>JARHVA010003852.1:1297500-1745000 GCA_037957365.1 Torreya grandis
GGTGAAGTCCTAAACACAAAGACAGTCATGACACTAAAATAAGCAACTACAGGCTACAATGAGGATAGGTTGGTTCTAAACCTAAAGGGGAGAACAAAGGTGTATGAAAGACTCTAAGATATACCTCAGATAAACCAATATATAGTAAGGTCATTTGAGACCAAAATAAAAAATTTAGAATATTGATCAAGACTAAGTCCAAAGTCTCCATACACAGTCAAACAACACATACAAGTCTGCCTACTCCTTAAAAGTGTTTGTGCTTGATTTAAGAATGGAAAGTCTTGTGAGAGGTCTAAAGGGATGAAATTAAAATTTTTAATGATTTAATAATGTTATTAACACCTAAATATAACCCTTAGACTTGATAACAAAGGAAAAAAAGGTCAAAACTTAGTCTAGACCTAATGAAGCATAGGACACACATAGGCAGATCTAACCAGTCATGAGAGAGATGGAATTTTGAGGCATATATAGGCATTATCACACTTTGTGGATGGATATAAATATAAAAATATATCAATGGTCACCTTAAATCCATACAAGCAGTAGGCATACTTATTATTTTATCTCAAACCTTGCTCACTCCATTAGCAAGGGGCAGTCTTGAGACCAAGGGGTATGTTTGAACTCAAAACACAAAACAAGTGTGTCAAACCCAATGGAGGGCCCTTCACATTCAGATCACTTAGAAATCATTGGAAATATTAATCCAAAGGAAATTTTACAAGATTATAAAAAGGTCTAAATAAACTTTTTTATTACACAAAAATCTTAGTTTTCAATCCAAATGCCCTTGAGGGCTAGCAAGGAGGTGACAAGCCTTAAACCCCAAGTCCCCTTACTAGTGCACCAAATGAATATAGTTGAAAATTATCATTTAAAAGGCATGTATAATCATAATGATGGTTTTTTTAGATGTTTTTGAACCTCTCCCAATAATTTAATTGATTTTAAAGGCCTAAATCTCAAATTTGACCTCTCTCAAGCTAAAGAAAGATAAGTTTGCCACCTAAGGAGCAACTTCACACTTTCACACCATCTCTCACACTTTAATTGGGAAGAAGATACATTTTTAATAAGTGGGTGGGTTAGTAAATAAGGTTATCCAAGTGTAATTAGGTCAATTTGTGGCCTATGCTTTATGAATGATTGTTAAGACCCCAAACAAGTCTTAAACCCCACTAAATCCCTGATAGTGACCAGGCTAAATAAATGGACCTCTAAAGTACATATAATTCCATATTTTTCTCCATAAAACCATTGTATTTTATCAAGGACTATAATTAGGTTCTCCACATGTACTTCTTTTATACTTACAGTTGTATGGGCTGTAATAAATGCCTTATTTTTCATGTTTTTTGGTGTTTTATAGGTGTTTTGAAAAAGGAAGAGCTTCCCAATCACTGGATGAGGTCATTTTGGATGTTTCATAACTAAAAATTCCCAAAAATTTTCATATGAGATTCTATAGTTGGTCAAACAAGGCTCATTTTCCAAGGCACTCTCACACAGGCCTAAAATGAGACTAGGTAATAAGGTCATTTCATGGTTTGCATACTTCCACAGGTTCTTAAGACCTCAAAATTGACATCAAGGTTGGTGATATAATATTTAAAGTTAATCACACACTTTTTGGTTACTTAAAACATGTGGGAGAGGTTTGGAGCAAGAAAATAGGGTTCTAGGCAAGGAGGCCTAATTGAAGAGAGAGAAAAACATAAAAGATGGACTTCCACTCAGAATTTGAACATGAAAATTTCCATGAAGCTATAAATCCATAATGTTTATTATAATATATGCTTGGTTTTTCATTAAAATCTATACATTATCCTACACAAAGGGGTTTTATAAGTTTTTAGGGCTACAAGGAAAATAGGCCTAGTGAGCACTTGAGGAGCAAAATGGAATATTGGGAGTTGTTCCAAGAAACAAAATGGTTTTTTTTAGGTATGATAAAATATTTGAAAAACATCTATGGATATATAGTGACTTGAATAATATGAACTTGAGTTTTTTTCCACTTGGACCAAGCTAGGTGTGGGAAATGAATGGTTTCAAGACACCTATGCCCATGAATGACGAAATGTCAGATTAGAAGAGTTTATTAAGACATGGTATGTGTCAAATGATTTGTATAAGATTAGTTAATGGTAAATTCATGATGGAGGAGTCCATTTGTCATTCTTCTTATGCAAGGAAGGGTAGTTTTCAAGAAGCCAGTCAAGGTGTCAAGCCAAATTCTAACTCCTATGCTACATAGAGGGTTAGAGCATATTCAGGAGTGAGACACATGGCTTTGGATGTCTATTCATGATTTTTACATAAACCACTTTCTCTTTTTAATTCATGAAGATAATTTTCAATCTTCTTTTACTATGCCCCTCTCTCTATCTTCACACTTCTCTATGTAAGCAACCACTTTTAGATTCATAAACAATCTAACTCTGATATGGTGAATCCCTGCTAGTTTGAATACTATTTTTGCCTTTTAATAAAATATTTAAAGTTGGTTTTGAGTTATCAACTTCTTGTTTAAGTGTGTGAAGTAGTGCATAGTTGAATGACAAGTGATAATCATTTATCCTTTTGTTCACCTTACTCTTTCATGTTTTTTGCAATTAGTCTACTCTCTAATAGGTCACATGAAGTGTAGTTAGTGTTCTTGTATGTATCTAAGTGTAAAAGAAGAGTACTAGTGTCTACAATTAGACCTCTTATTCATCCACATTGATAAATTCATTGCATCTCACCTCCATGTTGAAATACTTATGTTAGAGAAACCTTTGATGTTGAGATCAATTTTATGAATCACCTTTCATAGTGCAAGTTCATGGTAGTCTTATGGAGTTACATTTGGTGCATCACATCATTATTATAAGTTTATTTCATGTTCTCTCCCCCTTTTTCATTCCAACAAGTTAGTAGCATATGATATGAGCTTAAATAGACATATAAAGGGAGTTAACTCTTTAATCTAGAGGTTTACCTTTACTATAGGCAACCCACAGGTCTAGGGGTAATCCCATTATTTCATTCAATTGGAGTAGGCTTGAATTACATCTCCATGGGTGCAAAATTGAGTGACAATTGGAATGTCCTAGGATAACTTGTTATTATTTTTGTCCCAAAAATGTCAAAATGTCAAGTACCCTAAGGGAGACCTATTATTTTTTTGGAAAAATGCCTTAAATTGACCCAAAATAGTCATTTTCTTAAACTGGTGGAAACTAGAGATTAGACTGCAATTTGCAACTTGTGAACTTGCAAATTGCTTCCCAACCTCCACTTCTCACAATACATTAGCCCGATGGAAACTAGAGATTTGGGAGTAGTTTACAACTTGCAAACTTGTAAATTGTATCCAAACCTTTGATTCCCACTAAATACTTAACTAGTGGAAATTAGAACCCCACCTGTAATTTGCAAGTTGAAAAATTACAAATTGTAAGTAGAGTTTTGTTTCCTGCAAACCTCATACCTCATGAGAACTAGAGATTGAAATGCAATTTTCAACTTGCAAACTTGAAAATTGGTTCCCAACCTCCACTTCCTGCACAACACTCCAACCTAAAATCGAAACTCTGATTATAATTTGAAACTTGTAAAGTTTCAAATATAATCTGAGTTCTGCTTCTTGTCAACTACCTTTCCTACAGAATCCAAAACTCCAAGTGTAAATTGTAACTTACAAAGTTGTAAATTGGTCCTTGAGTTCTGCCTTCACATTTTTAAAGAGTCAAACAAATGAAGCCCACAGAATCCAGAGGTTAAAGTACAATTAGTAAAATTACAAAGTTGCATTTTTGTTCATAGACTCTAGATCTCGACCAACCGCTATCCTCGGGTCACTTATTGTAAGGGTCTTATATAAATGAAATTGGGGTTATGTAATTCATTATTTAATTTTACTAATTTAGATTTAGAGCTCTGTGCCTCAAACTGTGAACTTGCTAAGTGATGCTACCTTGCATCAACCTCACAAGATATGGAATTGAGCAATACCACGATGCCACGATGCTATTGACCCCCTGCACAGTATTCCTTTTGACCTTCTATGTTTTAAAGCCATTTTTTCATGTAATCAAGCTTAATTTAGTTATTTTCCTATGCTTCATAGAGAATCTAGTTATATTTTAGGGTTTTTCATTACTTTCCTTAGGCATCAATAGGTTTTTTATAGTATTTGTGGTATCATGGTAGCGTTGTTTATTTATGATTGGGAATCTTTTGAAACCATTTCCTTCATCTTCCTTGTCATTGAAAACCTAGGGTTTTCCCAAGTTCCATACAAACCAGTCACATATTCTAGGAGATATTCCGAAACCTTCAAATATTCCCTTGAAGATTACCTACATAGTCCCTAGGGACTTCCCACTTGTTAGAGATAGCTTTAGAACCCATAGGATTTATACCCACATTTACAACCCCACAGTCCCATAGATTTTTTCAATGCATAGAGCAACCTCAATCTCCACTGGAGTTTGTACTAGAGATCACAAGTGTAGTTTGTACCTACCATCTCCGTTAAATATTTCTACTTGCATTTGTAACTCCATATCCCTGTGGACCTTTCATGTGCAATTTTAACTCTAATCTTTGTTGCCAGAGCTTTTACCTGTGTTTTGCACCTATAAATCCTACCAACTCTCATGTTGGTTTTCCCCCAATAATTTCTCTAGAATCCATGTTTGGGAAAGAGACAAAGTTTAAATCTAAATAACTTGGTGTTACACTCAGTCTAGAATCTAATACAACTGAGATTATAAACACAGACCTAGGTCATATTGACGTAGGTGATTTTTGGACCAGAATTAATGCTAAATTTAAGAATGACTAGATTCAGAGCATTTATGACTGACTGTAGACTGTCCCAAGCAACAACTTTCCTCCTAACTATACAAAGCCCTAAATTGGTGCTTACGCTAGCAAAGCATTGTGATGCAAACAAGAGAGAGGCGATAAATGATAGAGGGGAAATGATTCTAAATTTGGACCCAAACTTCATAGACTCTGTGTTCTTGATACCCGAATTTGAGAGTTGCCTAGATATGACTCCAAAGTCCTCAAAGAAATTTTATCAAGATAATAATACAAGTTGTTAGAGAGTAATGAATAAACAATGGCTAAAGATCCCTAGGGTTAGATCCACTAGATTGACTGAAACATTGGTAAGGATTAATTTTAAGGAGGCAGGTGATCTAATCATACTACTGCATATGATCACTAGTAAACCTGATGCAAAGAACTTCCAAGATTGGATGTACCAATATATATGGGTGATTCACCATAACAAACAATACATCCAATAGGCAAAATTCATGAGTGAATCCATCCACAAACAGTTGATGGAGGTCCAAAACATAGGAAAATTTTATATGACTTCTTATATAGTTTATATATTGGCAAAATGGAGAGCTTTCCTAAGACTCAACACAATAGTTGACCAGGCAAATAATGTGTTTAATTATTACCATGATGTTACTCTTGAGGCTAATAGGCAACACTTTAGAAGAGTAAATGATGCATTTATCTACTACATCATAGTTATGTTTGATAAAAAACTAGAGAAGAAGAGATTCTCTAATGCTGTCACTTCAGAGATTACCAATTGGGGTTCTTATTTCATTTAATTCCTCACATACTCATACATCAGAGTATGCAGATTCAATGGTTGTTCTTACAGCCTTTCAAGGCACGTGAGTGATAAATGGGCTTTGATAGAACTTGTGAGGCAACTAGTTGAAACTCACAAGTTGTTATCCATCAAACACAAGGTGAGAATTCATTTCTCCACTAGCATAGGGAGGTACACATGCCCTTCCTTAGCAAAATTTGATTATACAAGTGTAGAATTGACACAAATGATCTTAAGAGCTTTGAAGGCAAGACCATTCTACAATTTTCATGGAAACATCATTAGTATACTAGGATTTTCAACATATTCCCATGTTCCCTACTACGAATACTACTGGGAGGACTTGGATGATGAAAAGGAAGTAAGATTTAAGGACTATTCAAGAATGACCTTGGATCAGGTCAAAGATTTTAACATGGCACCAATCCTTGAGGACTTGGTGGATAATGAGTCCCTAGTAGACAAAATATACTATGATAATAAGATATATGCTTAACCCCTTTTAGTAGTAAGGTGGTCTATTCCTAAGTATTTCTCTCTAATAGATAGAACCACCAACATAATAAATAGAACACTTAGTTGGCTCAAAAGTAAATGGGTCCAAGTGACCAAATAAATAGTGAGCATCAGTAAAAAACTACTAAAACTCAAGGAAAAGAGAATACCACCATCAGTAGAAGGTTCTAGTGGTGGAACACTCCTAGAACAGGTAGATAGGCTAGAACAATAAGATAGAGAAGAAATCAAAGGCCAAGAGGGGACAATCAAACAACCAAGGATAAACAACATAACAACCAATAGTGATTTCATCTACGGATACAATTTTCATGGAAGCAATAATAGTTTCTACTCTCATCTCAGTTATAGTATCTACTCTCATCTCTGTAATAATCCCTCTACCTATTTCTATCATTCCAATAACTTCAACACCTCCTCCTCCTATCTCCATTCTTCCTTCACCTCAAGTGACTCCACCCTCTATTCCCACCACTTCACCTTTTGTCAATGAGTCCATTATCTATAGTTAAATTAATCTAATTAGACACTCAAGTCTCCCTTTTGCTTCCCCCTTCCACAATTCCTCCCTTTCCCACAATCTCACTCCCCCTTCCATAATTCCTTTCATCTCATATACAATCCCTTCCATCTCATCCTCATTAAACACCAATATTACACAATAGTATATAGCCATGGATTTAGTCATCCTGACTACAGTCTCACTGGCCATACTAACCCCTGTGATAACTACTGCTCCATCTTCACTCCCTTCACCTTTCTGACTTTACAAACCTCGAGTGTCCCTACAACACTGATTGATTCATTTAAGGCTTTGGACTCCACACTTCCATGCATCCCCCTTTTAAAATTTCCTATGCCTACTCCTCCATTAGTGTCACTTCCATCTCCCACACCCCTAATAAGCATGTCCATTTCCATTACACCCATTTCCTCTACTTCCATAGTAACCCCAACCCCTATAAAGGAAGTAGAGATTGAGCAAGTCACTGATACAAATGTGGACACCCAACCCATAAATAGGGAAGAGGTTGCAAGGACATCTGCTAAATAATTTATGATAATATTAGTGAAGGATACAACACTTGTCACCTTAACCACCAGTGCAACATCTTCAACTACAGATTCTCAAGTGACAATGTTATCACAACAAAATGTTATTCCTATTTGGTTAGCATAGATAGTGGGGAAGAAATGTAAGTAGATGGTGTCCCTAAACATATTGGATTTTGGCCTCACAAATACACATAAAAAGTCCAAAACAACTCTCCAGATGATTTCAAGGATATTGTATGATTCAACAAGGGAGAGGTATGTAGAGATTGTAGTCTCCCCACTAGACAAACAAAAATAAGATCTATTGGTAGGGTATTACCAGGTATCAAAGGTTCACCTTGGATGTCCTATAAGAGAGGGATTAAAACATGATGTTCAATCCAACATTAACTCTCTTTTTAACAAAATGGATTGTGACAAGGTCACTAAGGATGAATTGAATAACAAGGATGAACAACTAATGACTACATTAAAGAAGTTCATTGAGCTCATTGCTCAACCAACACAACCTATTACTCAGATCATAGATCAAGAGGCACTTAATATAATGATATAAATTGGTAGCATGGGAAGGGAAACCAAAGACTAGGTATAATAGCTCATCTCAAAGGGAAATGGAGTTATTAAATTAGTAATGGACCACTATACAACTCTAAATGAGAGAGAGGTATCAAGAAGAGATAAAAAGATTGAATCTTTTTTATCCAAAATTAACAGCTGTGGACTCAATTGAAGTTGAAATCCTCCTTGTAAAAAAGATATTGAGAAATGATGTAGAGTAAGAGGAGTTGGACAAATTATCTCAATTCAAAATAAAGATACTCACAGATAGTGCCAATAAAGTTAAAGATGCACATGATAAGGCCACTGATATGATATATGACATTGAAGATTTGTTGAATAAATTGTCATATCAAGCAACAAATCAACAAAACCAGGTCTTTTGAGTGTAGGAAGTTCAAAATAAAATCAAATAAGTGGTTGAAGGATAATCAATAAGAGATACAACCTTTAGCTTCAGCTCTATCCACTATTTCATCAAGTACCATAACACATTTGATCAAATGGGAAAATAGACTCAAGAATACATAGCCTTCTGAAGGGAACTCTCTGATATAATAGTGGAATGCGAGGCAAGCAACCTAATCTCTTTTAGTCCCGATAAAGACATAATCTTGGAGAACTTCAAGAATTTTGATGTATATATTGAGAAGATGCATACGAAGACAGATAAAGAGTCTTCATATGTTTTGGTTTTAAATTAATTTTTTCTATCAAAAACATTCTTGCATATTATATTTTCATTAATGTAAAAATATTGTAAAGTTGCAACTTGTAAATTATAACTATTATTTTGATAGTTGTTTTTGAGAAAGAGCCATGTGTAATTTCCTTGTTCCTTTTTGACAGGTTGAAAGTTGTAAAAAGCAAACTTGTAAATTACACTTTCGATTTTGACAAGTCTAAGTTGCTTAAGTTTCAAAAGTAGATATTGTAAAATACATTTCCAAATTTGTCAAAATTATGTGACTTTAAAGTTTTAAATGTCCCAATTAAAAATTACAAGTTAGGGTTTTGCGAAAATAGACCTAAGTTATCTAAAGCTATCTTTTGCTTTAAAGTTGAGTTTGACTTTCACAACTCATTGCATGAAGAAATTGAAGCTGAACTAAAGAAGACATAAGCATTGCATGAAGATTTCCAAGCTTCCTACATGCCTCCAATAGTGAAGATCATGTCCAACAATTGCATGATCTTTTAAAAAACTTGTTTACCTCACCAAAGATGCCACCAGTTGAAGATCATGCCCCCCTTTTGCATGGAGCTTCTAGATTTGCATTTTTTTAACTAGGTGTGGATTTCCTTGTTAACTACATCTCTTTCATGAGATTTTTTGTATAAGTATAGGCAATATGGAATATCCCATTTTATATTTTTGCTACTAGAGAGATTATTCTGCATTTTGTATAACTTGTCTACATGCTATAACCTAGAGAATGAGAATAAATTGAAGCTTTGTCATTTTTGTCTTTGTAATATTTATGTATGCAAGGTTATTTAAATATTTTTGGATGTTTTATTCTTATTTTAGTCATGAAATTTTATTTATGGTATTCTATTTCCTTTCTAAAATATTGTTTGATTAAAAAGTAAAGAATCTTGTCCCTTGTATGAAAAATACCCAATATTGCCTTTGGTTTCAAATTTGCATGAGTTTGTGCTGAAACAAATTTAAAAATAGTAATTATTATATTGTGTTCATTCAGTCAAGCATTAAAATCCACTACCAAATATTTGGTGCAATCACCATTTCCAATTTTTTCAATTTTATTCCCAAAACTCTTTTCTCACAGTCAAACCCTTATTTAGGAGCAAGATCACTAAGAAGCATAATTTCTACATAGGCTGGTAGTTTATCAATTTCACCAATTTTGGTAAAAGGAAGTTGGCCTTCTCCATAGGTTCACCTAAATTCACCAAGGTCCTATAGCTTGGAGGTGATCTCATTGTATCATTAGATTTTCACACAACAAGCTACAACATCAACACGGGTGTAAAATGCATGTGATAACAATTTTTGGCATGCCCAATGGGACCTAAAAATTACAAAGATATTGGTGTTATTCAAATCAAGCATTTTAAAATCCATATACACATTCCAAAATCACCTAGCAACTCTATTGGCTTACAGATATAGGAAATCAAGGCTTACGTATGTCAAAGAAACAAACCCTATCATCTACTAAAGGTGAGAACACGTCAAAGAAACAAACCCTATCATCTACTAAAGGTGAGAACACTAACTTTCTAGAATTTTCATTTCCATATAAAAAGAAATCAAGATCAGTTATTTCTTACACTAGAGTATATCCTACAAATTTATTTGCATCCCCTTACAAATATTCCCAACAGTTTCATACCTCCCATTATGGCTATAAGAAATCAAAATTTCATAGCCTTCAATGGAGGCAACCTACTTCAGTTGGCCCAATATAATGATATACCTACCTCAACTTTAAAAAGCCTTCCATATTTTACTGGTGAAACTTCCACTACTCCTATTGAACATATATAAAACATTGCTAATCTTTGTTCAGTCCATAATGTGGTATAAGATAATGTTACAATCAGACTCCTAGTATCCTCTTTCAAAGGTAAAACCTTGCAATGGTACAGAGGCCTGCCTCCCAATTCCATCCATGTTTGGGATGGCTTAGGCACTACTTTATGCACACAATTTGAAGACAAGAGTCACCACCTCTCCCTAGTTGAATAATTAATTGTTATTCAATGGGTTCCTCATGAGCTCATGACTGATTTCAATTGTTACTTTCAAAAGATGTGGAATAAAATTCTAGTATTGGTCAAAACAACTCCAAATAATGTTTTCTTATATTCCTTAAGATCTTTGAATAGTGATATAGTTATTTTGATTTGATCAATGGGTGGCACCACACTTCCCAATGCCTACAAAATTATAATAAGGGTAGAAAATTATCTAATTAAAGCAAGAAAAATTTCCCTAAATCCACCAACGCCCCTATTCCTAGAAATACCTCCCACATAAATTGCAATTGCTCCAATTCCTAACATGAGCATATATAAAACATTGCTAATCTTTGTTCAGTCCATAATGTGGTATAAGATAATGTTACAATCAGACTCCTAGTATCCTCTTTCAAAGGTAGAACCTTGCAATGGTACAGAGGCCTGTCTCCCAATTCCATCCATGTTTGGGATGACTTAGGCACTACTTTATGCACACAATCTGAAGACAAGAGTGACCACCTCTCCCTAGTTGAATAATTAATTGTTATTCAATGGGTTCCTCATGAGCTCATGACTGATTTCAATTGTTACTTTCAAAAGATGTGGAATAAAATTCTAGTATTGGTCAAAACAACTCCAAATAATGTTTTCTTATATTCCTTAAGATATTTGAATAGTGATATAGTTATTATGATTTGATCAATGGGTGGCACCACACTTCCCAATGCCTATAAAATTATAATAAGGGTAGAAAATTATCTAACTAAAGCAAGAAAAATTTCCCTAAAGACACCAATGCCCCTATTCCTAGAAATACCTCCCACATAAATTGCAATTAATCCAATTCCTAACATGAGCAAAGCACCAAATTTAACTCCTAATCCTATGGATGGTTTATATGAAGTTAAGTCATTACTCAAGAGCAATGGAAATGAGTTAGTAGGAATGAAGAGGTAACAATCCCAGAACTACATGCCTTTTTAGAAAGCTAACCCAGCACACCAACCCAATAGATAGCCATACCAAGGTAATTCACAACCACAAGGTCAAAATATTTAAGTAGAACCTCCAAACATTTGTGCTCTACCTACACCAAGTACTTCTAAAACTATTATACATGTTTAGAGCAACTTGGCTTGGGAGTATGAGTGGTGTTATCATTGTGATCAGCCACATAACCAACATACTTACCCTAATGGTGTCATCAATAAAGCCTTGATGGTGCAAGGCATAAAAAACACACCATGACATCAAGAAGAAGCTACTTCCCAACAAGTAGATACATAAGAACTTGCTCAGGGTGAGGCTACTCTTTTAAACTGACTAGAGGAAGACTTTTGTGGTGTAAATTAGGAGGTGTTACTCAATGGTGGAGGTCTGGTAGCAGCCAATACATGTTTAAAGAAAAGAGTAATAGAAAGTGATCAACCCCCCTAGGTGGAACAAGCTACAAATTCCAAATTTGTACAAGAACCTGCAAAGAGCAATACAATAAAAAGGCCACTCTTTATGCCCATGGGCTAGTCCAAAGCAAAAGTGTTGACTCTAAATATCATAAAAGAAGACAACTCTTGCAAAGGTGCCAACAAAGGTTGGTAACATTCCTTTCAGTATTGTTGAACAAATGAAGAAGACCAATTTGAATGTCACTATGTGGAAAGCACTATCCATTCTAGTGGAAAGGGATTTGCTATAAGAAGACTTGAAAAACTTCCAAATAACAGACAAGGTTCCAACTAAGGGACCTAATATTGTAATTAATTTGTGTCAACCATAAACTGACACTAAAATGAACAAAAATGGTAAGCCTTCCCCCTTTTATCTTTCATTCATCTTAGGGAAGCATCTCGTTCATAATTACATGGTAGATTCAGTGGCTAGTACTTCTATCATGCCCAAGAAAATATTTGATGCTCTTAGTATTAAGTATACACCTGTCTAAAAAGGTGTAGTACAATTGGATGGTATTTCTATTCAAATAATAGGGATAATAAAAGGGCTAAACCTCACTATCTATGCATGTCCAAACTTGTCAATTTCCCAAGATATCTCAGTTGTTGATCTCCCCCCTTATTTTGCCATATGTCTTTCATGAGACTTCATTGTAAAAATGGGAGGATATATATTTGCAGACTAGTCTCACATGTTGTTTAGGATGAGATATGGAATAAGAACAATAATAAGAGCTGAGCCAATCACTAAAGACCATATTGAGCCATATACTCCTATCCCTATGGACATGAGTTATACATTACAATACCAAGAATAAGAAATTGATCATGAAGTTGCAACACACATAAAAGATATTCCAAACACTCATCTAGATGAATGGGGATAAACTCTCCAATTTGATCCTTATGATTATGTACATGAAACTAGGTTGGGTACATATTACATTCATGAAAATGATGTAATCATCCCTAACCTAGTAAAACCAATTGAGCATCTTCAAAGAATGCGGCAATTATTCTTCGATGGTTCGAGAAGCAGGAATGGTGCAGGTGTAGGTATTGTCTTGATCTCTTCACAAAAGGAGACCTATTTCTATTCTTTCAGACTTCAGTTCAACTGCATAAACAATGTAGCTAAATATTAAGCTTTGATTTTAGGTCTATAATTGTCTAAAGAGAGAGGGATAAAACCCCTACAAATATTTGGTGATAGTGAGTTGATTCTTTACCAAGTGAGATCCAGAAGCATAACTAAGAATAATTTGCTGAGATCTTACAAACATAGGGTTTGGGACCTGTTAAAAGACTTTATTGCTTTAAACATTCAAGTGTTACCTAGATCATAAAATAAATATGTTGATCATATGGCCTCAGTAGGCTCCCAATATAACCTACCCAAAGAAATAAAGAAGAAAAATAGCCAACATGTAAGGTTGATAGTAAGGCCATCTATTCCTAATAATGTGACCAATTGGCAAGTCTTCAATAGTGATCAACAACTTGTCAAATTTCTCAGAGAAGAAGCTAAATTCTTTGATAGAAATCAATCAAGAATCTAATGAATATGGAGATCAAATCATGTAGTTGAAGACAAACAAACTACCCATGGGTCTTGTTACCTTAGAAAATATATTCAACTCAGATGATTAATTAAAGGGTGAAAATAATAATATCATAGTAATGAGGAAGACTATGAGCCAATAGTCATCTCAGAAGGGAAATCACTAAATATTGAAAAGGTATGTAATGATTATGAAAAACAAAATTTTATTGAGTTGTGTCAAGAATTTGATGATAACTTCAATTGGAGTTATCATGACCTAAGGGGGTTTGACCCTAGCTTAGCCCAATATACAATATAACTTGAACCAAATACCAAGCCTATTAGATAGAAGTAGAGACCAATTAATCTAAAAATAGAACCCCTGATGAAGAGTGAGCTATCCAAATTGATATAGTCTAACATCATTTTTCATATCAAACACTCATCCTAGGTCGCTAATTTGGTCCCTATAAGGAAAAAGAATGGTGAAATTACGTTTTGTGTACATTTTAGGGATATAAACATAGCATCTCTAAAGGATCATTATCCCCTTCCACCCATGGAACAAATTTTGTAAACTGTATCAAGATTTGAAAGATTTTCCCTTCTAAATAGTTATTATGGATATAACCGAATCTTGGTGCAAGAATCAAACTAGTTCAAGACTACTTTCACTATAAAATGGGTTACATATGCATGTAAAAAAGATACCATTTGGCCTAATTGATGTTGATGTAACATTCTAGATATCCATGGATATGGATTTCAGAGGTTTGATAAATGAGATGATCTTGGTATACCTAGATGATATTACTGTTTACTCAAAGCATGTTAATGCACACTTGGATCACCTTAGGAAAATAATTGAAAGGTGAAGAGAGTTTGGAGTTTCCCTCAATCTGAAAAAGTGCATTTTCATGGTTCATGAAGGAAAAATACTAGGACATATTATTTTAAAAGAGGGTCTTGCAATAGACCCAAAGAGAATAAGTGTTATATCTGCATTAGCACTTCCAAGACATAAGAAAGGATTACAAAGTTTCCTTATAAAAATAAACTTCATAAGAATATTTGTTCCAAATTTTGCCTCTATGGCCAAGCCCCTTACTATAATGCTTAATAAGGGTATCATTTTCAGCTGGACACAGGAAGGAAAAGACAGCTTTGAAGTCATCAAGCAGGCTATTTCTTAGGCTCCTACCCTAATCAACCCCAATTATGAGAAATATTCCATTCTCTATGATTTTGGAGGGGAAGGTAGCATATCAGTTGTTTTAACCTTGCAAAATAAAGAATAACTAGAATAATCAATATCTTTTTTTAGTCAATCCTTGAAGGATTATGAAGAAGAGTATAGTTTCATAGAGAAGAAAGTATATGTTGTAATTAAGTCTCTCAAAAAGTTTAGGCATATGCTCTCCAATAATAAAATTCATCTGATGGTTAGTCACCAAAGTATTAAAGAATTCTTGTTGAGCCAGGAAATAAATGAAAAAAGAGCAGGATGGATCATAAAAGTCATGGAATTTGATGTAGACATCAAAATTATAAAGCTTGTATGAGGAAAGGGCTTATGTTAATAGTTGGCTTCTAATATCAATACTACTAAAATAGTATTTGAAGCAGTATATGCTCAAAATGCATCTCAACCAACCAATCAACCTCTTTTTAGTAGCTAGATTCGTGACATGACCATATTCCTACAGACTGGTGAGTACTTGTATGATTTTTATTAGTCCAAAAAAAGGTATTTTAGAAGCTAATTCATTCCTTATGTTCTTGTTGATGGAATATTGTTTAGAAAATATATGAATGGAGTCATTCTAAGATGTATCAAGCACAATCAAGTCCCTAAGGAGCTCAAAGAGTTTCATGATGGTCCATTAGGTGGGCACTTCTCTATAAGAACCATGACCATCAAAATAATGAGAGGGTTCTATTATTCGCCTAAAATATTCAAAGATTCCCATCAATGGGTAAGGAACTATGAGAAGTGTGCTTACTTCACAAGCAAACAAAGATTAGCAGCTTTCCCTCTCAGACCAATTCAATTTGACCAATCATTTTCTCAATGGGGATTAGATTTCATTGGTATGATCAATCCACAATCGAGTGTAGGCCAAAAATTGGTCCTTACAACAACTCAATATTTCATAAGGTGGACTAAAGTAGTTGGACTAAAAGATGCCATAGAGGCATCTATCCTGGAATTTATGGATGACATCATCTCAAGGTTTGGTGTTTCTCACACCATTATCTTAGACAATGCCAAAGCTTTTATGGGCACTCAAGTGAGTGAATGGGATGTAAATCATAATGTATGAGTACTTATTCTAATTATTACCCATAGGGTAATGGCTTGGTCAAGTCTACCAACAAGAACCTCATAAGAATTATCCAAAGGATAATGGAGGATAACCAAAGGACATGACACACAAAGTTAAAATCAGCACTATGTGTTGAATGGATCACTCCTAAGAGAGCCATTGGAAAATATCCATTCATATTGGTATATGGAAGGGAAGCTTGAGTCTCACTATCAATTAAGTTACCATCTCTAGAACTTAATCATCAATTGAAATTGATTGATAATGATGAAATGATAATAATATTGGCAAAACTCATAGAACTAGAAGAAGTAAGGAACCAGTTAATGAAAGTTCTAGAAGCAAATTAGGCTAAAAAACATAGGACTTTTGATAAAAAATCATCTGACATGAGCTTCAATGAAGGATACATGGTTCTCAAATGGTATGCAGACAGAGCCAAACCAAATAATCACACCAGGTTTGATGTAATATGGAGTGATCCATACATTGTAACTTAGCACAAATGAGCTAATGCATTCCATCTATCCAAGCTCAATGGATCAAAACTGCCTATCCTAGTTAATGGGATATACCTCAAATCTTGATTTTGAAGTTAGAATTCATTCTAAAAAATAAATTTTGTATATATTAGGGTTAGTTGTGTTTTTCAAATAAGTGCCTCTACATAGGTCAACTCATTAGGAGTTTTTATTTCCTTAGTTTATTCTATTTTTCCTTATTTTGTTCTTGTTTAGGTAAATCCCAATTTTATTCTTCACTAGTTAAAGTATGTTAAGCTTAAAATGACTCCATGCCTAATGAACCAAAAGGCTACTGGGAAGAAATTGATTAGCAAGCAATCACCCCATGGAGGTCACCAAAAATGTTGATATTTTTGTCCCAAAAATGTCAAAATGTCAATTACCTTAAGGAAGACCCATTAATTTTTTAGAAAAATGCCTTAAATTGAACCAAAACACTCATTTTCCTAATTTGATAGAAACCAAAGATTGGATTACAATTTGTAACTTGCAAATTTACAAATTGTTTCTTAACCTCTACTTCTTGCAATATATTATCCTGGTAGAAATTGGAGATCTAGGTGCAATTTCTTAATTTCAAACTTGCAAATTGCATCTAGACCTCCACTTCCTGCTAAACACTTAGCCAACATAAACCAAAACCCTACCCATAATTTACAACTTGCAAAGCTGCAAATTGCCCTTGGAGTTCTACTTCCATCAAACCACATACCTCATGGAAAATAGAGATTGGAATGTAATTTGCAACTTGAAAACTTGTAAATTACTTCCCAACCTTCATTTCCAGTGCAACACTTCAACCATAAATCAAAACTCTAGTTACAATTTGCAACTTGTAAAGCTGCAAATTGCACTCCAAGTTCTACTTCTTGATGACCACCTATCCTACATAATCTAGAACTCCAAGTGAAAATTATAACTTTCAAACTTTGAAAGTGCTCATCAAGTTCCACCTTCCCATTTTTAATAAGTCAAACAAACCAAGTTTGCAAAATGTGGAGGTCAAAGTGTAATTAGCAAAATCATAAAGTTGTAAATTTGTTTGTGGACTAAAAATATCTACCAACCACCACCCTTGGGGCATTTATTATAGGGGTCTTATATAAATGAAATTATAGTTGTGTAATTCATTGTTTAATTTTGCCAATCTAGATTTAGAGCTTTGCGCCTCAAACCACAAACTTGTTAAGTGATGCTTCCATGCATCAACCCTATAAGCCACGTAATTGAGTAATGCCACCATACCACCATGCCATTAACCCCCTGTACGGTATTCCTTTTGACCTTTTGTGTTTTAAATCCATCTTTGCTTGCAATGGATCTTGTTTTAGTTATTTTTTTGTGCTTTAAAGAGAATTTGGTTGTATTTTAGGGTTTTTCATTACTTTCTTTAGGCATCAATAGGTTTTTTTTTATAGTTTTCATGGTATTGTGGTAGGGTCATTTTTCTGTGATTAAGCATATTTTGAAACCATTTCCTTCATCTTCCTTGTCATTGAAAACCTAGGGTTTTCCTAAGTTTTCATACAAACTAGTCACATATTCTCATAGATATTCCCAAACTACTGAATATTCCCTTGCATAGTCCCCATAGACTTCCCACTTGTTAGAGACAACATCAAAACCCATGCGATTTATACTTGTATTTATAACCCCACAACCTCATGGATTTTTCCAGTGTATAGATCAACCTAAATCTCCACTAGAGTTTCTATCTAAAGATCACAAGAGTAGTTTTCACCTGCCATCTCTGCTAGAGATTTCTACTTGCATTCCCAACTCTATATCCCCACAGAATTTTCATGTACAATTGTAACTCTAATCTCTATCATATCTTTCACCTGCATTTTGCACCTATAAATCCCACCAACTCTCCAATTGGTTTTCCCTCAACAATTTCTTAGAATTAATGTCTTGGAAAGAGATGAAGTTTAAATCTAAATGACTTGGTGTTACACCCAATATAGAATATAATACAATTGAGATTATATACACACACCTAGGTCATATTAAATTAGGTGATTTTTGGTCCAGAGTTAATGCTAAATTCAAGAATGACTTGATTGAAAGCATTTATGACTATGGACTGCCCCAAGCAACAAATTTCTCCCTGACTGTGCAAAGCCTTGAGCTGGTGCTTACACTAGTAAAACATTATGATGTAGATAATAGAGAGGTGCTAAATGACAAAGGTGAAAGGATTTTGAAACCAGACCCAGACTTCATAGAATCTATGTTCTTGATACCCAAATTTGAGAGTTACCTAGATATAACTCCAGAGTCCTCATAGAAATTCTATCAAGATAATAACATAGGATGTCAAATAGTAATGAACAAATAATGGCTAAGGATCCCTAGGGATACATCCACTGTGTTGGGTGAATGTTTTATCAATCAACTAACTGATGAGCAAGATAGGTCTCTTCAACCAGAGCATAGGGAAATTGGTCAGCCAGATGTGCAGGTTTACTACATCAAAAGGGGACAAATCTCTCCTCTCATCAAGGGGAGGTTCCCTGTAAGTATGAAGGGGCTATATATATATGCTAATCTACTAAAAATAAGCTAAAAATAACACCCAGGGGTAGGATAACACCATCCATATCTCTTTTTTTAGAGATGATGTTCACCAATCAAAGGATAAATCCTAATGAAATGACAGAAGGAACTCCTCTTCTTTCAAAAGTGCTATTCATCAGACAATAGGAACCTTTCAGGTAGTGACAAGTAATTGTAATAGGGCGCAATAACACAGCAGGATGAAATGTAACACAAAGTCTCCACCTCAACTGCCAAAGAGTGAAATACGAAGGATAATAAGGGCACAAAGTCATCCCAAGATCCGTTACATAGAAATAGAAAATAGACAAATTAAAGACAATTGTGGCAGCACAAAGTCTCTCCACAGCCAACTTCAGGACACCTTCCTGATTACTTTCACTAATTTTGATTATTTAATTAAATGGATAAAAAATGTATTAAGGAAATAGACATAAGAACAATTTCCCTAACAACCAAGCTATTCCAGCAAAAAGTCTAAAAAGTCACTTGTTTTCTTATTCAAATAACAAAATATGATAAAAATCTGAGCTCAAAGTCTTAGTAATGCCTTTCAATTTGGGCAGAGTTTTGTTTTTGATAACACAGAGATCCCCTTAAAAAAATAAGAGAGAGTCCAATATATAGTGCTCCAAAAAAGACTTGGGCACTTTATTTCACAAAAATGATGGCCTATGATGCATTTAATGCCTTTAATGCATTTTAAATTCTATCCATGGGCTATGCTGGAATCGAGCGTCGATCTTAAATATGGGCCACCTGATGTGTGTGTAGCTATATTTGCTTTACTCAATGCAAGAGAACATGCTATGCCATTGAATGTTCACACTCTCCGATGTCCACTTGGTTGGCTACTTCACCTTCTAGAAACATATCCCATGCACATATATTTTCTGATCTTTCTCCATCATTTCCCCTTTCCTTCCTGTGTTTTGAGCTCTCAAGCGCTTTATTCTTGATGAAGGGACATGTGGCACTTTCCACTGTGAAGTAGGTGAGGACACTTGGAAGCATCCATTTACCTTATAGAAGCTTAATATATCCTTTGAGAGTCCTGTGGAAGATGACACATGGCAGCTTTCACTGAGCTTTTAGAAACACTATAGAAACATGCGTGACTCATTTGGATTCACATGGATGATGCCACTTGGCGTGCTCTGCTTACCTTAGCAATTCACCCGAGACCCACCACAATCCTTACTCAATAATGAGACAAAAGGAAGAAATGGCAGATGTTGACACTTGGCACTTTTTGTCAAGTTTTACAAGGGACACGTGGTGACTTCTACTATATTTTGTCCTTATCTATGCGATCTAAGCTCTCAGGCTATCTCTTTGGTTGGTCGCTGAATTTGTTCACAGGGTCTGTGCCGTATTTGAAAATTGATGGATATTTCATTATCTTAAATTTGATGTCTGTGGGGATGTCAATGGTTCAATCACTTCCCTGGTTCAATCACTTTCCTGGTTCAATTGCTTCCTTAGTTCAATCACTTTCTTAGTTTAATCACTTTCTTAGTTCAATCGCTTTCTCGGTTTAATCACTTTCTTGGTCTTTGATTAAACCATCCCTTTGTCTGGCGCTTCCTTTGAACCACTGAACCTTTGAACCTTCAAACTTTGAAATTTTTTGGTTCAAGGTTCAATCGGTTCATTGGTTCATCCTTTGTTCCATCGCTTCTCTATTTTTCGAAGTCCCTTAATCTCTTCAAATCCATTACACTTGTTGAACCCATTGAACCAATTTGGTTCAAGGTTCAATGGTTCAATGGTTCATTCCTTTATTCTTCAAACTCTTCTTTTCTTCACTGCCCTCTACAAGGGCACTTAGTCTCTTCACTTTGGGGCATTCCTTTGAACTGGCCGATTGAACAAACTATGGTTTAATGGTTCAAAGGTTCAACGGTTTAATCACTTTTTTATTGTGTTCCACTTGACTGCTTGAACCAACTACTTATTGAAATTTTGAACCTTTGAACCCATTGAACCTTTAAACCATTTTGGTTCAAGGTTCAATGGTTCAATGGTTCAAGCCTTCTTCTTTCTCACTAAGTCTTTTGAAGCCATTTGAAGCCGTGGAACTTGCTGAAGCGATTAAACTTTGAACTTTTGCTGAAGCGCTTAACTCTTTAAGCTTGCCAACATCATTGAACCTTGGCATTGAACCAACCTTGAAATTACGTAAGTGTTGAGAGCTTGTTTCTTTCCTGTAGAGTCTGTAGATTTAAGCCTTTAGAGTCCATAAATTTAAGCCTGTAGAGTCCATAGATTTAAGCTTGCAGAGTCCGTAGATTTCTTCCAATGAAGTCCATTAGCTGAAAAAGCTTAAAAAATGGAGAATTTGAATGCCCAAAACAATTTTTGAGAAGGGAAGAGGGAATTTTTGGCCTACAGGACCAAAATAGTTCATATGTTGTCCCAAAAATGAGTGACAGATTTTGGGAACAACAACTGGCTCCAGTTGGGGAACTTCTTTTAGTTGAAGACTTAGAATAGCTAAGGGAAGTAGAAACTAGAATCTCCAGTGCCTTGAAGTGTGCCATTAGGCTACAGAGTCATGCTATCCAAAAATAAAGGCACCAAAAACAAAAATGAAAAGCACAAAATAGAACTAAAGACTATACAAATATACATACGTACAGATGATCTTATCTGATGCCTCAAGATTTAAAGTACTTCAGATGCCGCCCACTGTGAGATAGTGAAAATGACATTCCATCCTGATAAACTAGTAAGAAACCATTTTCTCCCTAGAATTGATGATGGGTGAATGGAAGTCTCCACCAGGAATCACATTTTCTGTGCATTCCTTTTGGTTCTCTCTTCTTGCCCCATGGCAAGGTGTGGTCTCCAATTTGAAAACCATAAATATTTGTTCTCTTGGTGAAGAGTTCCTTTTCCTAACTTTGGCATGTAGTAGTATGGTCCACTATCATACCTTGTTGCTCTTCTAGTTTAGTCCATCACATGATTTGATTGTCCCCATCAGATACTTGACAAACCATCAGCTCAGCATCTCCTTTGGCGTGAAGGAGTTTGACACCTTTGTCTTAAGCAGCCTTCAACTTGAGTAATAGAGATTCATACTCGACAACATTGTTGGTGTTGCTAAACTACAACTTATATGAAGAAGGAAAGATATCTCCTTGAGAAGATATCAACACAATCCTGACTCCATCACCGCTAGAAGAGTAGCTGCCATCAAATCCTAGTATCCATACATCATTAGAAACTGCTCCTTTCTCAGATTTTTCTTCATTTAGAGAGAAGAGTTCCTTTGGGCTTACACTATGCTCTCTCATGCCTTCTATTGTTTTATCTGAACCAATTTTTGGATTGTCACCTATAGAACTTTCATTTGTTGTAACATGAACGTCTTTAGTAGATAAAAAATAGTTACCCCTGCCTGAAGACTCAAACAAAATTTGAGCTTCAGGGATCGATGCTTGGGTGACAAAATATTTTGCCTCCTTTTCAAGAAGCAGCCTCTGCATGATGCCTTTGATAGGAATCCTCACTTGAGACAGGTCCATGCTCAATTATCCTCTAACATCCTTACATAAATTTTGCCTAAAAGGGATGTTGTATGAGGCTAGGACGTCGGCCACCAGGACTATCATCTTGATTCTCTTTTCTGGAAAGGTGGTAAATGCAAATTGGGCATCCTTGATTTGTCCCAGCAGTGACACTTATTTTTTCTCCATGGAGAAACATCTCCCAAATGTCTTGGTCAGTGTGAGACCTAGGGATTCAGCTACTTTGGTAGGCATGACATTGTCTGACGCACCTGAGTCTATGATGCAATTGTTCAGTTGATTTCCATTTATCAGTAGGGAGACATAGAATGGTTCAATCCTTCTAGAAGCAGTAGGAGGAGTAATGACAAGGTTGTTTGGGATGGACATTTTCCTTGGGGGATCATGAGTTACCTTTTTAACATCTTGTCCTGCATGGATGGCTTTATTCTTCACACACTGAACTAACCTATCCAACTGCTCAAGATTGGATTGCAAGAATTCAAATTCAGACATTTGAATTTTGTTCTTCTTGACATGGTCGATTATGTCAAATGACTAAAATGGACTAGGAATAGAGGAAGGCAATTCATCTTTCTAGTTTTTAGGAGGGGTGGTACTGGTCTATGGAATTGAAGTTGAAGATGGAGGAATGCTTGATGTATTTACCTTTTTATTACTCACTGGGTCCTTTGACTGGAAAGGCAAAGAAGTTCCTCATTTGGCAATTGAAATTGCAGGCTAAGACCTTTCCCCTATTTTTACTTGATCAGCTTGCTGGGCTGACTGGTTTTGGGACTGGGTGAATACAACATATGATCCATCAACTGCTTCACCTTTATCTCTAGGTTCTTCCTGGTAATTCAAGAAACCAATGTTGGAGTTGCTAGCTCATTCTTCTTGCCCTGTTGCAAAAAGATCAACGTCATTTTCTTGCTCAAACTTAGGTTGGAAAGAGAAATCATGTTTTGTTTCCAGATTCCAACTGCTGAGTTAGCTGATGCTGCTTTAATGGCAAGTTTCCCCTGTGGGGAAGGTAGATAATTTGGTTGCCCTTGACTTCTGGCAGCATTGGCTTGATATGACTGGTTCTAAAATGTCCTCTTTGGCATATCTCGATAAGGAGGAGTAGACATACCTTGGGCCACTTGTCTTTTCAAGGCTACCAATTCATTTACCAGCTTTTACAACATTTGATCAGTGGTGCCTGTAGATGAATATTTAGAAGATGAAGAAGATTTACCTCTGTTAGGATCTCTCCTTATCTTTTCTACCAAGATAAGGTCATCTTCCACCTCAGTGGCCAAATCTTGAGCTGCAGTAAGGTCTATTTGGCCAGCAAATCTCAGCAGAAAACTTAGTTCAGGCAGCTGAGAGTTGATGAAGAAAATTTGAGATTCTTAGCTGTAGGTTGAGCAAATGCAGGAATCCTATTCCTCATCTTGTCAAACTTGGCTATGAAATCCCTCATTAGTTCATGAGGCTCCTTCATTTGTGTGAGTTGAGCTAGTAGGGCATGCACATCTTTTGTAGGCTTGAATCTGGCTTCAAATTTGGCTTTGAGAGTGTTCCAGTCAGCCACAGTCTGGGCCTGGAGATGATAGAACTAGTCTACAATAACACCTTGTAAAGTTTCCATGAACAACCTGACTGCTACATCTGCATACTCCACACCTATTACACCATAAGTTATGCTGAACACTGTAATATGTTCATCAAGATGGACCTTCCCATCACCATAGAACTTGGGGAATTTTTTTCGTGAACTGCGTGGTAGCTCAGGTAGAGGTGGAGTTAAATTGAGTGGGCCAAAAGAGTTACCCCAAGGGCCTTGAATTGCCATAGTATGACTATGGAAAGGTGGAATAACAAATCTTAGAGGGGTAAGTATTGACAAAGCTTTATTAATAGCGGAAATGGATGCTTTACCTGGTAATGGAGACTTGACTTTAGTAGGAGGAAAGCTCCTAGTTCATTGGAGGCGAGATGGTGAAGGAAACAGATCAAAATTACTTTGTTGTACCAACTCGAATACAGGGTCAACAATACCTGTATCCCTTTGGCTTTGCATATATCATGGATCTGCCAGATTGTAAAACAAAAATGGGAAAGATCTAGCCCTGCTTCAGCTTAAAGCTTGAGGCTTCAAACTGCACATTTTATCCTAGTTGATGTGGAGGTGGAGGGAGATGGTAAGGCTATAATGATAATGGGTAAGACACAGAATGGAGTCGCCAGAGTTTATAATGGATAAGGGTAGGGACTGCTTCAATCTAAAACTTAAGGCTTCAGATTACACGTAAATCCCCAGTGGAGTTGCCAAAAATTGTTGGGTGAATATTTTGTCAATCAGCTAACTGATGAGAAAAATAGGTCTCTTCAACCACAACATAGGGAAATTAGTCAGCCAGATGTGCAGGTTTACTACATCAAAAGGGGACAAATCTCTCCTCTCATCAAGGGGAAGTTCCCTATAAGTATGAAGGGGCTATATATATATGCTAATCTATTGTAAATAAGTTGAAAATAACACTCAAGGGTAGGATAACACCATCCATCTCTCTATTTTCAGAGATGATGTTCACCAATCAAAGGATAAATCCTGATGAAATGACACAAGGCACTCTTCTTCTTTTAGAAGTGTTATTCAGTAGACAACAAGAACCTTTCGGGTAGTGACAAGTAATTGTAATAGGGCATAGTAATACAACAAGATGAAATGTAGCACAAAGTCTCCACCTCAACTGCCAAAGAGTGAAATACGAAGGATAATGAGGGCATAAAGTCATCCCAAGATCCCTTACATAGAAACAAAAAATAGACAAACTAAAGACAATTGTGGTAACTCAAAGTCTCTCCACACCCAACTTCATGACACCTTCCTGATTACTTTCACTAATTCTACTTATTTAATTAAATGGACAGAAAATGTATTAAAGAAATAGACATAAGAACAATTTCCCCAACAACCAAGCTATTCCAGCACAAAGTCTAAAAAGTCACTTGTTTTGTTATTCAAATAATGAAATATGATCAATAATCTGAGCTCAAAGTCTCAGTAATGTCTTTCAATTTGGGCAGAGTTTTGTTTTTGATAACAGAGAGAGTCCAATATATAGTGCTCCAAGAAAGACTTGGGCACTTTGTTTCACAAAATTGATGGCCTCTGATGCATTCAATGCCTTCAATGCATTTTAAATTCTATCCATGGGCTATGCTAGAATCGGGCGTTGGTCTTAAATATGGGCCACCTGATGTGTTTTGTGATGTGTGTGCATCTATTTTTGCTTTACTCAATGCAAGAGAATAGGCCATGCCATTGAATGTGCACAGCTATTTTCACTTTACTGAAGCAGTTGAACTTTGAACTTTTGCTGAAGCACTTAACTCTTTAAGCTTGTTGATGTCATTAAACCTTGGCATTGAACCAACCTTGAAATTGCCTAAGTGTTGAGAGCTTGTTTCTTTCCTGCGGAGTCCATAGATTTAAGCCTCCAGAATCTGTAGATTTAAGCCTGTAGAGTTTATAGATTTAAGCCTATAGAGTCCATAGATTTAAGCCTACAGAGTCCGTAGATTTCTTTCAACGAAGTCCGTTAGCTAAAAAAGCTTAAAAAATGGAGAATTTGAATGCCCAGAATAGTTTTTGAGAAGGGAAGAGGGAATTTTTGGCCTACAGGACCAAAATAGTTCATATGTTGTCCTAAAAATGAGTGACAAATTTTGGGAACAACGCATTGGATTGCCTAAGAAATTAACAAGGATTGATTTTAAGGATGAGGTAGGTGTTATTGTTTCCACTCAAAATTTCGCTTTTCAGACTTAAGAGAAAGAAGAAACTAAAAGAAGTAATGGACAAGGCTTGGGAAGTACCTGGACTAAAGATTGCGCACCGTAAATCTAGACGCTTGTGGGCACTCCTCTTTGGCTGTGGAGGAATGACACCTGCAAGAAAAAAGAAACTTGGACAAGAAAATGTTAGATGGATGGACAGTGGGTTGCCAAGCAAAAGCTTGTTCCCGGAAGTGTAAAAACTTCCTTAAGGGAGGTCAACCCACTGTTTGATAAAGATAAATGACTGATAAAAAGACAGAATGCCAGAATACAGAAGTGTCAAAGAAATTAGAAAGGAAAGAAGAAAACAAAATGATTACCTGAAGGAGTTGTAGGGCTGAAGACAGTCGCTGAGGTCGGAAATGTCGCCGGCGTCGGTTAGCTGATCTGCCGGCGTCGGTTGTCCTGCCGACGTCGGTTGGGGAAGTGACCGGCGTCGGTTGGGGTTGTGGCCTGTAGTCGGGTCTGAGTTGCTTTCTGGACTGTGGATGGGCCTGGTTCGTGAACGGGGTCGAGACAGAGTTCAGGGACAGATTTGGATGGACTGGGGAGTGGTCTAGATCTGGTTGGGTACCTTATGCAAGGTCTTTGTTGACAGGGGGATGGGGAAGAGGAAGAGACACAGAGGACAGGACCTGAGAAGGCTTTGCAGCCTCTCAGGGGGAAGAACAGAGGGAGCAGAGGACAATAGATAGGATAGATTACTGAAAACTAAATAAGTGAAATAAAAAAAATAGACTTTGCTTACCTTTTTGCTGACCGAAGAAAGGAGGTGCTGTTGTTGGAGCCACGGAAGACTTGTTGCAAGAAGAGAATACCTGATCCAGAGCCTTTTCACATGTTGCTACTGTTGCACGAGGTCAAGACAGAGGAGAGATGAAAGCCAAAGCGCCAAGAGAAGTCTATTTTCGAGCTTAAGGGTCCAGGGGCTGCAACGGATGCAGAAAGGGATAATGAAGGCTGCCGACGCCGGCAGTTTCGCCGACGTCGGCCGAAGGGTCGTCGACGTCGGCGGTCGCAGGATGGGGACAGAGGCTAAAAATAGCCTCTGCCCATTCTTGCACGCCGCCGGGCGAGGGGTTATGGCAAGAACAGTCACGAGGATGCCAAAATGGGCGAGGGGGGAAGATAATGGAGAGATTTGGCCTAATAAATGCTAGGGGGAAGGTGGAGGGATTCAAGGGAGGATCCAAGGTGGCAAGGGTAGGGTGGAAAGGGGGCCACTTGATTAAAATATTTAGGTTATTTTAATCAAATGGAGGCCAAGGGTTAGGATAGGGGTTTGAGGTGGACAAGGGGGAGAACCAAGGTGCAGACACGTTTGCGGTGTCTACATTTGCCCATTTTTGTCTTGTTGGTTGTTCTAGACGAACTGCAAGACAAAAACAGGAGTTGGTTGCCCCAGAAAAAGGATGAGGTGTTCCCCCCTCAAAGCGATAGTCGAGAGAAGGGAACCGAAGATCGAGTGTCGATTTGACAGAGAAATAGATAGAAGAGAGTGAGTGAAAATGCTGCCATAGTCGTGATTGCGTGTAGTCCACTTCACGAGAGGGTCAAGTCAAATTGTCGCATGTCGAGGGTCAAGGAGTGCCAAAATTGAAGTAACTGGGCCCCAGCATTTAGTCATCTGTTGATCGGGTCACTCAATCTAAGCTGAAGCTCCAAACGGTCATCGTGTCCCAGGTATCCAGGGCTCAGGAAGTGCTCCCAGAAACACGAAAAAGCCACAAGTAGTAGGGATCAACCGGCTTGCGATCCTATACTTGCGAAGGGTCAAAAATAGTCTGCAGACAATTCTGCTAACTAGCCGTGAGGTAGCACACACGCAAAAACAACCAAGGCAACTACGTCTTGGAAGCGGTCGAAGGTCGAAGGAGATATGCATGATCTCTAATGGTCATTGGTCAAGAGGATGGATGGACGAAAGGATGTGGCCGAGCTAACCCCAGAAGACCCCATGTCAACTGAGTGCTGCCTACATAGCCCCTCTTGTAGGGGCCTCAGGCTGATGTAGTTCTCCCTAAAAGGGAGGAAGGGTCAGAGGGATTGATTGGTCTTGGTCAAAGTCGATGATTGGTCTTGGTCAAAGTGGATGGAGTTGGTCGTGATAAGAGTCAAAGAAGAGAAGGTTTGTCCATCATAGAGACGAACAAATGGGGGGTGGTCGAGCTAACCTCAGAAGATGTGGTATCTGAGTGCTGCCTACATAGCCCTGGTCATAGGGCCTCAGACCAATGTAGTTCGGAGTCGATGATTGGTCTTGGTCAAAGTGGACGGAGTTGGTCGTGATAAGAGTCAAAGAAGAGAAGGTTTGTCCATCATAGAGACGAATAAACGGGGGGTGGTCGAGCTAACCTCAGAAGATGTGGTATCTGAGTGCTGCCTACATAGCCCTGGTCATAGGGCCTCAGACCAATGTAGTTCGGACAAAATGAGAAGATTGGTTGATGATGAGATTGGTCATGTGTTGAAATGACGAGGGGAAGATGAGGATAAAAGGATGCTACAGATGGTGTATTATGTAGAATTGGTCGAGAGTCTTTCATCCCTAGCAAGTTTCCATAGTCGCGATGGATGCATGCTAAAAATGAATGAAGGGTCTATTTATGCTTCAGCAAGTATTGGTTTATGCTTAACATAAATTGGGTCTGGTCGATAGTTTCCATGTGTATTGGTGTCCATAGAAACTATGTGAAATGGTCTAGGGTGATGTCAGCTGAAAATGATGAAAATGGCTGGGTTTGAGATAAGTCGACAATTGATGTGGCCAAAGCGTGACCAAAGTGTGGAGAAAAGGTGAAAGGCAAATCGCTCTTTCACTGACAAGGACCAGAAAGGAAGCATAGATAGGGGTTAGTAGAACCAAAGCCCCGTTCATGCATCACGTCGTTGACCAGTATGGTGTTAGAACGGTAATCGAATCACTTTGACATTAAAGTGAGCTCGAAGTCCCTTGAGTAGGTGATAGGAGGAGGATAGGGTAACCCAGTTTAAGAGCAGGAATAACCTTGCCCCTTTTTACAGGAGACCCTGAGACAGCTACAAGCCAATGTCCGTGACTCGTTTTTTTTTTTTTTTGCGCAGACTGATCAATGCGGGAAGCCTGCATAGAGATGTCATTTGATGTATGGTCAGGTTGTGAAGCTGATCGATGCGGGAAGCTTCTAAGAAAAGTGTTGTTTATTGCCAGAGTAGTCATAGCCATCCTTCGAGGGAGTGGTCTATATTTTTGCTTGGTAAATGTTTGATAAGTTGGCCTAGCTGTCCTTCAAGGGATCAGTCTAGTAATACAGCAATGATAGTACAGCTGTCCTTCGAGGGATCTGTCTGTCTTTTTGATTTGACTTGATTTTGTGACCATGGATATGTTTTGACATCTTGACTTGTATATTTTGATAGGAATTTGAGTCACGGACAAGACTGTAGAAGCTCAAGGACGCCCCTTTTATTAGGACAAAGCATCCCTGCATCATAAAAGGGTTGTAGAGGACTTGTTAAAGGGGAATAGGGTTGAAAGGAATGAGGATTAAGAGGACGAGGATTGCTCAAGGGACGAGCTCAAGTAAAACGTCAAGTGATCGAGCACTCGACTTAACAGAAGAAAGGTCGAAGATGCAACGCATTAAGAGGCTCAGGTTCTAGCCGTCCGTCGAGGGAAGACAGACGATAAGTCCCTGACCCATACTTGTGCGTGACGATAAAAGGTCCAAGCCAATTGGGGGAAAATTTTCCTCGTTTACTTCGCTCCATATTGGTCACGTGCTGATTCTCTTTGAGGATGAGGTCTCCGATGTTGAAATCTCGTTCTCGCAGATTTTTGTCGTAGGCCCGCTTTATGCGACTTTGGTAGACATGGAGATGATTAAGGGCAGCCAGACGGCGCTCGTCGAGTAACTCAAGTTGAGCTAAGCGATCTTGACGAAAGTCATCGTTGGAGAGAATGTCATGCAGGGAGATGCGGAGAGACGGGATCTGTACTTCGAGAGGTAAGACAACCTCTATTTCATACATGAAAGAAAAGGGAGTAGCACCCGTAGAGGTTCGAATGCTAGTGTGGTAGGCCCACAAAGCGAAGGGAATATGAACGTGCCAATCCCTTCCTGTATCGTTGACCACCTTCATGAGAATTTTGGTGAGAATTTGGTTGGAAGCCTCGGCCTGCCCATTTGCTTGTGGGTAGTAAGGCGAAGAAAAGCTGAGTTTGATGCCAAATGAGTCGCATAGTTTTTGGACAGTCTTGTTTTTGAAGGACTTGCCATTGTCGGTGATGATTTTGTGAGGGACACCGAAACGACAGATGATGTGGCTGCTGATGAATTCGACAATTTTGTCGGCTTTTATGGAGACAAGAGGAATGGCTTCCACCCACTTGGTGAAATACTCAGTGGCAGTGATGATGGACTGATGACGAAGAGACGAGTCAGGGTTGATCTCACCGATGAGATCCAAGCCCCACTGAGAGAAAGGCCAAAAATCCTGAGCGACTTGCAAGGCGTGGTTGGGGAGATGAAGCAGGTTAGAGTGCTGCTGACACTTGATGCAACGTCGAACATAATCGCTACAGTCTTGATGAAGGGTGGGCCAATAATAACCCAGGCGAAGGAGGCGCTTGGCAACCGAGTTTCCACTGAAGTGTCCACCACAAATCCCGTCGTGGACTTGCTTTACGGCATGAGAAGCTTCAGCGGCGGTTAGACAGCGAAGAAGGAGACCGTTGAAGCCTCGCTTATAGAGAAGACCCCCTAGCATGGTATAGCGAGCTGTGCACTTGATGAAAGCTCGCCGCGCATTGCTAGAGAGGTTGGGAGGAGTGACAGAAAGAGACAAGTAGTCCACAAGTTGCTTATACCAGTCATCTTGTGGGCTAGAATTGACAGTGTTGATATGGTCGATGTGAGGAGAGATGTATGAAGGCAAAGGTACACGATGCACTGTGACAAAAAGGCGGGATGACGATGATGAAGATGGGATATGCGAAGCAAGAGAAGCCATGGTGTCGGCAAACTTGTTCGTAGAGCGTGGAACAGTCTGCAAGAGGTAATGGTCGAAAGATGCCAAAAGAATGTCAGCACGATTCTTATACCTCTGTAAAACTTCATTTTTACAGAGATATGAACCGTTAACCTGATTAACGATGAGCTGCGAGTCACCGAAGATGTTGATAGACTTGATGTGGAGAGAAAGGGCAGTCTGAAGTCCCAAAATTAAGGCCTCGTATTCGGCCATATTATTGGTACAATCAAAGTCAAGCTTGAAAGATAGAGGCATGGGCTCCCCTTCGAGTGGGATGAGGATGACCCCCGCACCCCCACCGAGTTGACATTTAGAGCCGTCAAAGAACATAGTCATCTGGTAGACGGTGTCATCGGTGGAAAGGGTAGCGATAGACTCGTCAGGGAACTCACAGTGCGAAGGTTGGTTGTCGGGAAGAGGGGCATCTGCCAGTTGGTCAGCGATGGTTTGCCCCTTGATAGATTTCTGTTGGATGAATTCGAAGTCAAACTCAGCAAGCAGCATGAGCCACCGAGCCATACGTTGATTCTGATATGGCTTGGAGTGCATGTACTTGAGAGGGTCGGTGTGAGTGACGACAAAGGTTTTGTGGTTAAGAAGATAGTGGCGGAGCTTGGTAGTAGAAAAGACTAATGCCAAACAGAGTTTCTCGGTATGAGTATACCGAGTTTCATAGTCGACCAGTGTTCGGCTGATGTAGTGAACCGCTTGCTCGCGATGATGCTCGTCTCGGTGCGCGATCATGGCACCTAACGAATGGTTGGTAGCAGAGATATAAAGGTAGAAGGGTTGGTCATCCTTAGGTGGAATGAGGACTGGTGGAGAGACCAGATAGCCTTTGAGGGCTTCAAAAGCCTCTTGATAGCCCTTATCCCATTTAAAGGAGACGTCCTTCTTAAGGAGGTGATGGAAAGGTTGGCAGCGGTCTGAAAGCTGCGAGATGAAACGGCGAATGGACTGGAGCTTCCCTTGTAGACTGCGAAGCTGCTTGAGATTGGTCGGGGGTGGCATTTCGAGGATAGCGCGGATCTTGGCGGGATCTATCTCGATACCACGGAAGGAAACGATGAAGCCGAAAAGTTTGCCTTAGAGGACCCCAAAGACACACTTCTTGGGGTTAAGGCGGACATTGTATTGAAGGAGGCGAGAGAAGATGATTGCGAGAATGGTCAAGTGGTCGCGGCGAAGTTTGGACTTGCCGAGAAGGTCATCCACATAGTCCTCCATGATTTTGTGGAGGAGATCGTGGAAAATGTAGGTCATGGCGCGCTGATATGTGGCACCAGCATTTTTCAGGCCGAAAGGCATGACTCGATAGCAAAAAGTCCCCCATGGGGTGATAAAGGTAGTCTTGTGCTGATCTTCCGGTGCGATCAGGATTTGATTGTATCCTGAAAACCCGTCCATGAGAGATAGCATTTCATGGCCGGCCGTGAGATCAACAAGCTGGTCAATGTTAGGAAGAGGAAAGTCATCTTTGGGACAGGCTAGGTTAAGGTCGCGATAGTCCGTGCAGATCTGAATCCCCCCAGTTGCTTTAGTAACTGGGACGATGTTAGAGACCCACTGTGGATAATCGATGGGTTGGATGAAGGAGACAGAAAGAAGGTGCTGAAGCTCCTCTTTGACAAGAAGCGCAACGCGAGGATGCATCTTTCGAAGCTTCTGCCTAACAGGCTTAGCCTCTGGTTTGGTGACAATGTTATGGGTAGCAATGGTGGGGTCGATGCCAGGCATGTCGCTGTAAGTCCAGGCAAAGGCCTTGCTATGGTTGGAAAGGAACTGGGCATAGTCAAGCTGCTCCTGAGCGTCTAAAGATTGGCCAATCTTTAAGACGTGAGGAACATCGGAAGAAGAAGGGAGGTTGATGTCAATGGTGGATTCATTTAACATAACCTGGGTCTCGGAAGGGAGGAAACGCTGGACGAAAGAGTCATCGGCACCCATGTAGGAAAGGATGGCGTCATCGTCAACGCAGTGGACAGTGTGAATGGTTGCCGACTCATCCTCTACCATGCTAGGAAAGATGAGAGGGAGAGACCTGGGCACCCCATTGAGCTGATAGGTCAGGGGTTCCAGGCGGATGGTGTTTATGGAAAAAAAAAACTAGGAGGGATGGAAACCACCGACTCCGTAGGTGACGAAGGAGAAATGGGCAAGTCTGGAAGAGATTGGTCAATGGTTGGTTCGGGACAAAGGTCGGAAGGAGCCTGAGTGGGGTCATGATATCCCAGGCCATACCGTTTCTTGGCATCGTGATCATTGAGCGGCTCGATGGGCTGATGGGAGCCCTGCTCATATCGTCCGAAACCAAAACCCTTCCATGCACACCTGTGGAGGTAAGTGTGTGCAAAGGCGGGGTTGCCAAGAAACGAGAAATCAGATGTGAAAGGTTGGGGTGAAGAGAGGGAAGTGCCGTTGGTAGGAGCTTGATTAAGCCCCCCATAGACAAAGTTGGTTCGGAAGTGGGGAGGACCATAAGGTACGACTGTCCCGATCCGATGGTCGTAATTAGGACTGAGGTGAAGGCGTCCATACTCTTGCGGAGTTTGGAACATGTCGAGGGTCAACAAGCGATATTCCCCAAGTGATAGTCGTTGGAAGATGTCTTCCATGGGGTCTTTGGTCGGCGCTTGAAGAGGAGGGGTGAGGGCAACCGCCAATTGCGAACTGGTCGAAGCTTTCGCAGATGGAGGCGGTGCCGGAGTTGAAGGCTTGATGGGAATGAGGACATCGTTAGGATGGTAGGTGGTGTTGCAAGTCTTGAAGGGTGAAGGGTCAGCGGGGATGGTGTGGACTTGCCCGTCATGTTCGAACTTCACACAACGGTGCAGGGTGGAGGGTATACAGGCCATGGCACGGATCCAAGGTTGGCCCAGTAGAAGGTTGTATTGAAACTCTCCTTCGATGATATAGAAGAGCTCCGGGACTGTGCGTGGACCAATGCGAATGTGGAGGATGACTGTGCCAATGGTCGTGGCGGTGGTGTCGTTGAAAGAGCGTAAGATCGCGTTAGTTTTGGAGACGCAGTTCTTGGGAAGAGCCAGCTGATCAAAGGCGTGGGTAGAGATTATGTTGATGCTAGCGCCGCCATCGATCATAACACGTTTAATGCGTGTCCGATCAACATAGGCAGTGATGAAGAGGGCGGCGTCCTGATCTTCCGTGTTAGATGTGAGAATCTCAGAATCGCTGAATGTGATGGAAGCGACAGGAGACAAGGAATGGACGAGGGCAGCGAGTGGTTGGGGGTCTTCGGGTTGGACCTCCGCTGCCTGCAAGGCTTGGATAAGGGCTTGACGGTGCTGAGGCGAGGTTTGGACAAGGTCATAAAGAGACATCTTCATAGGTGTTTGGTGAAGCTGCTTCAGCATGGAGTCATGAATTGGCCCAGAAGAGGAAGATGAAGAAGGTTGGGACGCGCCAAGGATAGAAATTTTAGGCTTGGGCACAAGGGGTGGCTTGACGAAGGGATAGGTCCAAGGAATGGCAGCTTTTTCCTTGGCCTTGTCCTTTTGCGACCTAGTGGTTATACGGATAGCATTGATTTCGAAAATGGGAGGCGAAGAAGGGGTCATGTCTTGCTGGTGAGATGTTGACGTGTTTGAAGAAGTTGGACAGGAAGGAGTCGGGGTCTGGTCGAGAGTGTCCTCAAGGAGAAGAGTGTCTTTCTCCATACGGTGGTGAATGACGGCCTTGAGGGCACAGCAAGTCTCGGTGTCGTGTCCTGGTGTACGATGATATAAGCAAATTTTCGTATCGTCGAACCAGGAGGGCTTGGACCCGAGAGGTTGGAAAGGCTTGATGGGCGGAAGGGTTATGTCAGAAGTCTGGAGAAGTCGGCACAATATCAACGAGTATGAGCCCAATAGAGGGTCCGTGCTATTTGATATGCGCGAGGTTGGTGACTTTTGCTTAGGCGAGGTTAGAAGAGGTTTCCGTACCACCTTATGGGTTGATGGCGCGGTGACAGATGGAGATGGCTCTTTCTTGATGATTGATACCGCCTTCTTAGGAGAGGGACGACTGGAGGTAGGCAGAGGAAGCAAAGGAGGCAACGAGTTTTGGTTGAAGGCCGGAGTGGGAAGGATGCTAGCCAAGGTCGAAGGATGGGGGCCCAAAATGGATGGCAATGGTGACGGAGAAGGAGGCGTTCGTTTCTGTGGTCTGGCAGTCTTCTTCGCCTTGGTTGGAAGACTACTACTGGTCGAGGTCTGGCCTAGGTCCACTTTCACTTGCGGGTGAGTGAGGGAGGAGATAGGACGAACGCCAAATGACTTGATGGGTTTAGACGAGATAGATGCAGGCTTTGGTTTGGACGGGTTTGGTTGAGGTTTGAGAGTCTGGTCTTTGTCAAGAGTCTGACGAGATTTCACCTTGGGAGGATTAGCGGCATGTGATGAGAGGGCGCGGGTATGTTGAAGGGCTTTAAGACGCTCCCACAACACCTGAGGCGTCACTTTCCTCGAAGGGAGAAGTTCGATCTTCTCCACTAACCGGGAAAATGGCTGAGAGGAAGATGTTGGTGGTTGCAAGGTTGAAGACGAGATGGGTGTAGTGGTCTTAGACGCATGGTGTGGTGAAGTCATGACAGATTTAGATGAAGACGAAGGGGAGACAGGGTCTTCCCTGAGTGGAGAAGAGACCGGGGAATGAGGCTCCTCCAGCGGGTAAAGGGCAGGGATGACGGTGCCCTCCACTTGCGGCTGAGGAGTAGGAAGGGTCGGGTCCTCCATAGGCTGCAGAAAGGAAGATGGCGAGATCGGAGGTGCTGGTAAGGCCGAGGTGTCCTCCAAGATGAGAGAGGTCAATGGAGAACTAGCCGGGGAGAGAGGCTCGCCCACATGTGATGGACTGATTGATGGACTAACCTCAAGAGGTTGATTGGGGACGAAAGGAGAGACCGTATTGACTGTCCAAATATTGTGCTCATGATTGTCGTCAATTAAGGTCTGGACATTGTTCTGAGTTGGCGGATGATTGGAAAAAGGTTGTTTGAAGATGTCAATGGCCTGATTAGGGGGTGCATTTGGATTGTCTAAGATGAGATCCCCCTTTTCAAGCATGTCTTGTATTATGTTCTTAAAGGTCTTGCAGTTCTCTGTGTCATGGCCCTTAACACGGTGGAAGCTGCAGAAGTCTTGCTCCCTATACCACGCGGGGATGGCGTGTGAGGGATCGAATTGCGGAGGAGGTCGGGCTTGAGGGAGATTGAGGACCCCCTATTTAAGAAGCTTTTCTAGCACAGACGCATATGATTCTCTGAGAGGAGTATATCGTCGCTGCACGTATCTTTGCTGGAATTGCCGAGTAGCGCTCTGAGATGTAGATGGCTCAGGCTCATTGGTCGAAGAAGATGAAGGTCTGACAACCACGGCATTAGCTGAAGCCTTGGATTTAGAATTGGATGATGATGGCTTAGCAGAAGAAGAGTCATTGGTCTTAGAGCTGGGATTCTTACTCCGCAACTTGACTTTATTCTCCTCGATGGCACGCAACTCAAGTTTGTGGGCCATCGTGAAGGCCTCGTCAAAAGTGCGGAAGGTTTAAACCCTCAGGGTGGAAGAGATATGTCGGGCACAGGCTTGAGAAAAGAGTTCAATAAGCTCGGCCTGGGGCAAGGAAAAGGAGAGTTGGTTGATAAGGCCTCTCCATCGAGCAACGAAGTCGGCTATGGACTCGTCCTTGAATTGCCGAATAGAATAGAGGTCCGTGATTGAGACCTTCTTGGTTATGTTGATGGAAAAGTGATCGAGGAATAGCTGAGCCAATTGTGTGAATGAGAAGAGGGAATGACTAGGAAGGGAGCTGTACCAGTCAAGTGCAGCACCTGAGAGAGACAGGAAACGTGCGTAAGAGTAACGCATCGTCATGGCCAATGAGGTAGCAGGCATGTCTGAATGCCTGCAAGTGTTGCTGTGGGTCTTCCTTGTTTTGAAAGCGAGAAAACTTCGGAAGCTCCCACTGGCTAGGATATGGTCTGATTGGGACAGAAGGATGAATGGGTTCGTTGCAGATCTGCTCGTATGAAAGAGTGTTGCGAGAGCCAGAAACAGAGGTCTCAAGATTGGTCATCTTGTCCATCAGCATCTTGATGATGTCTGTCGACGGATTGACGGGTTGCGCGCCCCCTAAGTTGTAGGGCACTTGGAAGAGGCTAGAGGAGGCGTGCGACATAGTCGGTTGTAGAATGTACGGATGACTAATCGCAGGGGCAGAGGTGGAGGCTAAAGGTGGTTGGTTAGAAGACATAGCTGGGCCCGTTGTTGCCACGAGAGGTTGGACTGTGGTAACGAGGGCCAAGGGGTAAGAAGCCACCCTGGTGTTGATAGGGGCCAGGGTAGGTGGAATAGAGACGATGAGGTTTTGAAAAGGAGTGGATAGCGGTTGAGCGGGTTGGGGTTGACAAGGGGCCAGAACCCCAGTGGAAGTGGGCCCAATGATAGAGGGAGAGGCCACACCTGGAGGATTGGTCAAAGTCTGGTCAGTGGTCAAAGCGATGGCTTGAGTGTCCGAAGGTTGAGTTATGGATGCTGTCGATACAGCCGTAGTCACGACAAGGGAGGTTGGCATTCCGTAGATTGGATTGCCCAAGGAGTCTCGCGTTCGGCTATGCGCGAGATAGTGTTGCAAGGCCTTGACATTGAGGTCCAAGAATCGCTCGAAGTCTTGGTCCCCTTCTTGGACAATGGGAGTCTGCGGCGGGGTTGGACGGGCAGGAGTTCTTTCGGTCTCCGAGTTGAACTCCATTGTAGGCTTGGTCACGGATGGGGTGGACGGAAGTGGTTGACGGCTGGCGTGGTCGACAAGAGCCTTGGCTTGGCTACGAGTGAAAACCATGCAAGGCAAAGAAGGTTCAGGTCTCAGGAACTGTGTTGCTCAGTTTCAGAAGACCAGGATGGAGTCTTTGACAGAGAAGGGACAGGTCTCAGGCTGCTGGTTTTGGAAAAAAAGGACAGTGACAGAGACCGACGTCGGTTTAAAAAACCGATGTCGGTAAGAAATGTGGCCGACGTCAGTCAGATAACTGATGCCGATAACAGATGAAGCCGACGTCGGTATCAGAACCGATGCCGGTGACAGGAGAAGCCGACGTCAGTGGCAGAACCGATGTCGGTGACTATGTTTTCCAGAGAACCAAAAGGTTCTTGGAAAAACAAAGAAGAAAGCATCCTCACACACTCAAACAAATAGATGAGAAGAGGAAAACAGAGAGAGACAGACAAGCCTAAGCGATAAATCCTAGGAATTAACCTTAGAAATCGTGGCTTATGCCTTAGATGAGTGTTTAGGGAGATTGGCTGAAAAATGGGTCCTAGAAGAAGGCGGTCTAAGGATGGTTTCAGGTGTTGTTTTAGGTGCTCAAAGTCTGTGTTAGGGTCTGGTACGTGGCCTGGTGCTAAGGAGCAAGCTCCCCTCACTTCACGATTCCAGTGGTTAGCTGGTCTCGCTTAGCCAAGATATACCTCGCCTAGAGTTTAGACTCCGCCAGAGAACGGAGTGGGCTTCCCCCTTGGTGATGAAATCCAAGTAGGGTCACCGAGACGGGTAAGGTATCCGCTGGGGGATGAAATCCCAGTCGGGCCTTGTCTCAGGTAAGTTTTATGTGTGTTTTAGTGCATGTGATCAGGTAGTGTAACATCAAGTGTCTACGATTTATTCAATATGCGCCTAAGTTACTAGATGTGGACTAATGCAAGCACAAGCAGAAATGAAAGTGCAATATGTTTTAATGCCCAAGTCTAAATGTGATATTTGTTATGAAGACAAGTTTGAGAAAGGGTTGAGAGTATGATGTTTAGACTAGTCTAGAAATGCAAGGAAGAAAGATTCGTTTTAGTCCTGCTTATAGTGTCATTGAGAAGAAAAGAAGGAGGAGAAAAGGTAAGAACCTAATGCTCCTAAATGAATGAAGAAGAAAAAGGAACCCAGGAGGAACCTAGGGTCCCACTGGGCGTGCCAGAGATGTTTCCACTCAAAATTTCGCTTTTCAGACTTAAGAGAAAGAAGAAACTAAAAGAAGTAATGGACAAGGCTTGGGAAGTACCTGGACTAAAGATTGCGCACCGTAAATCCAGACGCTTGTGGGCACTCCTCTTTGGCTGTGGAGGAATGACACCTGCAAGAAAAAAGAAACTTGGACAAGAAAATGTTAGATGGATGGGCAGTGGGTTGCCAAGCAAAAGCTTGTTCCCGGAAGTGTAAAAACTTCCTTAAGGGAGGTCAACCCACTGTTTGATAAAGATAAATGACTGATAAAAAGATAGAATGCCAGAATACAAAAGTGACAAAGAAATTAGAAAGGAAAGAAGAAAACAAAATGATTACCTGAAGGAGTTGTAGGGCTGAAGACAGTCGCTGAGGTCGGAAATGTCGCCGGCGTCGGTTAGCTGATCTGTCGGCGTCGGCTGTCCTGCCGACGTCGGTTGGGGAAGTGACCGGCGTCGGTCGGGGTTGTGGCCTGTAGTCGGGTCTGAGTTGCTTTCTGGACTGTGGACGGGTCTGGTTCGTGAACGGGGTCGAGACAGAGTTCAGGGACAGATTTGGATGGACTGGGGAGTGGTCTAGATCTGGTTGGGTGCCTTATGCAAGGTCTTTGTTGACAGGGGGATGGGGAAGAGGAAGAGACACAGAGGACAGGACCTGAGAAGGATTTGCAGCCTCTCAGGGGGAAGAACAGAGGGAGCAGAGGACAATAGATAGGATAGATTACTGAAAACTAAATAAGTGAAATAAAAAAAATAGACTTTGCTTACCTTTTTGCTGACCGAAGAAAGGAGGTGCTATTGTTGGAGCCACGGAAGACTTGTTGCAAGAAGAGAATACCTGATCCAGAGCCTTTTCACCTGTTGCTGCTGTTGCACGAGGTCAAGACAGAGGAGAGACGAAAGCCAAAGCGCCAAGAGAAGTCTGTTTTCGAGCTCAAGGGTCCAGGGGCTGCAACGGATGCAGAAAGGGATAATGAAGGCTGCCGACGCCGGCAGTTTCGCCGATGTCGGCCGAAGGGTCGCCGACGTCGGCAGTCGCAGGATGGGGACAGAGGCTAAAAATAGCCTCTGCCCATTCTTGCACGCCGCCGGGCGAGGGGTTATGGCAAGAACGGTCACGAGGATGCCAAAATGGGCGAGGGGGGAAGATAATGGAGAGATTTGGCCTAATAAATGCTAGGGGGAAGGTGGAGGGATTCAAGGGAGGATCCAAGGTGGCAAGGGTAGGGTGGAAAGGGGGCCACTTGATTAAAATATTTAGGTTGTTTTAATCAAATGGAGGCCAAGGGTTAGGATAGGGGTTTGAGGTGGACAAGGGGGAGAACCAAGGTGCAGACACGTTTGCGGTGTCTACAGTTATAATCATACTACTACAAAGGATCACTAGTAACCTTGATGCAAAGAAGTTCCAAGACTAGATGTACCAATAGATATGGGTGATTCACCATAATAAGCAATACATCCACTAGGCATAAATAATATGTGACTCCATCCACAAGCAGTTGATGGAGGTCCAAAACATTGGAAAAATTTATATGACTTCTTATCTAGTTTATATATTGGTCAAAGGGAGAGCTTTCTCAAGACTCAACATAATAACTGACCAAGCAAATTAAGTGTTCAATTATTACCCTAACCTCACTCTTGAGGCTAATAGGAAACATTTTATAAGGGTAAACGATGCATTCATCTACTACATCATAGTTATGTTTGACAAGGAACTATAGAAGAAGATATTATATGATTTTTTCACTTTAAAAATTACCAATTAGGGTTCTTATTCCATCCAATTCCCCACATATACATTAGAGTATGTGGATCCAGAGGTTTTCCTTACACCCTTTTGAGGTATGTGAGTGACAAATGGGCTTTGATGGAGCTTGTGAGGCAACTATTTGAAACTCACAAGTTGTTATCCAACCAACACAAGGTGAGAATTCATTTCCCCATTAACATATGGAGGTACACATGCCCTTCCTTAGCAAAAGCCAAGTGTGCATATGAAAAAATGACACAAATGACCTTGAGGGCTTTGCAAGTAAGACCATTCTATGATGTTTATGTCAAAATCACTAATACAATGGGAATTTTAACATATTCCCATGTCTGCTAATATGAAGACTGCTAGGAGGACTTGGATGATGAAGAGGAAGTAATATTGAAGGACTATTCAAGAATGACCTTGGATCAAATCAAAGCTTTTAGCATGGCACCAATCCCTGAGGACTTGGTGGATAATGAGTCCCCAATAGATAATATCTACTATGATAATAAGATCTATGCTTAACCCCTTCTAATAGTAAGGTGGTGTATTCTTGAGTCTTTTTATCTAATGGATAGAACCACCAATGTAATAAATAGAAAACTTAGCTAGCTCAGAAGTAAAGGGTTCCAAGTGACCAAAGAAATAATGAGCAAAGCATTAATGAAAAATTACTATAACTCAAGGAGAAGGGAGTATCACCATCAGTAGATGGTTCTAGCGATGAAACACTCCTAACATAGGCAAATAGCCTAGAAATCTACCACAAGAGAAAGAAGAAATCAAATGCCAAGAGAGTACAATCAAGTATCTAGGGAGCAGCCACATATCAACCAATAGTGATTTCATCTAAGGATACAACTACCATTGAAGCAACAATATTTTTTACTCCTATCTTATTTATAATATCTACTATTATCTCTGTAATACTCCCTCCACCTACTATGTCATTCCAATAGCTTCAACACCTCCTCCTCCTCCTCTTTTATCCACTCCATCTCAAATGACTCCACCCTCCATTCCCACTAGTTCACCTATGTCAATAAGTCCATTTTTGATAGTTTAATAAATTTAATTGGATAATCAGGTCTCCCTTCTACTTCCCCCTTCCACAATTCTTCCCTCTCCCATAATCTCACTTCCCCATTACATAATTCCTTTCATCTCATCTATAATCCCTTCCATCTCATCCCTATTAATCACCAATACTACACAATAGTATAAAGCCTTAGATTTAATCATCTTGACTACAATCCTACTGGCCATCCTAACCTCTAAGATAACTATTGCTCCATATTATTCTCCCTTCACCTTTCCTACTTTACCAACCCTGAGTGTCCCTACAACACTGATTGATTCATTTAAGGATTTGGACTCCACACTTCCATGGTTCCCCCTTTTCAAACTCTCTGTGCCTACTCCTCCATTGGTGTCACTTCCATCTCCCACACCCCCAATAGGCACAACCATTTCCATTACACCCATTTCCTCCACTTCCACAGTAACCCCAACCCCTACAAAGGAAGTAGAGATGGAATAAGTCATTGATAAAAATGTGGACACCCAACCCACAAATGGGGAAGAGGTTGTAAAGAGATTTTTTGAACAATAAATACAAATATTAGTGAAGGATATAACACTTGTCACTATGCCCGCCAGTGTAGCATTTTCAACTACAGATTCTCAAGTGATAATGTCAGCAAAATATGATGCTACTCCTAGTTGGTTAGCATAGACAATGGGGAAGAAATGTAAGCAAATGGTGTCCCTAAACACATTAGATTTTGGCCTCATAAATACACATAAGAAATCCAAAATAACTCCCCAAACCATTTCGAGGATATTGTATGATTTATTAGGGGAGAGGTATGTAGAGATTGTATTCCCTCCACTAGATAAACAAAAAGAATATCTATTGTTGGGGAATTACTAGGTATCAAAGGTTCACCTTAGACATCCTACAAGAGAGGGATTAAAACATGACATTCAATCCAACATTAACTCTCTTTTTGAGAAAATAGATATTGAAAAGGTCACTAAGGATGAATTTAAGAACAAGGTTGAACAACTAATGATTACATTAAATAAGTTTATTGAGCCCACTGCTCATCCAACACAGCCCATAACTTAGTTCATTGATCAAGAGTCACTTGATGTAATGACAAAAATTGGTAGAATGGGAAGGGAAACCAAAGCTTGGGTAAAGATCTCATCTCAAAGGGCAACAAAGTTATTGAATTAATAATGGACCAATATACAACTCTGAAGGAGAGAAAGACTACTTTGAGAGAGCAAATAAACAAGTATCAAGAAGAGATAGAAATATTGAATCTTTTATATCCAAAATTGAAAGATATGGACTCAATTAAAGTTGAAATCCTCCTTAGAAAAAATATATTGCGAAATGATGTAGAGAAAGAGGAGTTGGACATAACAACTCAATTTAGAATAAAGATAGTCATAGATAGTGCCAATAAAGCTAAGGCTACACATGACAAGGCCACTATTTTGATATATGACATTGAAGATTTATTGAATAAATTGTCATGTTAGGCAACATATTAGCAAAATTAAGTCCTTTAAATGCAAGAAGTTTAGAATAAATTTAAACAAGTGGTCGAAGGAGAATCAACAAGAGATACAACCTTTAGCGTGAGCTCTATCCACCATTTCATCAATTACCATAACACATATCAAATGAGAAAAGAGACTCAAGAATATAGAGCCTTCAAAAGGGAACTCTCTAATATAATAATAGAATGTGAGATAAACAACCTTTACTCTTTTGGTCCTGATGAAGATAGAATCTTGGAGATCTTTAAGAATTTTAATGCATATATTACAAAGATGCAGATGAATAAAGATAAAGAGTCTTTAGATGTTTTGGTTATAGATTAATTTTTTCTATCATAAACATTCTTGTATATTGTATTTTCATTATTGTAAAAATATTGTAAAGTTGCAACTTGTAAATTGTAACTATCATTTTGACAACTCTTTTTGAGAAAGAGCCATGTGTAATTTCCATGTTCCTTTTTGATAGGTTGAAAGTTATAAAAAACAAACTTGTAAATTACACTTTCTATTTTGACAAGTCTAAGTTACTTGAGTTGTAAAAGCATATATTATAAAATGCATTTCTAATTTTTTCAAAATTATGTGACTTGAAAGTTGTAAAAGTCCCAATTAAAAATTACAAGTTAGGGTTTTCTAAAAATAGACTTAAGTTATCTTTTGCGCTAAAGTTGAGTTTCACTTTGGTGCCTCATTACATGAAGAGGAAGTTGCAGCTAAACTGAAGAAGACATAGGCATTGCATGGATATTTTCAAGCTTCCTCCATGCCCCAAAAAATGAAGATCATGCCCAATAGTTGCATGATCTTTTACAACACTTATTCACCTCACCAAAGATGCCATCGATTGAAGCTCATGCCCCCTTTTTACATGGAGCTTCCAAATTTGCATGCTTTTCAACTAGGAATGGATTTCCTTGTTAACTACATCTCTTTCATGATATTTTTTGTATAAGTATGGGCAATATGATGTATCCCATTTTATCTTTTTGTTGCTAGGGAGATTATTTTGCATTTTGAATAACTTGTCTACATGCTGTAACCTAGAGAATGAGAATAAATATAAGATTTGTCTTTCTTGTCTGTGTAATATTTGTGTATACAAGGTTATTTAAATATTGGTGGATGTTTTATTCTTATTTTAGTCATAAAATTTCATTTATGGTATTCTATTTTAAATTTGAATGATTGTTTGATTAAAAAATAAAGAATCTTGTCCCTTGTATGAAAAATACCCAATATTACCTTTGGTTTCGAATTTTCATGAGTTTGTGCTCCAAATTTTTTCAAAGTATTAAATATTATATTATGTTAATTTAATCAAGCATTAAAATCCACTACAAAATATTTGGTGTAGTCACGATTTCTATTTTTGGTAATTTCATTACCAAAACTCTTTTATCATAGTCAAACCCTAGTTTAGGAGCAAGATCACTAAAAAGTGGAATTTACACATAGGCTAGTAGTTTATAAGTTGCACCAAATTTGGTTAAATGAATTCAAGATTCTCTAGAGTATAAACTCAATTATCCAAGGTCCTACAGGTTGGAGGTGATACAATGTATCATTAGATTCTTGCATAATGAGATACGACATCAACATGGGTGCAAAATCTATGTGATAAAATAACTCACTTGTAGAAGAGTGTGATGTAGGAGAGTGTGGAGAAGGATATCTCAATTCCCCATTTATGAATACTATAATGACTCTATCAACACATTAGTCAATATGATCTCCGAGCGCATAATAATTATTGTCCCAATTTTTATTGATTTTGTGATAGTTAAAATATGGTTTTTTTCTTATTCTCTACAAATAATGTGTTAGATGATGTTGAGTGGGAGGAAGGGTGATCATTACTCTGTCTAGTAATGTAAATAATATATAATGAGGCATATATCTATCTAGAAACTATATGGCCCCACTACAGGTGTCCTATGCTTTATCCACTCTAGGAGATGTTGTGTAAAGTGTCTTTTTGCCTTTATTATCTTGATTGGTTGTTTTTATTCCACATTTTCCTCACTGATAGGTGGATTAGGTGCTTTTAACATATTGGATGATTATGGTTGTGGAAGATCTAAATCCAAATCTACCTTTGAATTTGTCTCAAGCTAGTCCCAACTTCTTCTCTAATGCCATAACTGTGTAACATATATGCCAAAATGATTTGGATGTCTCATTTATTAATTTCTCCTTAAGATGGAAAATGATACCTCTAATAAAGATGTATTGTACCTCTAAATTTGTCAGCTTATAGATTGACTATTTCATGCATGGTTTGTATCATAAAATGTAATCACTCACTATTTTTGACTTACCCTAGTGTAGTGAAGTCAACCTCTCTTATGTGACTCGAGGTTTCTTATTATGTATGTAGTGCATCAGAAAGACTTCTAACTCATTGTATGTATATTGTGAACCATTGGGGAGTGAATGATGGAACTAGTTTAATGCCTCAACCTTTAGATTTTATGGAAATAATTGTAGGATAATCAAACTGCTAGTGACATGTGCCACAACTTTCCTATAAGCTTTAAAGTGAAAATATGGGTCTCCATGTCCATTTAAATTTGGTAATTGTTGACTAATTTCACCCATAAGTCAAAATTAGGCAACCCCCCTATAATTTAAAACTTCCATAGGGTCTCCTAGGTTGGAAAGTATTCACCATGGTCTTAAATGAGGACACACACTATGTTTTGTCACACTTGTTCATTTATCCTAGTGTCATTTTTATGTCCTTTTGGGTCACCTTAATGAAATTGTATAGTTTAAATGAAAGGATAAGTGTGTCAAAGTGTAAGTGAATGTGTCTCATGTTAGGGAATGTCAAAGATCAGTTTTGAAATTGACATTTTGTAGGTGCAATGCTAAAAAGCAAGGAGATCACTTGAAGAAACTGAATTTCATTTATTATACAAATTATAGGATAGTTTTGGCACATGTGTCTACTTCAAGAGTGTCCCTTTAGATCCCCATAAGTCATATCCATGTTTAGAGATGTTTGATACCTCCAAAAATGTTGAAAATTAGTCCCTCTCTCTCTTTGCTCTCTTGGGTAGGTCAAATAAGTCAATAGGTTTGCAGGTAGTACAGATAAAGCAGAGTCAAAGGGAATGAACTTGGTGTATGAAAGTTGTCTTTGTGTACACTCATTTCATGGTCATATTTCTAAGTTTTATGATTTTTGCTTCATGAACAATCAGTAATATTATTAACACCTCCAAGTTGCTTACATAACCCCAATGACTTCGATTTCCTCACATATTTACATTGACGTATGTGAACTAAGCGATGTATTCAAGTTGAAAGAACATGTTATTCTTCTTCATGTGGTTTTAGAATTAGTTTGAATGTGTGGTAATGGAAAGTAAGAAATATCATCCTCATTGTACTAGAGGTGAGCACTATTGGTTTGCATGATAATGTATCATCAATTGCAGAGTTTCATCTTCCTATAAGTAGTTTCAAGTCAAATAGTACACCTATGTCTCTCCTCTCAAACCATGGAAGCTAGTTTCTCCATGGAAGATTTGAATTTGATGGAACTTAGATTTGATGGAGATAGTTTTCCAAGATAATGAGTAAAGACTAGTTAGACTTCAATATGATAGTAACCTACAGTCACTTGTAGGTATGCATGGAAAGTGATAAGACCATCCAAAACTTAGGACAAAGATGGTTTTCAATTTCAAGTCTTGAATGATATTCTTGATTCATCCAAGATTTATAAACTACTGTCAAGACTCCCTCAATCAATGTATACAGGTGCAAGATTGAAAAAGTTGGTTATGGGATGAGTTACCTTAGTTTCTCTAAAAGAGGTTTTGCTCTCACAATGTGGCATTTGGTGGTGAAGATTGATGACGTCTTAGATGGGCCTAATGTTTTTCCTATTGTATCTTAGACCCAATAGTAGCACTTGAACATAAAGAAAAGTTTAATAAGTCAAGATAAGGTGATGGTTGAGTTGTTTCAACCCAGTCAAAATCCCATTGAAAATACTCTGTGAAAGTTATAGTACTTTGAAGCCAAAGGAGAAACCTATGACCTACAAATCTATAATGCATTAGTAGTGGAATGACTACATGTTCTCACAATAGAGATGGATATGTCCATATATGGAATGTCATAATAGAATAATTATAAACAAATAAGATGAAACACAATGTTCAAGCACATATAGACACCTACAAGGATTCCCTTGTATTCTTGAAATGCACACCTACAGTTTGAATTAAAATCTACAGACTAGCCTAAGTAATGAAGGATGCTAGGTAATTAATGAGTAGAGGGGTAACACAAAGATAAAAATGATAAAACCAATATGATAGTGATATTATCAAACTTTCACAATATTCTTAGAGTCAAGGACATACAAGTAGACAATCATAATTAAAGTTTATTAGACCCTGTAAAATTTTTGCAAATAGTCATAGTCCTAGGAGATAGTCATGAGATATCATGATGTTGAGGGGTCTATAGGTGTGATATAGCTCTAAAAATTGGTGAAAATCATCACCATGACCTAAAAAATAACCCCGTGGACTCCTTCAGGCTATAAAAATAGGGGAGGTGCCCACTATTTTATCTCAGACTAGAGGCACTCCCTGAGCAACACAACCTATAGATTTGGTGTTTGAATGTTGAAAAGATGAATGAGGAGTATTATAATCACTTTATAATGATGTGTGATGTTTTTTTTAAGGTTTAAAAGTGTTTAAGGTGACCTAAATTCATGTGAAGCACTCACAGGTGGTCAAATACTCAAGAAACACAGTCTAGGTCTATTAGGCCTAAAACTAAACATGAACCTTAATTGATTAAAAATTCACTTATAGCATAATGTGACCTTTACAAACCATTTAATATCCTTAATTTATGACTGGAGAGTCTATAACATCCATTATTTTTTAGGGAGCAACACATAATTGGTCATTTATGGCCTAAATTCCTATTAGGGGTACCCAGAATGCAGTCAAAAGCTTTAGAGGTCATTTTCTTATGCTCATATCTATACAAACCAATTACATGGTCACTAAAAAATATAAGAATATTTTAAGGGGGTCCTATACCCCAACTTTTTTGAATTAGTTCAAAATTTAGACGTCTAACTTTTATGAATCATCGTTAACAATCTAAATAACCCAAAACCCTCTTAAAACCCTCTCAAGAACTCGATGGAGAAGAAATGAATGGAAATGCATCCAGAAGGAGTAATTTGCCCTTGAAAGTGTTTTGAAATTTTTTAAAACTCTCTAAATATTCTTTCCACCTAGTCATTTTGTACTATCACCTGTACAGATAGGCCAAAATCTGGGTTTTCTATAGGTTTTAAGATGAATTATAGGTGTAGAAAGGAATGGATAGATGAAATTCACTATAAAAGGTGTGTAGAGACTTAATATAAATCCTCATACTCAAATCTCACCATGGTTGTGCATGAAATTTCCTTTACTACACCATTCATTGGAGGTAATTTGAATAAGATAATGAGAAGGCAAAGTGACTATCAAAGATTGGAAGTGAGAAGTGTATTTTGAGAGATCTATATGATAGACCAAAGGATAAATAAGGTCTAAGTGAGTTGCCTAACACCTATTCAATGATATTATTGAACAAATACAGGTAACTCAAGTGACAAATGTGTGAATTAGGCCTTAGGGGCAAGTGAACAATTACTAGACAATGAATGACAAGTGGTGCAGGAGAAACTATCAATTAGAGAGTCATATATGACTATCACATCTTGTTTAAAAATTTCTAAGAAAAAGAACACGTGTCAATAAATTCCTAAGGTAGTTTTAAACATTCAAGTGAACTCCTCATCATCAATATAGTTTTAAGAAGGATAATAAAGAGCCTCTATGCCAACTTGATGGAGAATGATGAACTCCAAGTGGACACTTGATCCGTAATCAAAATCAAACAAGTGTCATAACAGTAGAACACACACTTGTAATGGATCAAAACCTTAATTTAATGATTTAATAAAAATTGATTTTTTAAAATGATTATAGAATTAAAAATGGCTTTTAAATATCCAAAATAATTTAAATTTCATCAGTGCAATAATTAAAGAGACAAAAATTGACATAAATACCACACACAATTTGATAACGGAGTTTGGAAATAAAGCCTACATCTCCAAATCCACTTCAATGGAGATTGATCCTAATATAATATTACAAAAATTGCTTTACAAATTATTTAGAAGTCACCTCAAATTGTCTATATGGGCTTCACTCTATCCAAGAGATACTCTCAAAATAATATTATTTTGTTCGAGGCCTTAATACAATCTCCAAATCTCTAACACTCCTTTATACCTTGTCTCCATGTCTAAAACTTGGCTTTAAGATGAGCATTGACCCCTTTATATATTTTTTACACATGTAGCCCAAGTAGTTGGGAGCTTATCCTTTTAACCAAAAATGCTTGGTTTGAATCCCTTTGGCATCATTTTTGGTGGTCGATAGAAATCTAAAATCCCACATTAGTAAGTGGGTGTATTTTTAAATGTTTATATACCATGAAGTTCATGGTTAACCATGCCAAGTAATTGGCATTACCATGTATTTTGGTGGGCATGTTGGTTTCATGTGGCATGTGGGTTTGGCTCGTGACATTTATGGCATGGAATGTGGAAACTTCATTGTGACGTGGATGTGTCATGTGGAAGTGATATGTTATAGGGTTTGTTTGGAAAATTTGATAATAATTAATTAAAATATGGTAAAAATTAGAACTTAGAGATAAATGGTAAAATAATTAAGTGGTGTCAAGCTACGTGGTGGCTTGAGGTCCCACCATGAGGTGCACTCGCCACTTATCGTCTACTCACCAATTATCGATGTCCAACTGGATGTTCCATCAAAACTTAATTTTTTTATTGCCTTGCTTGATCTTTGATGCATGATATCTTGCATATACGGGCTCAAAATCAACCCGTTCAAATTATGCCAAAAAGCTCTCAATGAGCTCTATGTCATGACATCAATCAATCCACAATTTGGGGACTTATTTTTTAGAGCAAAATATAGATCCTCCTTGATCAACACTTGTTTATGACAACTTCCTGACCTATTTTCCACTTCATTCTCTTGCATTGTAACTAGTTCTCATAGTTTAACACTTGGCCTTGTGACCCTTCATCTTCACTTCTTTTCTCTCCTCTCCTATGTTCTATATATGTAAGCCATTTTGACATTTTTATTTAGTACACACCTAGTATGACAAAGCCTTATTGGTTTGACATCTTGTTTTACCTTTGAATAAAGATTTTGAAGTTGATTTAATCTCTACAATTCTTGCTTAAGTATTTCAAGTGGTGTACTTGGATGACAAGTGATGAATATTGTTTCTCCTTGCTTCCATTTTGCCCTTATATGCATTGTGTGAGTAACATCTCTTCTAATAGGTCTCATGAAGTGTATTGTTTTTTAAGGTGTATTTAAAGTGTGAGAGAGACTTTAGACATCCGATTCCTAACACCATTATGTTAAAATTGTCAGTCGTAGTTGAAATTCTATAACAATACACAATTTGGGTCAAAATCACTTAAATGCGCTAAATGGTCGAGGTTGTCCTATGTAAGTGCCAATTTATGATAATTTATCCCTAAATGGGGAAATGCATTTTATGTGATTATTAACTATTCTCAAATCATTTCGAGTCAAAATGATAAAAACACAATTTGACCCTCTACAACATTGAATTTGCACACAACATGTGCATATGTTATTTCATGTTGACAGTGTTCTAAATGGGGTATTGGTCCATACACAACTAACACCTTATTATAATTATATTCCAGTCAAAATTTGACCCAATAACTTGATATTTTGACTAGTTTGATTAAGTGGACATCTAATTTCTAAAGAATTACAAAAAAATTAATCAATGTCAAGCAAATTAAACCAAATCAAGAGCTTAAGTAGAAAATCCATGGAAAATATTGAAGATCTATTGATTAGAAATTCAATTCTAATATCTACATGATCAGGGGACATCATCTATGGGGTGGCATCCATAAACCATAAATGGAAAAAATATCTAGTTTAAGCCCTACCATGCCTTTTTAATGCCCCATTTCTCCAAATATTAATGGGGATATTTATGGATTGAGCCTCCAAAATTGAATTGATCTATGGACACACATATTGATTTCAAGATGGACAGTCTTGGTTGATTTTGATCATTTCCAAAAATCTATAAATACAAGGGTTCTCACTCATCTTTTCAAGCTTCTTTGGTGTAAACTTATTATGCAAAATTATCTTCACAAGTCATTTTTGTGTAGTGTTATTATGCTTAAATTTTAATAAGATAACTTCACTATTGGTATATGATCAATTTCATGAGCCTAGTTTATTGGTGCATTTAGAGATGATTGAGGAGTAGGCCACTAATTATTGAAAAATACTTGGAGCACCAAATCAAGAGGAAAATCATGTTTTTATCCACACTTGGAGGAAGGATGATTTTGGGAAGGTTTGTTCGTATATTCCTTCTTTTAATAGCTTTTATTGTTCATTTTAAAACCCCATTGAGGGAGTTGGATTTGTGAGTTATTTTTTTATGACTATTTAAGCCTTATTCATTAACACATGATCTAACTGATCCAAAACTCAAAAGTTTTGATTGAAAGATATTTCAAGAACATGAAAATAACATAGTAACAATGATTTCTCTAAGAAGAGATGTTTTATTACTCAAGATTGCAAATACAAGATATGATTATCTATGAGAAGAGATGTATGATTTCCTTTTTGGGTTACATCTTAATTTATACACATTTTTAAGGTAGGAAGAGGATGTGGAAGGTCATAAATATCAAGGGATATTAAGTGGTTTGACTTCTATGATTCACAACAATACAAAATTCAAGGAATTACTATTTTTAAAAACTTACTATTTTTAGACTGCACTACTAAAATTGAAATTTGGGGCACTTCCATTGAGTTTTAGGGGGTCAAAACCCATTGAGCAAAGATCTATGCCATCTCACTGCATTCTCCTCAATATTAGCTTTCCACTAGTTCAAATGGGGAGTCAATCAGAGCTATGGTGCAAAAGTTATGGCTCCAAGAAGTTCTATCATCAATTAGGGTAGAACCATCACCCAAATTATCGCCTGAATTGTTGCTCAAATCATTTGTCTCTCTTTGAGAACAAATGGTCCCCATTGCATAAATATTCCTCATTAAGTGTGGATGTTGTGTCTTAGTTTGATTCTCTATGAGCCACTCACCTTGGTGGCTAAGCTGGCCCCTTTTGACCACCTAATAAAGTAGAATAGAGAATCTTCTTGTTGTCTTCATCTAGGGATACATAATCTGATCCTCCTCCACTAGAGTAAAACTTTGTGGATCAAGCTCATCAATGTCCATTTGTTCTACTATGACTGTAGTGTCTGACAAAGGTGTATGATATGGTTTGAGGAGCTTCACATTGAATATTGGATGCAGACCAAGGTAGGCTGGTAGGTTCAACTCAAAATCATTTTCTCCAACTTTTGTGGTTATGGTGTAGGGACCATATCACAGAGGCCAATTTTTTCTATGTGGGCCTGCAAGTCATTCCTTTTGAAACTGCAACCAAACCTTGTCACCCATAACAAAATGGTGTGTAATCTTATGTTTTTCATAGTGTTACTTATACTTATGATTCATCTTTCCCAAGATGTCATGAACCTACTACTAGATGTGTTGGATTTGTTCAATGAACTTTGTTGCTTTTTCTACCTCAGATATCCCATGAGGTGTGTATTCCATGGTGGATAATGGAATGGCTATATCAATTGGTGCCATGGGTTAGATCCTAAAGCATACTTGAAATGGAATATGCTTGGTCGAGCTGTGCAGGGCCCAATTGTATCCATGTTTTATGAAAAGAAGCCCCTCATCCCATGTGCATGGATGTTTAGAGTGATACATCCAAATCATGTGAACAATCAGATAGTTCACCACTTCTGTCTAACCATCAGTTTGTGGATAGAAGGCTATGGACTTCATCAGCTTGGTATCCATCATCTTCCATAGAGTGGACCAAAAGATGCTTAGGAACCTTCTATCTCTATCTGAGATAATGGACTTGGGGAGACAAAAATGGAGCCATACATGACGAAAATATAGTTGACTAGTATCTTCAGTAGATATATTTTTCGTACAAGCAATCATGGTAGCCATTTTTGAAAAATGATCAACTATGACAAAAATGCAATCCTTGCCATGTTTTGAAGTGGGCAAACCTGAGAGAAAATCCATTGAGATAGATTCCCAAGGTCTGGTTGGTTCTAGAAATGGCATGTACAATCTTTGATTTTTATTTGTTAGCTTGGTTATCATACATGGGGTGCAAGATTTGAGGTACATTTCTACATCCTTCCACATATGGGGCCAGTAGAATTGTTTTTGAATAGTTGTCAATCTCTTCTCTACACCAAAGTGCCCAATTATCCTACTAAAATGTGCTTCCCATATCATCGTCTATTGCTATAAAACTAGAATACAAATGTGCCCCATGTGACAGAGGAAATTATTTTACAAATAAAAATAAAAAACATTTTTACCTTCTCAAAATGCCTGATATATATCAACAAAGGCAAGATCTACTTCATACAGAGCACCCCAAGTGGTAGTCTTGTGTCTGCACAGGTTAAGAACTATTATGAGTGTAGTAATTGGTGGGTGGCTTAGATAATCTATGATTGTATTTTGATCTCCCCTTTTTATGTTTGATTATAAGATGGAATTGCTGTAGATATGTGGCCCACTTTTGGTGCCTCTTATTTCATAGTTTGCTTTACATCTAGATGAATTCCAATGGTCTGTGGTCAGTGTGGATGACCATCTCTTTCCCAGAGATGTAGTGTTTCCATTGTTTGTAGGCTTGCACAATGGTATAGAGCTCCTTGTCATATGTTAGGTATTTCTTGACTGTATCATTAAAAGTTTCACTATGATATGCAACAAGATGGCCATGTTTCATGATGATAGCTCTCATGGCATATTCAGACGCATCTATCATCAACTTGAAAGGTTGATGCAAGTTTGGCAAGGCAATAATAGGGGCTGAGCATAGTATATTCTTTGAATTCTCAAATTCCCTTTGTTGTATTTTTCCCCACTAAAATGGAACTTTAGCTCCTCCTTTAGTCACTTGGGTTAGTGTCCAAACAACATGTGAGAATCTAAAAACAAACTTGTGATAGAAATTTATAAGACCCAAGAAGTTATGAAGTTCTGGGAGGGTCCTTAGTGTAGGCCATTACCAAATAACCTGCATCTTCTTTGGATTGACATGGACCCCTTCTTCATTCAAAACGTATCCCAGGTATTGAATTTTTTTCATCTCAAATGTGCACTTATCAATATTTGCATACAACTTATGATTTTAAAGATTTTGAAGCACCTTATGGACATGTTGCAGATGTTCCTCCCATGTTATATTATATATGAGTATGTCATTTAGGTAGACAACCATGAATGAGTTGGTAAAGGGTCACAGGATGTCATCCATCATCCTCATGAAGGTTGCAGGTGAGTTAGTCAAACCAAAAGGCATAACCAACCATTGAAAGAACCCCTCCTTGGATTTGAATGCAGTCTTCCAGACATCGGTGGGATCAATGGGAATTTGGTGATAGTTATATTTAAGATCAATTTTGGTGAAGAACTTTGCACCATGGAGTTGGTCTAGCAGGTCATCCATCCTCAGGAGGGGGTAGTGATTCTTCACAGTGATTTTATTTAGCGATTGATAGTTAATGCAGAGCCTCCATTTTCCATATTTATTTGGTGCTAGGACAATCAAGCTACCATAGGGTGAAGAGCTTGGCCTAATGTGACCCTTTTAAAGAAATTCCTAAATCTGCCTTTTTATCTCATCACTCTCCAAAACTGATCTATGATACACATGATTGTTAGGCAAAGGCGATCCTGGGATCAAATCAATAGAATGTTTTACTTGGTAGTGAAGTGGAACTCTTGTGGGTGACTTAAATAAGTCATCATATTCTCCCATGATTTGTTTCATCTACTTTTATTGTTGTGTTGGTTGTGTAGTTAGGACTACAACATCGGCCTTCTTGGATCTCTATAGTTTGACCACCATGAAAATGAATTGCTTTGTCTTCTCCACCAATATCTTACATTGCTGGGCACTAATTAGGAGATAGATGTGGGAGGTGGTACCTTTGGTACCCTATAGCACCACGTTCCAAGAGTGAGAGTAATTCTTTGGGTTTGTGATTCATAGATGCCATGTCGATCATACATGAATGGATGACTAAGGAGTACATCACAAACATCTAGATTGACCACATCACACAAGACTTCATCTTGGAAAGGTTTTATTTCATATGAAAGAAGACACTGATGGGTGACACAGAGGTCTCACCCTGCGCTCAACCTTCCAATGCTATATGGCTTTGGGTGATGCTTCATGAATAGATTTAGAATTTTCACAACTTTTACAGAGATTAAATTATTTTGACTCCCACTATCAAGAATAAAATGCAGAGGCTTACCTTTTATCCATAATTTAGAGTGAAACAACCTTTCCTTGTCATTTAACCTTTCCTCATGGGTTTGTGAAGAAGCAATAATGGTATCGAGCTTAACATCTACAATATCTTCTTTATCCTCTTCAACTATAGGGTGTGTATGAGGTAGAATAGTGTAGGTTTCAAGTATTTTGACTTAGAAAGCAATGAATTGATGGCTCGACATTCTTCTTTGAAGTGAGTTTTAGTTTTGTGGTAATCACACTATTTCCTAGTTTTCCCCTTCTGGGGTTTCTTATCTTAGAACTCCTTATGATTCCAATTTTGGACTCGTGTTTGACCTTATTTATCACTTTTCTATTTCAAAGATTGATTCTTCATATTCTTTCTTCCATGCTTCTGCTCAATCTTCACTAAGAACTTGTATGCCTCACTGAGGGTTTTCAAATTAAAGAGTTGTATTTCCCCCCATATGTACCATTATAGTCCACCATGATATTTGAGAGTCTTACGTTTCTCACTTTCTTGGATGCCTAATTCACAGATAGAGAATGAAAAATGTTAGTGTAATCTTGAACAGATTGGTCCTTACGTTGGTGAAGTTGTTACCAATATATATACAGATCATCAGATGCTCTAATGGGATAGTATTCTTCCTTTACCACTTCTATGAAATCACCCCAGGTAGGTTCTACCTTATGGCCAATGTCATCTATACTGAACCTATTTTTGTACACTTCCCACCAATTTTTTATGAGAAATGATGTTTTCAAAAGAGCAAAACTAATCTTTTCTCCATCGATGAATGTATTTATAGAAAATTAGGAAGATAATTGATCTAACCAAATTTCTACTATATCAACATTGATTTTGCCTTCAAATGTAGGGATATCAAAATTCACCTGAACCTTGAAGGGTGTTGGGGCACTTGAAGGACGTTCTATGGATGAGGAGTTAAGGAGTACAGATGAGGAGCCAAAATTTGCTATTAAGATTTATTGGAGAATTTGGGTGAATTATTACAGCATCCATGCTTTGTTGCCATTCGAGGTCTTAATTCACCATTTCCTTGAAGGGATCATATGTCTTGGTGCCATCCACCATTTGAGGTCATTTGGAGTGAATAGGTGGATAGGTTGGAAGCTCTGTTGTTGTCCACCCAAGCTTCTTATAGTCTGACCTCATCCTTAGGATCATACACTCTCAAGAGAAATTGATCTAATACCACTGATCTAAAACTCAGAAGTTTTGATGGAAAGATATTTCAAGAACATGAAAATAACACACTAACAATGATTTCTCTAAGAAGAGATGTTTTATTACTCAAGATTGCAAACAAAACATATACTTATCTCTGGGAAGAGATGCCTAATTTCATTTTTGGGTTACATCTTCATTTATACATATTTTAAAGGTAGGAGGATGTGGAAGGTCACCAATATTGAGGGAGATTAAGTGGTGCAACTTCCATGATTCATAACAATATAGAATTTAAGGAATTACTATTTTTAGAAACTTACTATTTTTAGATTACACTAATAAAATTTAAATTTGGGGCACTTCCTTTGGGTTTTCAAGGGTCAAAACCCATCAAACAAATATCTATGCCATCTCATCATGTTCTCCATTTTCGTATCTTTCCAATAGTTTAAATGGTGAGTCAATCAGAGTTATGGTGCAAAAGTTATGGCTCCTAAAAGTTCCATCATCAATTAGGGTAGAACCGTCACCCAAATTGTCCCCTAAATTATTGCCCAGATCACTAACTCACTTTAGATTCTATATCTACATCTTGTCATGCCCGATGGTAGCACACATCCCATGCAATCAAGGAGACTAATTTGACACTCTTAGATATTCTAAAAAATGCTTAAAAGTCTCTAAAAATCAATTTTGTCTTTATTTTTCATGTGTTTTTGGTTCTTTTGAAGGCACATAATTTACATAGTGACCAACATTAGTTTATTCTAACCAATATTAGTTTATTATAATCAATATCGGTCCTGTCATAACCAACATTAGTCCCTGTGAATGGAAGAACATGATAGAAGGCAAATTTTTGGACTTTTCTTAAAGTTTATAGTCATTATTTTGGGTTTTACAAGCTTGTAAAGTCTTTGTCTGGTTATTTTCTTATAGGATCCAAGACTTATTTTATTTTTGTGTTTGTTTTGTTAATAACCCTTTTTGTGAAATTATTGTGTTTTTCTTGTATTTTTATAGGTATCCAGTATTGATTTCAATCGATCGACATCGGTTTTATTAACATCAATTTTCTTATAATCGACATTAGTTTCTATGTCAAAACAAAACATAGACCTAAGATATTTCATTTCAAATCTTGTTTTATAAATTGATTTTGTGCTTCAAGGCAGACATAAACCCTCTAAAAACTATAGGACACAAGCTAGAGAAAGGCACAAATTTGAAAATGGTCAAGTCTTGAACTTCCCATTTTGTGCTTAAAAAGAAATTAGAGGTTTATGCTTAAGTTTATTTTGTGAAATTTATTACAATTTTAAAACTTAATCCAAGTGGAAAAATAATTCATCAACACTTCAATTTTGGTGCACTAAAAAAACATTCACAAATTGTTTGTTTTATGATATATCTTTTATACTTATTTATTTTTTGAAAAATGAAGGATGCATGTATGTTCTCCCCCTGCCCCCTTTAGGGAACTCAAGTGACCAAAATAACTCTTTATTTGAATTTTTTCCTTATTAAAAGACATGAAAAGAAAAATTTTAAGGCTCTCCCCAAATTTGTATGGTTTGGGTGATATAAACACAACCTTAAAGTCTTCACTTTATCTTTCATTTATGCAACTTGGCTTGTGAGCAGGAGTTCATAGCCTCCTCATGAGTTCTTTAGGGAAGTATTGACCTAGGAATTCATATCATATCATCATTTAAACCCCACTCCATTATGGGATATACATATCAAGGGTGACCTTCTAAGATGTTTGCTTTAGCAATTAAGCAATCTCCATTAGTGGTACTCTAGCTTGGACCATAGGGAAGTTCAGACATCACACTACACTGAGCAAGTGACAGATGTAGTGGTTATGAAAAATACAAGACATTTTCATAATAAGTTAATTGGCATGGATATAATTAACATGAGGCATCTCTAGTGTTAGCCATACTTGGGACCATCTAGATATGCATGACAATTTAGTTTTAGAACAACCCAACTTGTTGTGGACATATTGTTAATGCAGGGTGAGTAGCCTAAAGTTCCATGTCACTATAAAATCTCTTGGGAGAAGGGGGTGTAAAAAACCCTACTTATTCATGCACTTTTATTTTTAGATTAACACTTAAAATCCTCCCAAGAGCATGCATATATACTGAATTCAATAGTGTGATGCGACCTTGGCAGTTTTAAGGCTTTAGATGTTTTACTTAGTTGTATTTTGTATTTTTATCCTTTACTTTCTTGGTCTTCTTGAGTCTAAAAATTGTTTGAAAACCAAAACACATCACAACCAAACACCTTTGTTATCCACTATTTTATTTGAACAAAGAGGCATTACACTGATTAAATCAAAACCTCTTTTTGCCTTGTTTAAATCATAATTTGAAACATTGTGTTTGTCTTTCCCAAACATCATTGTTATGATGTCCATTTGAGTCTAGAACATTTTTCAAAAATCTCCAAGTCATTCATTTTTAATTCAATTTTAGAATCTCACCTTTCTAATTTCTAGGCCAAGGTGTTAATTAGTTCATCATTTGCACTTGGTTTGAGTTAACTTGGGTATGATTTCCCATTTGGGTTGAAGGTTGTTATGGAGACTCATCATCATTTTTTATCATTATAGACTTAGGTTATTTTTCATTTTCTCATGCTCTAATTCCTAGAACCATTCTACATCATATTACCATGTGGAAACCTTATGGTACTTTTTTGGTTTTAGTTTTATACTTAGGAGTTCTTGTATGTTTTCACATCTTGAGCTTCTTATTTTGCATTGTTACCTTCCTCATCAGAAAAACCCTCTTCTAATTTTCTAGTCACAACTCATCGAAGTGGTACCTAGATTTTATGGTCTTGACATATCTTTGACCTAAGTTTATTGTGCTATTTTTCACTTTAGATTCCAAAGTTATAATACCCTCTTCTAATTTGATGATTTTAACTTACCAAAGTTGAGTAATTTCATGACCATTTCTTCTAATTATGTGGTATTAGACCACTTATCTTTTTATAGTCTCTTTTTACCTTGTCAGTTGTTTGAAGAGAATCAAAGCACACCATTTTAATATTTACAAAAACATATTTCAAATATTGGAAAATGTAAAGAACAACATTCTAGACATGATGCAAAGGTATACTCATAGTGGGGTTTCTTATGGCTCTAGCTATGAGGAAGAACATTTTTATGATGGACAAGACAATCCCATGTTGTTTGAAGACATTCCCACAACTGCAGGGTCATAATAAGACTATTTTAAACATCAACCCTTATAAGACAAAGATGAATCCCTTGTAAAGTTGATTGAATCCAGTGCTAGATTTCCATCAGACTTTCTTACGAAACAATTACATACCTTGGTTAGGGTAGAAGAGCAACAATGAGAATAATCCCTCGCTCATATTTCAAAATCAAACATTACTTCTTCTAGCAAAGGAAAGGAAGCACTCGTAGAGTCAACACCTAATGATCAATATTTTGCCACCAAGATTAAAAAGATAAGTTAATGATATGAAGACCAGTTTATCACTGACTTGACTGACTCTTTAGCTACCACTTCAATACATAATGATACTTAAAATGAATAAGAGAATGTAGTAGAACCAATGCAACATAAATTGGTTAAGAACACATTTACAAGGGATTATGGTATCTCAAGTGAACAAACCAAACCTCAAGAGGTTCTGAAATGTCCTTCGCTAGACATAGAGCATACATTTTTCCATCATCAAGAACCTCTTATTCCTTCATAGAACCAAGGAATGAAGAATAAAATACATATCAAGGAGATTGTTCAAAACTCTTTGGCATTTTATTCTCAACCAATGCATACTTTGGTGAATCGACCACACACTCCCCAAAATTAAAAAACACTTATAAGTCAAGGTGGTAGATTTTAGGGAATGTTTACCAACCCAATAATCAATGACTCACTCGACTTAAGGAGTGAACTAAAATAAATTTATGGATCATAGGGTGTTTATACCTAAAAAAATAATACAACAGGGGCACATACCACCCCAAAAAAATTATATTCCACCTACCAATACACCAAACATACAAGAGTGGAATTCTATGAAAGAAATTGTGTCGTGATTGGAGATGAGTAATAAAGTCAAGAAGTATAAATTTTATGAGATGTCCATATATATTTAATTTGAGTATTCTCCAAGTCCCTTTTCAACCTCATTTTGAGTCACCGAAATTTTAAAAATAGAAAGGGAAGGGTGACCCTCATGAACACATTCATGCATTTTTTGTGTCGTGTAAAATATAGAGATGGAATCCAAAGTGAGTTCGATCATGCGTTAGTGAAGAAAACTTAAATAAGCATAAAGAACATAACTCACACAGCCAACTCCCTTAATTGGGTTTTAAAAATGAACAATAAGAGCTATTGAAAGAAGGAATATACCAAAAAACCTTCCCAAGAGCATTTCTCTTCCAAGTACAACTCAAAATGTGATTTTCCTCTTGATTTGGTGCTCCAAGTCTTTGTCAATGATGAGTGGCTTGCTCCTCCATCATGTCTCAATGCACTAATGAATTAAGCTCATGAAATTGATTAATTTTATGCCAACAGTGAGCTATCCTATTACAAATTAAGCATAATAACACTACACAAAAATAACTTGTGGAGATAATTTTGCATAATAAGTTTACACTAAAGAAGCTTGAAAAGATGAGTGAGAACCCTTGTATTTATATATTTTTAAAAATGATCACAATCAACCATGACCATCCATATTGAGATCAAGATGTGTGGCTATGGATCAATTCAATTTTGGAGGCTCAATCCATAAATATCTTCATTAATATTTGGAGAAATGGGGCATTAAAGAGGCATGGGAGGGCTTAAACCATATATTTATTCTATTTATGGCTTATGGATGTCACCCCATAGGTGATGTCACTTGATGATGTAGATATTAGAAATGTATTTCTAATTAATAGATCTTCAATAACTTCCATGGATTTTCTATTTAAGCTCTTGATTTGGTTTAATTTGCTTAAGTGAGATTAATTAATTTTTTTGCAATTCTTTAGAAATTGGATGCCCACTTAATAAAAGTTGTCAAAATGTCAAGTTACTAGGTCATAATTTGACTGGAATATAATTAGAAGAAGGTGTTAGTTGCATATAAAGCAATACCCCATTTAGGACATTGTCAACACAAAATAACATATGCATATGTTGTGTGCTTCTAAATTAGAAGAATTCAATGGTTTAGAGCATCAAATTGCATTTTCATCATTTTGATTCAAAATGATTTGAGAAAATTTAATAATCACATAAAATACATTGCCCCATTTAGGGACACATTAGCCTAAATGGATACTTGTATACAACAAGATCGAAAGTGATTTTGGCCTAAATTGTTCATTGTTGTAGAATTTTGAGTAAGATTGACAATTTTAACACAATGGTGTTAGGAATTGGATGTATGCATTTTAACCCTATTTTAAAAGGCATGTTAAGACATTTAGGAAAAACAATGTCTTTTTGACCAGTTTATCTTTGAGAGAATCCAAATTAGTGCTTAAGGAGGTTCATGAAGGAATGTGTGGGGCCCACACTAATAGTGTAGTCTTAGCTAAAAATGTCCTTCGAACATGTTACTATTGGACCAAAATAGAGAGATATGCTTGGAATTATGTTATGAAGTGTGTTGCTTGCCAACAACATGGTAATTTGATACATGTACCTTCCTTGCCACTACAATCGATTACTACACCATGGTCATTTTCTACATGGGGTCTCGATCTCATTATGAAAATAAAGCCAACATATTCTAATGGTGATAAACATATTCTCACTTCTACCAAATATTTTACTAAGTGTATTGAGGTCATTTTTCTCACTTACATCATCGAGAAGCAAATTGCCATGTTTATACATTACCATATCATCTATCGATATGGTATCCCAACTCAAATTATATCTAATAATGGTGGATCATTTATAAACCAAGACGTTAAATCTCTTTGTGTAAAATTCAAAATTAACCATAAGAAATCCACACCATATCACCCACAAGGCAATGGATAAGCTGAGGCATCAAACAAAACCATTGTTGCCATATCGAAGAAGATTGTAAATGACGTTGGCCGTAATTGGTACTTAGAAAATTTCCCTACCCTTTAGGATTATCACACTAGTCATAAAACCCCCACATGAGCCACTTTATACTCCCTTTTTTATGACACAATAGCTATTATCTCGATTGAGAGTGAGCTGCCTTCATTGTGAGTATCTTTGGAGAATATTGAAGATGATGAAGAGTATAGAATTTTCAGATTTCAAGAGCTAGAACTCCTTGATGGAAAGCATTTAGCTACCCTAGACAACTTTTAAGCTTATTAGAATATATTGCATAGAATCTATAAAAAGAACATTCTCCCTTTGGAGTTTGAAATTGGTGATTTGGTCTTGTAAGAGAACCAAAAAAACATAAATATTGAATGCAAGAAGGGTAAGTTCCAACCTAATTGGCTAAGTCCATATGTTATCACAATAAATTATGGATTAGGGGCATACTGATTGGCTACTCTAGATGGTGAAGAACTCCCAGAGCCTATGCACATTGTGCATCTCAAGCGGTTCTACGTTTAACAACCTTTTGAACTATTATCTACAAGGCCCCTTACTTAGGGGCAACTTGTACTAAAGTCATTTTATCCCACTATTATAATCTAGACCATCCTATTTTGGGCCATATTAATTTTTTTTGACCTACCCTAGACCATTATCATGAGAATCATATTCTTTTACGACTCTAGACAGTTGAAACTTTGGCCATTGGCACTCTAGATCATTTATATTCTAGCTTGACTCTTTTTATCCCACCCTGGACCATCCTATCTTGGACCCTATTCATTTTGTCTCATTTTATCATGGACCATTTTATTATGAACCATATTCTTTTTCATACCCTAGACTATTGTAATCTAGATTATTTTATCCCTAGACCAATTATGATCTTGATTATGATGCATAAGCATTATTGAACACATTCAGTGCTAGTTCTTCAAAGTAGTTTAGCCTGAAAAATAGTTTGTAGCTTCCTCTTATAGACAAGTAAATAGGGATATGTCAGCTCATGGTTTTTACTTACTAAATGGTTCTTCAGATTTATCTCGCACTGCATGCTATTCTATTATTATTTTGCTATTATTTGGTAGGCATTGTTGCCTTAATAGGATCTCACTCTCATCAATTTGTGAGCATGGGCCGTTGAAGCTGATTTTAGTTATTATTAGAATTTTTACTCTTGGATGTGTGTCTCCTTGATTAGTTAGTTCCCTATACCATTTTTTATATTCACAATCCCCATCACAATTAGTTTAGCCGTTGTTTGAGCTCTTACTTGTGGAAGTGCATCTCCAGAGTTAGGTAGTTCCCTAGACCATTTGTTAATATTTCACTTATGTTTCTTATCCCAAAAACACAAAGATATTATAAAATTGATCAACAAAACACACAAAAACATTATCTTACATTTTTTTATTCTAATCTCTCACTGTTGCCATTTTATAAATACTTATTTAAACACTCTCACCATTTTGTGAGCCTATTTTATTATTTCCTCTACAATATCAATCATGTTTTCTTATAATCACATTTCTTGGGAGAACTACATTTGGACTAAAGTTCATGTTGAATCTAGCATCTATGCAACTATGTAGGCAACATCCACTTATCTCATACATCTGGAGTCAGCTCGGCCACCTCTTCCTTTTATTGTTCTTCCCCCCCCCCCCCCCCAATTTTGTTGTCTTATTATTTCCTTATCATTTGGAGGAAACTTTGTGTATTTTGTTCTTATCTCACTATCATAGAGAGTAACGCCTCTCCTAATCCCTGTACATGAATAAGTGTTTTCTATTTTGCACTAACATTGTGACTAACTATTGTTTGTGTGTGTTTATTTGATTTTTATTGTTGTTTTGTTGTGCTTTTTTGTCTCTCCATTTATTTCATTTATAGTTTTATTATTACTTTATTATTTCTTCTTGGTGTTTTGTTATTTTGGTCTTTTAGGTTACTATTTTGTCTTGTTCTTTTGTTTTGTTTTATGGGAACATTTTATTTTATACACATGAAGCTTGATTATTCATATCTTATTTTCATGTTGTTTACAAAGTATGTTCTTGATTTACTTTTATACATTCTTGTTCCTACTTAAATCCTAATTATTCATATCTTGATTTTAAGTTAGGTTAGATTTGTGTATTTGATTTTTATCTTTATTTTTATTTAAGTGTAAATCATTGTAACTCTAGTATTGGTAGTTTTTATCATCATTCTTAGTTATAACTGTTTATATTTGAACTAGCTCACTATAATTGAAATGCAATGTCATTATAGGTTACTCATACTTATAATGTATAATTTCATCTTACTATAGTAAGCACCAAGTGCTTTGGATTTTAAGTCCAAAACTTAATGCAGCTTCGAATTTCAGCTCTGAATGCACCAAAAGCTTCACATGAGACTCTATGCAAGATGTGCATCTCTTGGAATACACTATGAGTCTAATCAAATAGTGGTATGTTTCTATTATTTTATTCTTCATTCCTCATTACATTTTCTCTTACTTATGGGTCAACTCCATTGGCTTGAGATTCATTTAGACTATGTAGGTAGTGCTTAGATATATGATGTATCTCTAGTTGGCTTGACCACCTTTATTCTCCTATTCATCTCTTTCATCACTTTGTGCATCCTTGTATGCCTAGTTTTTTGTGGCTTCGTTAGTCATTAGACTCTTGCATCTACGTTTGTGCCCACTCATATTTCTATGCATTAGGTTATATCCTTGAGTTATGCTTGATAATTTTCCCTATTGGGGGATTATGTTTATACCAATCATCAATCAAATAAACCCTAATGGGGCAAAATTAAGTATCAATGATCAAAACTAGCCCTACTGAGGCAAAATCAATCTATCAATCGCTCAAATTCACTTTGTTGGGGCACATTATTATTTCCTTTATCTAGAGTGATGCTCTTATTTTTCTTCTAATTCTAAGCTCTATAGCTTTTACCCTTGTTCTAGTAGTTTTTAAAGTATGTAACTTGTCTTGGGATCGATTATTCCCTAAGCGCACATCTTTCACCCTCTTGTAGGTGTGTTTAAAGTATGTTGCTTATGTTTTGGGATTGTATTCTTCCCACTTCACCCTGCCTTGGGGCCCATTATATTCTATTATATTTTGATCATTGAGAATTAACACATGTAAGCATTAGTTTGTATGGATTTTATATCATCCATGGGTTAATTTCACCTTTTATCTCTCTTTTGAGAGTCCATCCCTTTCTTTCATCCTCATATGTCCTCTCGAGGGGGCATCATGGGTCATTTCCTTCCAACTTCTTCTTGACAACTCTTTTCTTTAAAAAGACATTGCTTCACCTGAATGTCTCACCATGACTTCTCAAATAGGGGCAAAATGTAGACATCTAATTCCTAACACCATTATGTTGAAATTATCAATCTTACTCAAATTTTTGTAATAATGCATAATTTGGCTAAAATCACTTAAACGTGCTAAATGGTTCAAGCTTATTGTATACAAGTGCTAATTTAGGCTAGTGTATCCCTAGATGGGGCAATGCATTTTATGTGATTATTAACTTTTCTCAAATCATTTTGAGTCAAAATGACAAAAATCTAATTTGATTCTTTGAACCACTGCATTCTTCTAATTTGAAAGTATACAACACGTGTATGTGTTATTTCATGTTGACAATGTCTTAAATGGGGTATTGGTCCATACACAACTAGCACCTTATTTTAATTATGTTCTAGTCAAATTACAACCCAATAACTTGACATTTTGACCAATATGATTAAGTGGGCATCCAATTTCCAAATAATTGTAAAAAATTAATTAATCTCACTTAAGCAAATTTAACCAAATCAAGAGCTTAAGTAGAAAATTCATGGAATATATTGAAGATATATTAATTAAAAATTTATTTTTAATATCTGCATCATTAGGTGGCATCATTTGTGGGGTGGCATCCATAATCCATAAATGGAAAAAATATGTATTTTAAGTCCTCTCATGCCTCTTTAATACCCAATTTATCTAAATATTAATGGGGATATTTGTGGATTGTGCCTCAAAAATTAAATTGATCCATGGCCACACATCTTGATCTCAATATGAGTGGTCATGGTTGATTCTAATCATTTTTAAAAATCTATAAATATAAGAAATCTCACTTATATTTTCAAGCTTTTTTTGTGTAAACTTATTATGCATAATTATCTTCACAATTCATTTTAATATAGTGTTATTATGCTTAATTTATATAGGATAGCTTCACTATTGGCATAACATTGATCAATTTCATGAGTCTAGTTCATTGGTGCATTGAGAGATGATGGAGGAGCAAGCCACTCATCATCGACAAAGACTTGGAACACCAAATCAAGGGGAAAATCATGTTTTGAGCCACACTTGAAGGAGAAATGCTATTGGGACAATTTTTTGGTATATTCCTTCTTTCAATGGCTATTATTATTTATTTTTAAAACCCATTGAGAGAGTTGGCTTTATGAGTTATGTTATTTATGATTATTTAAGTTTTCTTCACTAACACATGATCTAACTCACTTTGTATTCCTTCTCTATAGAGACTAGTAGTGTCTTTTATCAAACATTATTTTTACCCACCTTTGGATGTGCGTATCAATCTACCTCTATAAGAAACACTTATGCTAGAAGAACATTGTGTTAAGGTCAATTTTGGTAGTCTTCTTTCTTAGTATAGATGCAAGTGTGTCTTATGGACTTATCTTTGGTGTATCACCTCATTAGCATAGGTTACTTTTAATTCCTTCTTCCTTGAGCCTAAAATACAAATCAAGGGAACTATCCCTTTAACCTAGAGGTTTACCTCTACTATAAGAAACCCACAAGCCTAAAGGTAATCCCATCTTTAGCCACATTTAGAGAGGAATGAACAACCTCTCCTAGGGTGAAATATTTGGCTACAATATTTCTAACATGCCTGATAGGACTAAGGTACAAAAGATTGGAAGGGTTGTTGGTGTGTTCTTTCTACTATCAACTTATAGAAGCATTCAAGCAAATACCAATGGAGACTCTGAATGCAATCTACTGGTTATGAGTAGCCTAGGTACCTATTGTAGAAGATTTTTATCAAGTATTATTTTTCATTTGACTAATGAAGTTGATATGGATGATTATGTTGATAGTCCCTAATATGCACCTCCCTACCAACCTTGTTATGACCCATGCTATATCCCTTAATAGCCCTATTAAGATTGTTATGAGTCTTATGAGCTATGGTATCCCTATGATCATCCTATCCCTTCTCCATATGAACATGAATCTTGAAATTTTTTATGAAGAAGCTTATGAAAAAGCCTATGAATAAGGCCACCAAGAAGATATGATTAGGACTCTTGATGAAGAAATCCAAGCTCTTAAGAGGTAGGTTCTTGGACATAGCCTTCTTCAAACAATATATCCCTCCTCAAGAGTCTTCTTATGTTTGATATTAGTTTTATTATCCTTATCCTAATGAAACTATTCACTATCCTTAATAAGAGCCAATCCAATCCTCCATAGAGCCTACTAGCTTTCAAATTCTAACTTGGAACCAAGTAGTGAAGTCTTGGGGAAAGAAATATGAAGAGAGTGAAGACCAAGAAGTTGATGTCAAGGGGGAAAATCTTGTTTTTGGTCAAGCCCCATTTCACTCTCCCAAAGAACCTTTATCTTGTCCCTCATGGAAGTCTATCCAAGAAGAGTTTCAATGTGAAAAAGAGGCCTTAGTGGAGAAGGTGGGAGATGAGGTTACAACTGTTGAAGAGCCTCAAAAGGGTTATGATAAATGTGAGGTGTTTGTTGAGGAAAATGGAACACTTATAACATATCAAAACCTTCTCTCTCTTCAAGAATTCCTCCAAGAATCTCTCATTTCCAAATTCCTAAAGTGTAAGTGTACTCCTTCTATCCCCATACCCATTCATGAGCTTTCCACCTCACCTCTTATTTCCCCTCCAACCCATGAAAATTTTCACCACCCTCCCACCTCATCCCTTCTTGAAGAACTTATTTTATGGGAGATTAGTAAATAAGAAAAAACTCAAGTTGAAGTTGATCAAGAAGATGACATAAGTGTTTATGATGAAGAACTCACTATAGGGACTCCTCTTGGGGAAGACAAGTGCAAGTCAATGTTCTTGAGTGAAGAAAAATATGTTGAAGGTCATGTTGTAGCTATACACAATGAGTTTATACAAGACATGAAAGAAGAGGTGCTTGAGAAGGAATCCACATGTGCTGTGTTGGTTGGTGTTCATGTGTATGAGTAAGAACTAGAACTTGAAAATACAAAAGAGGAAGCTGCTACTACTATTATGGAGCAAGGTGATTTGTGTCAAAGATTATATGAGGTATGTAACCAATTTGAGTCCCTTAAAAAGGCCTATACCTCCTACTATCTAAATTGAATATATTATTGAAGATGCTTTTCCCTTTGAAGTACAACATGATAGCTCCCAAAGTATCAAGCTTGTTGAAGTGGAAACTAATAAGCTTGCAGTTGATGAGGAGTTTTATCTCATTAAAAGTACCATAGAGGTCAAAGAAACATACCTTGATGAGGCATAATTGGGTCAATTTGTAGGTAAAGAGTGGCATAAGAGGGATTTTGAAATGCAAAGACAGTTCACCATCATGGGTGACATGTTTATAGCTATTATCATTACATTGAAGATCATGCCAAAGAGATTGACAAACATCAAGAAATTGAAGACATCAAAGCAAATGCTCAAAAGGTAACATGCTTCATTTATTCATTTACTTCATGGAGCAAGAAATGGTTCAAGCTTCCCCTTTGATCCAGGAGGAAGAGTTCTATTCAGGTTAGTTTGTGCATAAGTTAGTTTGTTTGAGTTGTGTGTGTTTTCCCTAAGTGTTCATGAGAGCACAAGTGTGCTTGTTTTAGTGTCTTGTCTTGTGTGTTTGTTTCCTTATTGTTTGGTGTGGTTTTATGGTCTTTTTAGAGTCATTTTAGTGTCAAATGTGGTGTATAGGTGACTCCATTGTTAGGAAATCTAGCTTTTACATTGTGTAGATTTGAGTATTTATAGAGAAGTAATTAGTAATAGGTTATTTGGTAGTAATAATATTACATAATTTTTAATATATTATATTATTGAGATATATTGTTATAGGATATAATAATATATCATAAATATAGTTTGTATAATCAGAGTGGTTTTAGGGAGAGAAATAGATGGAGAGAATATAGGTATGAGGTTCCTATATATATGTAACTCCTGTATTATTTTATATTCAATGAGTATGAAATAATATATTTAGGGGTTTTATAAATATTTTTGTGTATTTAGCTCTAGTCTTTCTGGGTTTATTTATGTAGAACTGAACTAGACTTATCATCTGGTATCAGAGCATGTATGTAGCCCTAAGTAGGCATGGGATATTGAGTATGATAAGGGGTAGTCATTTAGTTTTTCACCTGAGGATGGTAGTAGTTGTGTGCATTCACCTTTGTGAGTTTTTACTATGATTTTGAGCTTCATCTAGCATATACATCTTTCATACTGCTCATCGTAATTAGTTTGTTTGATCCTTTTAGTTTTCATCTCCTATTGGTGGTTCGAAGAAAATTTATATAGTCTGGTAGACTAGTGCAATTATGACCAAAAAATATATTGATTTATGATAGAGCATTGGATATCGCCTATCCACTTGGCACTAGCTAGATCCATGAAAATCACTAATTCTAACTTGAAGATGGAACAGATCATAATGAAGTCATAAGAGAATAGTAAAGATGAAAGATTATGTGTGTTTTTTATATTTCACACCACCATTTGTATCCTATACATCTTAATATATTCTTCTTTATAGAATTCACATGAATACTTAGCTTTCCTTCTGATACTTCTCAATCTATTCATGTATTGGTGCTCTTACTAAACATGATCTGCTTTAGCACTGTATCTGCTACTGGTTGTAATGTCCCTTACTTAGGGCTCTCTTATCTGCACAATAAGCTCTGATATATAGCAATAACAGCTCTGATACCACTATAATATCCCCTTTCAAACAGGGATTATATAAACACATAAAGCTCTGAACAAGATACAAACTTGCAGAATATATTCAGATAAGCATAAGCAAATCACAATATAATCTGTTAATAACAAATCAAGACCTCATTACTTATTCTTCTGGATGATTACAAAAGATGAGTCTCTGTTATACAAATAAGGAATATTAAAATCTGGTCTTAAAACCCTGTGTTTTGCACATCTGGGAGTGAACTCTGAATCTGGAAGGGTCTCGGCCTTTCTGTGTCGACACACAGATGCCGTCGTCGGTCGATATCTCGCCGACGTCGGTCTCTGTCGGTCGGCTTTCTGCCGACGTCGGTCCTCAGTCGACCGATGTCGGTCTCTATAAGCCCTCTCTCTGCCGATGTCGGTGCCTGATCGGATCTGTACGGACCTGTACGGACTTGCCGCCAACTCAGCACAACCTGTCTGTTGATCCCTGATCTGGAAATCTATGGTATCTAATACAGCAGATCTCTCTCTGTATAATTTATTGAAACAAAAAGCATGAACTAAATCAAGAAATACCTGGAAAGCTCTGTGATAAACTTCTGTGTGAAGTTATCTCTCAACCCTGGAATTCTGTGATAACTTCTGGATGAAGCTATCTCTCAGATCTGTATCTCTGTGATAACTTCTGGATGAAGCTATCTCTCAATTTGGCAATAAATCAGCTGATATCTCACAGCCTCTAAATCACACACAATGAAGAGGGAACGTTCTCCACTGCAATGGAATCCTGGAACCCTTGGCTCAGTCTTCACAGAAGAATTTCTTCAATTTTCAATAATCAATAATCTATGCATAATGAACAATGGCCTCCATGAGAAACCCTTATACCCTCAAAAAGATGTGCTTGCCCTAATTAGGGTTTCTTAAATTAGAATTAGGGTTTCTAATTAAAATTAGGCTAAATAATTAATATTTGATTAAATCAATCAAATATTAATATCTCCCTCAATACATGTCAGATCGATGAACCGATCGAAGCTAGTGAATCAGGGAGTGATTCCGCACACAACCATAGCATAATAAAGGCGCTCCGCTGCATATCAAATATCCCTAAAAAGTAGGAGCCCAAGCCAAATATGTCTGAAATAACCTGAATGAAAATCAAATGTAGAAATCTTGTGAATCAAAGTCAAGCCAAGCTCCATTATGACCCTCTATCCATCCTATTAGCCTACGAAGGTCGTGTAATAGGCTAATCATCAAAACTGTCAATGTCCCAGAAAAAGGGGACATGACAATCCGCCCCTCCAAAAATTGCTTGTCCCCAAGCAATCTCGGAACAGTGAACTACTCAATCCACCTGGATCCCAAGGAAACAATTGTGTAGCATTCATCATGTCACCAATCAACCTATGTGAATAAATCATCAACAGTAATAGCATCAATAGTATCAAAATCAGCAACTGATAAACTGCACTCGGCACCCAAACAACTATCTGAAGACCAACTGTAGATGCCGGAGGAAGAAACCACACTGTGGAACTCAAGCCAACTAAAACATCCACTCTGTCAAAATTCAAGTCCCTGTCTAACTGATACCCACACCCAACTGGACCGTGGATATGACAATCATGGGTCCCTGAGTCACTGACACCAAAACTAATCTCTAAATGCAAAGAAAAATAAGGAGCATACCTCACCGTATGATGCTGGTAAGAACCCCCAAACTCTGCTACTGGCACACTATTGCCAAACTGGGACTCAATGGATGGCTCCAATCTCGGCTCAACAAACAATACCTCAACATCCCTGTAAGGTAACATAATAGAAAGGGTTCGTAAAATCCCCTCACCCAATCTGCTAATAGCACTAGAACCTTGGATCAGAACACCTTCTGTCATCTTATGTGAGTCCAGACGAACACCTGCACTATCCAATAAATACTCCATGAATGGTTCAGTGCAGTAGAAATTATATGTGGAAGCATCAACATACTCCCTCACACACCCCAACTGATCTCTCTGTAAAGGCGGCACAACCAACTGTACCACACTGTCATCTGTGTGAGAAGAATCAATCTGGAGACTCGACTCCACTGGTATCTCTCGCTCATCAGAATCAGGTACTCCCAAATCCTGAATACGTGTATCAGCCTCAACAACATGCTCATCAGCAACAACTGCAGGAATGTACTCATCACCAACCACCTCAATATACAAATGATCAATGTCAAAGCTCATATCAACAGACGGAGTATCAACAACTATAGCATCACTGTCTAACTCTTCCATACAGAAAGAAACAACCGGTGAAACTAAGTCCTCAAAACTGTCCACTGCATTCTCCTGAGTATCATCTGCAATAATAGGATCCTGGGACTCTACTACAATCTCTGCCATAGTTGAGAGATCATCAACCCTCAGTGCACTAACATCTGAGCCCACCTGTACACTCTGAGTGCAAGCATCTAACTCATCATCATCTTCACTATATCCTATCTCATAATCATAATAACTATGGGACATGCTACTCTTTCGTCGAAGTGATCTGTAGTGCTCTCTCCTATGCTTAACAAAGCGATCAAAAGGCAAAAACTTTTGAATTCGAGGTGGTACTAACTCCCACTCCTCCTTCGCTGTCATATACCGTGCGGGTTTGTTTTTGGATGTAGGATATGAAAGAATTGCATTCATCCTCTTCTGGGTTTCATCCAACTGCTTCAAACTGTGTTCCAGCTTCTTCATATCATTGTCCCACTGTTTTTGAGTATATGAAGGCATCATGATCCTTCGCTGATTCAATCTACCCAAACTACCCAACAGGATGGCAAGACATTAGCTCTGATGTGCCCAACAGGATGGCAGGAATTTGGCTCTGATACCACTGTAATGTCCCTTACTTAGGGCTCTCTTATCTGCACAATAAGCTCTGATATATAGCAATAATAGCTCTGATACCACTGTAATATCCCCTTTCAAACAGGGATTATATAAACACATAAAGCTCTGAACAAGATACAAACTTGCAGAATATATTCAGATAAGCATAAGCAAATCACAGTATAATCTGTTAATAACAAATCAAGACCTCATTACTTATTCTTCTGGATGATTACAAAAGATGAGTCTCTGTTATACAAATAAGGAATATTAAAATCTGGTCTTAAAACCCTGTGTTTTGCACATCTGGGAGTGAACTCTGAATCTGGAAGGGTCTCGGCCTTTCTGTGTCGACACACAGATGCCGTCGTCGGTCGATATCTCACCGACGTCGGTCTCTGTCGGTCGGCTTTCTGTCGACGTCGGTCCTCAGTCAACCGATGTCGGTCTCTATAAGCCCTCTCTCTGCCGATGTCGGTGCCTGATCGGATCTGTACGGACCTGTACGGACTTAGTACGGCCGCCAACTCAGCACAACCTGTCTGTTGATCCCTGATCTGGAAATCTATGGTATCTAATACAGCAGATCTCTCTCTGTATAATTTATTGAAACAAAAAGCATGAACTAAATCAAGAAATACCTGGAAAGCTCTGTGATAAACTTCTGTGTGAAGTTATCTCTCAACCCTGGAATTCTGTGATAACTTCTGGATGAAGCTATCTCTCAGATCTGTATCTCTGTGATAACTTCTGGATGAAGCTATCTCTCAATTTGGCAATAAATCAGCTGATATCTCACAGCCTCTAAATCACACACAATGAAGAGGGAACGTTCTCCACTGCAATGGAATCCTGGAACCCTTGGCTCAGTCTTCACAGAAGAATTTCTTCAATTTTCAATAATCAATAATCTATGCATAATGAACAATGGCCTCCATGAGAAACCCTTATACCCTCAAAAAGATGTGCTTGCCCTAATTAGGGTTTCTTAAATTAGAATTAGGGTTTCTAATTAAAATTAGGCTAAATAATTAATATTTGATTAAATCAATCAAATATTAATATCTCCCTCAATACATGTCGGATCGATGAACCGATCGAAGCTAGTGAATCAGGGAGTGATTCCGCACACAACCATAGCATAATAAAGGCGCTCCGCTGCATATCAAATATCCCTAAAAAGTAGGAGCCCAGGCCAAATATGTCTGAAATAACCTGAATGAAAATCAAATGTAGAAATCTTGTGAATCAAAGTCAAGCCAAGCTCCATTATGACCCTCTATCCATCCTATTAGCCTACGAAGGTCGTGTAATAGGCTAATCATCAAAACTGTCAATGTCCCAGAAAAAGGGGACATGACACTGGTCTGGTCCATTATTTCTATTCTCGACCTCATCACTACATTGTACAAAATATGTGTTTTGATGCATGCATTCCATTGTTTTCTGATAAACATAATCTATGTTTTGAGCATAGGATCTTTTCTATTTCCATCTAAATCTAAACCTTCATGTGGGGATGGATCGAACCCAAGATAGAATTTATTTGGTTCCATTATGTTTACCTAGTTTTTCTTGATTGAAGAAATAAAAGTTTGCATGAACTGAGTATCATTGTGCATACCATTTATATTAACCAAATTCCATGCACTACACGTAATATAAGGTCAAACATTATATATATATATAATTTTGTCTTATATGTATTAAGAGTCTTTAACTTATGCCTTTTTTAGAATTAGTGAAAAGACTTTAATGAGTCAGTATTGATGTTTTTGAATTATCTAAATATTTTTATTTAGTCCTTGGGTTTATTGTCATGTCTCACTTGTTATTTCATGTCATTGCTTTCAAAGCATGACAATCCATATTAAAGGTTATTAGGCATTGAAGTGTCATTTTGTTGAGTCTCATGAGTATTAAGTCTTGTTTAGTCATTAAAATTAGTATTATTTTATTTTTAGGTGAGTCTTTTAGTTTATATACTCATATAATGAGTCATTTTTATCAATTAGAGTCATTTTTTATGTCAAATGTCAAAAATTAAAAAATGTCAACAATAGAGTCATTTGGTCCATGTCAAATTGTTCTTAGTCTATTGTAAATCAATATTATAAGTCAAAGTGTCAAAAATAAAAATATTTGGTTAAAAATAAATGGATGCATTTTCAAATGTAGCCAACATCCGATGAACAAGTCAGTGTTATGGGGGGACCCTATTTCAATCAAAATGACATGCAACTAAGCTTCATCAAGATATTCATTGAGTGATCAGCTTCATCAACTAGAGGCTAGAGGATACACAGAGGAAGGAGGTCTTTCAGTGACCTCTCTTCAATCACCAATGATGAGGCTGTATCAATGATGTGGTGACATTTTGTGTGTTGTGTTTTTCATAATTTTTGCTATGTGTTTTTTAGAATAAGAATAGAATAATATGCATATTCAAGTAATGTAATTTGTGTGCAAATTCTAAACATGATTCCTTGATGTGAAGACATTATGAAAGGACAAAAAGCACCAAAGTAAGTTAGTTCATGGATCTTGAAAGGGTTTGTAGCAAAGATCCAAAAAACCACAGGAAGTGAACAATATTTTGGCAACAATTAGGAGAGCAGATAATATAGAGATCCCATGATTGCCTTCTTTATGGAGATGACCCTCAGTGACACATCCATTGTGGTCATGTAAAGTAAATGCAAGATGAATTCCTTTGCATAATAGTGGTCATGTGCAATAATATTGCATCAATAGTATGCAAACCTATGAGTATGTAGTGGCTTACAGTTCCATTTGTGCCAATTCTTAGAGGCATATGGTGGTCTTATTCATTTCAAGGTTTGTGGTAAACCTATAAAACCATGGGAGGAGTGAGGATATCTTTATATCAAGGTCATGAGCTACATAGTTTAGCATACTACAAGAGGTGAGCTTATTGCATATAAGAGTGTGAGTTTTTTTGCACCATGTAAAAGCTACAGGGGGAAATGTTAGGAAATATAGATTTTACACTATGTAGATCCAAGTATTTATCAATAATTAAATAGTAATAGGTTATTTGGTAGTTATATTTGTCATTGATATTTTTATAAACAATATTACTAATATAGGTTTGAATATATTATATTATTGAGATATATTTTTATAGGATATAATAATATATCATAAATAGAGTTTGTATAGTCAAAGTGATTTTAGGGAGAGAAATATATGGAGAGAATATAGGAATGAGGTTCCTATATATAGGTAACTCCTGTATTGTTTTATATTCAGCGAGTATGAAGTAATATATTCATTAGTTTTATAAATATTTATGTGTATTTGGATCTGGTTCTTTTTGGGTTTATTTATGAAAAATTGAACCAAACTTATCATCCATTACCCAAGGATAGGATAAGGCTACTAGTCCTTAGCATAACATGCTTGCTACCCCTAGGAAATTGCCAAAATGTTGACTAATTTTACCCCTAGGTCACATTCAGTCAACCCCCCTGTAAGTTCAAATTTCCATAGGGTCTCTTAGGTTGGAAAATATTCACCGTGGTCTTAAATGAGGTCACATACTATGTTTTTTTCTAGTCACACGTGTTTATTTATCCTAGTGTCATTTGTATGTCCTTTTGGGTCACCTTAATCAAATTGTATGGTTTACATGAAAGAACAAGTGTGTCAAAGTGTAAGTGAACATGTCTCATATCAGGGAATGTTAGAGAGCAGTTTTAAAATTGACATTCTATAGGTTTAATGTTAAAAGGCAAGAATATCACTTGAAGAAAGGGAATTTTAGTTATTATATGGAATGTAGGATAATTTTGGCATGTGTGACTACTTAAGGAGTTTCTATTCAGATCCAAACAATTCATCTCCATGTTTAGATAGCTTTTACAACTCCAAAAATTGTGAAAACTAGTTCCTTTTTCTCTTCGCTCTCTTGGGTAGGTCAAACAAATTAATCAATTTATAGTTAGTATAGATAGAGTAAGCAGAGTTAAAAAAATGCACTTGGTGGATGAAATTAGTCTCTGGGTACTCTCATTTCATTGTCATAGTTCTAATTTTGATGATTTGTGCTTCATAAACAATCACTAAGATTTTTGACACCTCTAAGTTTCCTGCATAACTCCAATGGCTTCGGTCTCCTTACAAATTTGCATTAACCTGCGTGAACGAAGTGATGTATGTAAGTTAGAAGAGCCTGTCATATTCATGTTGTTTTCAAATTGGTTTACATGTGTGGTCATAAAAAGTAATCATGATCACCCTCATTGTGCTAGAGGTAAGCACTATTGGTCTACAATACAATGTTTCATCAGTTGTAGAGTTTCATCTTCTTACAAGTGGTTTTAGGTCAAATAGTACACTTGTGTCTCTCCTCTCAAACCATGAAAGATAATTTTTCCATGGAATATTTGCATTTGAAATACCTCAGGGTTGATTGAGATAGGTTTTCAAGACAATGAGTAAAGACTGGTAAGACTTTAATATGGCGGTAACCTATAGTCACTTTTAGGTATGTATGGAAAGGGATAAGACCATCCAAAACCTAGGACATAGATGGTTTTCAATTTCAAGACTTGAATGAGATTATCAAATCATCCAAGATTCATAATCTGTAGTCAATAGTCCCTCAAGAAATGTATATAGGTACAATATGGAGAAGGTTGATTATGGGATGAGTTACCTTAGTTTCTCTAAAAGAGGTTTTGCTCTCACAAAGTGACATCTGGTGGTGAAGATTGATGAGGTATTATATAGGCCTAATGTTTTCCTTCTTATAGCCTAGTTTTAGTACTAGCACTTGAACACCAAGATAAGGTTACTAGGTTGAGAGAAGGTGATGGTCGAGTGGTTTCAATCTAGTCAAATTACCATTGAAAACACTCAGTGAAAGATACATTACATTGAAGCCAAAAGAGAAAATTGTGACCTATATATCTATAATGCATTAGTAGTGGAATGACTGCATGTTCTCAAGGCAGAGATGAATATTTAAAAATATATAATGGCCTAATAGAATTATTGTAAACCAAGAAGATGAAACACAATTTTCAATAGTCCCTCAAGAAATGTATATAGGTACAATATGGAGAAGGTTGATTATGGGATGAGTTACCTTAGTTTCTCTAAAAGAGGTTTTGCTCTCACAAAGTGACATCTGGTGGTGAAGATTGATGAGGTATTATATAGGCCTAATGTTTTCATTCTTATAGCCTAGTTCTAGTACTAGCACTTGAACACCAAGATAAGGTTACTAGGTTGAGAGAAGGTGATGGTCGAGTGGTTTCAATATAGTCAAATTACCATTGAAAACACTCAGTGAAAGATACATTACATTGAAGCCAAAAGAGAAAATTGTGACCTATATATCTATAATGCATTAGTAGTGGAATGACTGCATGTTCTCAAGGCAGAGATGAATATTTAAAAATATATAATGGCCTAATAGAATTATTATAAACCAAGAAGATGAAACACAATTTTCAAGAATGCTCTAATACCACGTGTTAGGGAACCTAGAACAATAAACATGCTCCGATCCCTACTGAGTTAGGATCTTGCTCTACCAATTAGAGCACATGTGATTACTTCTTGTATTAACAACTAAACACAGAATTATACCAGAATCAATAAGTAACTAGAAATATGAAACAACACAGGAATATGAGAGACAATACACAATTGTATTAATAATCACTCAGAAGAATTTACAATAAGGAAGATGCCACTTCTTCCTCCACCTCAAAGGTTCGCCATGCCTCAAGACCTTCTTCCCTCTCTCTCTTGGTACCAACAATTAACTCCAATATAGAATTGATGTTCACCTCTCCAACTAGTCAGTAACACGCTGCCAATTCACCAAGTACACAACCGTACTCCAAGTAGATCTCTTGTTCTTTGCTGCTACCTGCAAATCACTAGACCTTACTCACCAATGTAGATATCTCTACACCCCTGAAGAACCCTTGTCCTTGCCTCACCAAGTCCTTATGATTCTTCAACCAGTACCCTGGTGGATCAGCTCCTTGACCTTGCAGACCTTGTAACTCTCCCTGATCATACACACTCAGCACCCCTTTGGAACTAGGAGGAGCTACACTAGCTCTCTCTAAAAGCTCTATGGCTTTCTAGCACACTTTTACAATACAATCATGAGTCTATTATATAGATCTCATCCAAACAATAATTAGACAATAATACAATAATTAAATCTGCAGCTCTCAGTCTAAAATTAGCTCTAAACATGCAAACACATGGTTCATCAACCAACTGCCCGTAATATACTCGTAGCTCGAACCACACAGGCGACCGATGTCGGTCCCAGTCTGCCTAGGGGTGCCGACGCCAGCCGATCCATGACCAACATCGATTGCTTTCTGTCTCCTTCCTACCGTCGTCAGTTGGCCTGATTGACATCAGTGTCTGTGACACTCTGCAACTCTTCTGCAACCTCCTCCATGTCTGCATCAGTGAAGCTTTTAGCTCCACAACCTAACAATCTCCCACTTGGAGATAAACAACTGCACCTGTACCTGTATCTATAGCCTGTCTAATCTATTTCCTGGCTTGTATCCCTCTTCAAGATCCATCCTAAAGACCAACCACCACACAACTGTGATGCTATACCTGTCATTCAAGTAACCTGCCACATCCGAACCTACATATCCATGTAGTGAAGAACTTGACCCTGCATAACAAGAATCCCTGCTGCTAGTCCCACTGAACTGCCCTCCAATACTCCTTCCCCGAATTGGCTCCATACTTTCTGACAACCCCCATTGATTGGGAAAAATTCAGGCCTACAATAGACCTCATGTGATTTCAAACCCTGTTTCAAGCTAAGCTTGAACTATCCAGCCATTGGTGTGCTTTTCGATTCTGCATCCTGCGTAATGAACCTCGCCAACACCGTCTTCACATCAGCTCCCACTAGAGATAAAATCTCCATGTCTCTTATGCCAAAGAATTTCACTACTCCAAATTCCTCATGACACACCTCTGAACTAACCTTACCGTTTAGCTCAGCAAATCCCTGTATGTACAAAACCTACTAGCAAACCATCCACATACAGTAACTGGATAATGTCGTGACTCATCATCCACCTGGTAAGAACAAAAACACAATAGTTACACTGACATTGACTGAAGCCATGCTTAGTCATCCCCCTGTCAAAACCTGTACCACTGTCCTACAAATTATTCAAGACCATATGCCTTGGCTTTCTGTCTCTTGTATCCATCCACTCTCTTCTTTAAAACATGAATCCATTCCATCTCTCAGTGCTTTCTTCCAGCTGACAACTCTACCAACAAATACCTGTTTGGTTCTTCTCCAAGGACTCACACGCCTCATCCATGCCAAGCTCCCACTGTATCTGGATTCTACCTGCATTGCTTCTTCACATCTTCCTGGTTCTCGACCATCAGTAAGCAATATAAAGAAGGTGAACAATGAATATGAGGTTCACTTACCCTTTTTGACCTCCACATGAGCGTTTGAGACTTGTTGATAGCTTGCTGTCTGCCCAATATCTATTTCAGTGACCGATCTCGGCCATCTCCCAGTCTACTCCCGACCGATATCGGTTCCCTACACTGACCCTGACTGTCGATGTCGTCTCCCTGACCAACGCTGGTATCCTTTCTGCCGACGTCGGTTCCTTATGACCGACATTGGTCTTCCTGTTGCCGACATCGGTTACTCTTTGACCGACACCGGTACCTGTGTTCATCAGTGAGTGATAACTTTTTACCCACGAGCTCTCCATGGATCAAAATCCTAATCAAATCAACCCTGCTCTGCTCAGAATAAATCACTTCCCTCACCTGATCTCTATCCATCATCTCCTCCATGAACACCAAGGCTTTCTAGTTCTTTAGCTTGTCAAAAACATCTGTCTTCCACTTCAGAACCTGCATTCTCCCTTTACATATGTGACCAAGCCCATGAAGCCACATCTAAGCAACAGAAGGTGAATCAACAATATAAGTAGATAGATAAAGGATACCTACTTTCTTACCACCATCTAATTCAAGTGTATCCACTGTGAGAGTTATAGTGCATCTCTCATCACCAAAATTTCTTGAAGAAATTAGACTCATCTCCAAGACTGGTACCTGCATGACTTCCTTCAACCACTGTGTGTCGTCCATCTGCAATTTTAGCTTCACTTCCCCTTTGCCAATTCTTTGACAAGGCTCACCAGCTCCTCTCCCTGGGGCTGCATGGAAAGAGGCAACATAATCTGTTATCCAAGGTTTAACTTTATCCAAGAAACCTCCCAAAACATCCTGTGCAACAACACCTGCAACATTTGCATCTTCATTTCCTTCATGCTGATCTGCTACTAACCAAAAATATCTTTTTCCCTGCTCTTTCTTTCCATCAATCAAACGATTCATGTTATTCAGTTTCTCCATTCGTAGCTTACTTCCTTCTACCATTGCTATACTCCCACTCAATCAAAAACCCCTGTGAGTAACTTGTAATCAACAAACACTACCAGATCTGAAACCACCTGTTAGTAACCCAACCAAAAGCTCTGATACCACGTGTCAGGGAACCTAGAACAATAAACATGCTCTGATCCCTACTGAGTTAGGATCTTGCTCTACCAATTAGAGCACATGTGATTACTTCTTGTATTAGTAACTAAACACGAAATTATACCAGAATCAATAAGTAACTAGAAATATGAAACAACACAGGAATATGAGAGACAATACACAATTGTATTAATAATCACTCAGAAGAATATACAATAAGGAAGATGCCACTTCTTCCTCCACCTCAAAGGTTCGCCACACCTCAAGACCTTCTTCCCTCTCTCTCTTGGTCCCAACAATCAACTCCAATATAGAATTGATGTTCACCTCTCCAACTAGTCAGTAACACGCTACCAGTTCACCAAGTACACAACTGTACTCCAAGTAGATCTCCTGCTCTCTGCTGCTACCTGCAAATCACTAGACCTTACTCACCAATGTAGATATCTCTACACCCCTAAAGAACCCTTGTCCTTACCTCACCAAGTCCTTATGATTCTTCAACCAGTACCCTGGTGGATCAGCTCCTTGACCTTGCAGACCTTGCAACTCTCCCTGATCATACACACTCAGCACCCCTTTGGAACTAGGAGGAACTACACTATCTCTCTCTAAAAGCTCTATGGCTTTCTAGCACACTTTTACAATACAATCATGAGTCTATTATATAGATCTCATCCAAACAATAATTAGACAATAATACAATAATTAAATCTGCAGCTCTCAGTCTAAAATTAGCTCTAAACATGCAAACACATGGTTCTTCAACCAACTGCCTGTAATATACTCGCAGCTCGAACCACACAGGCGATCGACGTCGGTCCCTGTCTGCCTGGGGGTGCCGACGCCAGCCGATCCATGACCGACGTCGGTTGCCTTCTGTCTCCTTCCTGCCGTCGTTGGTTGGCCTGACCGACGCCGGTGTCTGTGACACTCTGCAACTCTTCTGCAACCTCCTCCATGTCTGCATCAGTGAAGCTTTTAGCTCCACAACCTAACACTATATATCTATAATGTATTAGTAGTGGAATGACTGCATGTTCTCAAAGCAGAGATGAATATTTAAAAATATATAATGGCCTAATAGAATTATTGTAAACCAAGAAGATGAAACACAATTTTCAAGAACGTATAAACACCTACATGAATCCCTTTTATTCTTGAATACACACCTATAGTTTGAATTGAAATCTACAGACTAGCCTAAACAATGAAGGATGCTAAGTAATTGATGAGAAAAGGGGTAAGATGAATATATCCATTATAAAACCACTATTATAGTGATATTATCACACTTTAACAAGATTCTTATAGTCAAGGACATACAAGCAAACAATCATAGTTCAAGTTTCTTAAACCTTGTCAAAAATTTACAATCATAGTCCTAGGAGCTATTCATGAGATATTATAATGTTGAGGGGTCTATAGGTGTGATATAGCTCTAGAAATTGGTAAAGATCATCACCAATACCTAAAAAATAACACCATGGACTCCTTTAGGCTATACAAATAGGGGAAGTGCCCTCTATTTTGTCTCAAACTAGAGGCACTCCTTAAGCAACACAACTTGCAAACTTGGTGTTTGAATGTTGAAAAGATGAATGAGAAGTCTTAGAATCACTATATAATGATGTGTGAGGTTTGTTTTAAGGTTAAAAAGTTTTTAATGTTACCTAAAGTCATAAGAAGAAATCAAAGGTGGTTAAATACTCAAGAAACACAATGTAGGCCTATTATACCTAACATTGAGCATGAACCCTAATGGCTTCCAAATTCACTCATAAGATCATGTGACCTTTAAAAAATAGTTGAGAGACTTCATTGATGAGTGGAGAATATATAAAATCCATTTTTTTGTAGGGAAAAATATATAATTGGTCATTTTTGGCCTAAATTCTTATTAGGGGTACCTAGAATGTAATTAAGAGCTCAAGAGGCCATTTTCTTATGCTCATATCTATACAAACCAACTACATGGTGACTCAAGAAGATAATATTTTTTAAGGGGTTTGTATACCCAAATTTGTGTAATTTTTTAAAAATTTAGTTTTCAAAATTTTATGAATCATTGTTAATAGTCCAAATGACCCAAAACCCTCCTAAACCCCTCTCAAGAACCTGATGGAGAATAAATGAATTGGAATGCATCCATAAGGAATAATTTGGCCTTGAAAGTGTTTTGGACTTGTTTAAAAATATCCAAATATCCTTACCACCTAGTCAGTCCATAATGTCACCTATATGGACAGTTTAAAACTCTCTAAATATCCTTACCACCTAGTCATTCCATACTGTCACCTGTATGGACATGCCAAAATTTGGGTTTTCTATAGATTTTGAGGTGAATTTCAGGTGTATAAAGGAATGGATATATGAAATTCACAATGGAAGGTGTTTAGAGACTTAATATAAATCCTAATACTCAAATTTCACCATGGTTGTGCATGAAAGTTCTTCTGCTAGACCATTCATTGCAAGCAGTCTGAATAAGACAGTGAGAAGGCAAAGTGACTATCAAAGATTGGAAGTGAGAAGTGTGTTTTGAGATACCTATATGATAGACCAAATGAAAAATAAGGTATAATTAGGTTTAATAACACCTCTACAATGCATATTATTTAACAAATATAGGTCACTCAAGTGATAAATGTGTGAATCAAGCCTAAAGGGCTAGTGAATAGTTGCTAGACAATGAATGACAAGAGGAGCAAGAGAAGCTATTAGTTGGAGAGGCTTATATGAATATATTATCTTGTTTCCAAATTATTAATATATAAAAAATGTGTCAATAAATTCCTATGGTAGTTTTTAACAATCAAGTGAACTCCTCATTATCAAGACAATTTCAAGAAGGATAGTGAAGAGCCTCTATGCCAACTTGAGGGATAATGATGAACTCCAGGTGGAAAATTGTCCATGAAAACTTCATAACCTATTTCCCACTTAATTATCTTACATTTTAAATTATTATAATAGTTTTGGACTTGGAATTATGACGCTCATCTTCAATTATTCTCTCTCCTCTCCTATGTTCTATATGGAAGCCATTTTGGCATTTAGATCTAGTAGACATATAGTATGGAGAAGTCCTGATGGTTTGACATCTTGTTTTACATTTGAATAAATATTATAAATATTATTTAATCTTTCTAATTCTTGCCTAAGTATTTCAAGTGGTGTACTTGGATGACAAGTGATGAATATTATTTCTCCGTGCATCCATTCTACCCTTGTATGCATTGTGTGAGTATCATCTCTTCTAACAGGTCTCATGAAGTGTATTGTTTGTTAAGGTGTATTTAAATTGTGAGAGATATTAGTAGTATATAGTATTAGACCTTATTTTCACCCACCTCTGGATGTGTATAACAATTTACCTCCGTGAGAAACACTTATGCCAGAAGAGCATTGAGTTAAGGTTAGTTTTGGTAATCTTCTTTCTTAGTGTAGATGAAAGTGTGTCTTATAGAATTATCTTTAGCGTATCACCTCATTAGAATAGGTTAATTTCAATTCCTTATTCCCTTTTCTCCCCCAAAAATTTATTAGTATAGTGTAGTGTGTGATCCTAAAAGACAAATTAAGGGAGCTAGACCTTTAACCTAGAGGTTTACCTCTGCTATAGGCAATACACAGGCCTAAAGGTAATTATATGTTTAGCCAAATTTGGAGAGGAATGAATAACCTCTCCTAGGGTGAAATATTTGGCTACAATAATAATATTGGTATCTAAAATAATTTTGGTAACTTTGTATTGAATATTTTGTGTGAGATAGGATTGGCATGAATAACATTATCCTCAACTCAAGAGTAGTATGTTTTAATTTTGAGGGTGAGTCAGTGTACTTGTTGGTGTAAAGGTCCCATGGAATACATCTAATATATTACTTCTTGTGAATGTATATTAACATCATAAAGAGGTTCACTTAATTCTTGAATCTTATTGGGACTATTTTTAAAGAGAGTTGGTTTACTCTCTGTAACCTATGGAGGGGTGATAACTTGGAGCTAGTGAGATGGAAATGGGATATCACCCTCATGAAGGTTAGGAGGAGAAATGGGTTCTACTATAGTAAGCGGGGTTGAGGGAGACTCATTGGTATCTCATACTTTGTTAATTTGTAAAGAAGTATCACCTGCTAATGGACTAGAAGATATATTATTATTAGGAAAATGTAAATTGTATAAATTATGAACATAAGTATAAGTTTGTTTGTGTTTATTTGAAGTCATATTATCATTTTAACTAGCATTTGATAAGAAATCAATATGAACATGAGTGATGGGTGAAGTAGGGAGATAACTAAAAGGACTAGACTCAATGTCTTCTTAACCAAAATCATAGTAATCATCATTATTCCAAGGTTCATCAAAATTAGAATTTAATTCACTTGTAGAGGTAAGAGTAAAAAAATTATCATTTCAAATGCTCACTAAGAGAGAGAATACAAGAAGATTTTAAATATTTATTACTATGCAATATATCATCATGTGTAGGTGCAATGTAATGCATGTCTTCACTAAATATGAATGGAATGCATGTATGATCATTATTTTCAATCTTGGAGTCAAGGGTAGAATTTTCAATAATTTTTTCATTTGGCACATAATGACATGCATGAGAATATTTAGAGATATTTGAATTATCTACATTTTGCATAAAATCATTGTGTTGAGCTTGGAATGTAAAATAAGGTGATAAAATAATCTCATTCGATGCAATATCATTTGTACATGATTTTTCAAATTGAATTGATAAGGGTAAATAAGATGCATTCATATTTTATATATTTCTTGAATCATGCAAAAGTAGATTTCATTTATTGCACTTGTATTATTTTAATTTGAATAAGGAGGTAGCAAAAGTGGTTAAAAAACTAGGATCACATTGGAACAAAACAATACTAACAAGGGGTTCTTTTGGCATTATATTTTTAGTTTGATTCTAAGAAGTAAGAGAAGAGAGAGAAGAAAGAGAAGAAGATAAATCTAATCCATCTTCATCAATACTTTCATTTTCATGCTTATAATAATCATCGTATCCATCATTGCAATAATCATCATCATCATCTTTATAAATGAAATCATTATTATATGCTAATGTGTAAAATTGAAAATTTGTCCATTCATTCTTATAATTATGAGAAAATCTTAGAAAATCATCAAATTAGGGGAAAAAGTCTTCTTGGACATCATTTTAAACTTTCTAAAAAGGAGATTTTAAATAATGAACAACAAGTACACAATAGGTAGATTGTAATCTAACATAGATATATTTGCAAATATGTTAAATATTCAACCCAATATATGGAAAAATTAGAATTTTATTATACAAAATTTAAAGTGTATTAAATTATTGAAACACTATTAGAGGACTAATTTGGATCAATTAGCTTGTGTAAAAATCAAGAAAAATTCAAAATTTTATAAACCCTAATTTATTACACAAAAATGGAGAAGGTAAACCCTAAAATGGAACTAGGGTTTTAAAGTGGTAGTAGAAGTAAGTTGGGTTCACCAAATGATTTAAATTTTTAGGAATTAGGCATGTAAATCCTAGGATGTTAAAGGGGCTGGGTATAAAGGGTAAATTCAAGCAAATATTAAAAATAAATATATTGAAGTAATTTACTTGAGATGTATGCATAATGAGAAAATTGACTTATCTAAAGTGAAACAAGCATTGTTGGATGTCAGAAAGGGTGGAATAGGCTTGGAGATCAGTCAGGAGTTCTTCATTTTAGAACTAGGGTTAAAAACTACCTTTAGATAGTAGTGCGGTTAGGAGGACAATAATGCACTGTGCTAGTGTCCAAGGTAGCATGTGAATGCCCTATGGAAAAAGTATTTCAGAGACTTGTAGGTGAGTTTTGAGCTTTTTATCATTCATCTGTGTCACTATTTTGTTGAATCTTTTCCAAAACTTAATGAACACCTGTACACATGAAACAACAACATATCATATGCAAAAGGAAGAACAAAATTGGGTTGTGGGATGTTATGATCATGTGGGATAAAACCCCTTTTGTCTTAGATGATACCTACATTAACCCTAATGATATGGGTATTAGATCACATATAGTTCTTCGTTAGGGAACATGCATAATCAAATCGCATGATATGCTAGAATCAATTTTGCTAATGCCCTTGTTTGATCAAACATGCAGATCCAGGTGTGATTATTGAGTAATATGTAGTGTGCTAAGATCTACTATTGATTAATTTTATTTAATTATGTGCCAAAATAGTAAGTGATAGATGTAAAATTCCTTACAATTCTATTTATGTAGAAGAAATTTTGATTTAATTGTAAGACCCTTGTTCACTAGCCGATAAGGTGTAGAAGAAAGATCAAGTCATAAGAGAAGGCTAAAGGAAGGGTTAGTACCCAAAACATGTTGAAAAAGTGACCATTGGATAATAATACTCAACTAGACACTAACACATGACATTAGTGTCTAGGACTGCACTAGTGTCCTAGGAACATAAAACTAGGTGAAGACTGTGCAAAATAGGCTACGGGGCCCCTATGACTAGGATGGGATGACATAGGACCATTGGGGGTGTAGAAAATAGGGAAATAAATCATAATAAAGATCAAAGATCCAAAATGACCATGAAAATAAGAATCAAATTCATCACTAAGACCTTACTATTAGTAAAAATTAGAGTTATATAATAGAACGGACACCAATATAAGATAGACAAACACTGGTAATATAATTCTCACACTCTACAATATTGTTGTTATTCATAATAATAATATACCATAAAAAAATTATTTATGTAATATTATTTAACTAACAATATTTATGCTATTAAAGACTTAATAATGTGAACACACCTTAACATTCACCTCCTTGTGAACATTATTAACCCCTAGTCTACACCCCCTTAATGTGAACATAGGGAAAACATAAATCCCATATTTGCACTTTTACTCATGATTCGATGATTTTCACAGGACAATCATAAACCTTACTGATGGTTTTACATATGGCTTACCAACAACATAATGGGATGGTTTTCAAGTGGATTACCAATAACCACAAAAATGGTTTGACAAGTGGATTACCACAAACCACATCATGATGTGTAGTAAAAATACTATCTCTCTTCATTATCACATATTTAGAGAAGTTACAAATTAATTTTTAGTTCATTTATTACAAATGTGATTAGGTATACATCATCTATTCTTATTCACATAAAATTAAAATCAAACACAACGCATCACTAAACCAGAAGTGGCCTTGTCGCTAGTGGCTAACAAGAGGCTCTAAAACCTACAACCTGCATTACTTCTGACCTCCAATAAGTGAAATTGCTTACTTTATTTTCAAGTGCTTGATGTATTCATGTGCAGTCAAGCATTGACATTTTTAGGTTAAACATGCTCAGGTTTAGTTTCTGCATCATACACTACTTTGATATTTTTATGAATTCTATCGTCTTGACTCTTAACATTTTGGATGTTAGTTTCAACTGAGAATACATCCTTTATAATGACAAATTTGGACATGGATAAATCTATTTTTGGCATTTTAATTTTTTTGAAACTTATGACTATTTTAGACTTAATGACACTCTTAATCTATTTGACTTAGACACTTTTGGATAATAATAATTTTTAACATTAAGAACTCTAAATGATGGATAACTAAACATCAACCTTAATATAACAAATGGATAATATTGAAAGTTTGACCATATAATAATAAAAACTAAAAATATAAAATACTAAACAATAATAAAGTCTATGCATGACACTAAAAACTTTAAGATATCACCAAACATAAACAAATCGATGAAAAGATAATTAGATCATACTTTGACTTAACTTTACCTAAGTAATTAACACTTCACTTTTGATGGTATAGAAATAGAGAACTCCTAAACAGAGGCATGAACTTTGTGATCAAATGAGTAATGCAATGTCAAACAAAACTTGCTAGACCAAAGTATTTATGGAGCTCAATGCCAAGATTCACCTGCCAAATATCATCCTCCCACAACATCCCAAAGATCTCCACGTCATCATGTAATGAAACCATGATTGGTAGTAGAATAAGTGGCCATCAAATCCTCATTTCATAAATCAAAGTCATTCATGGAAAACTATCTACTGAATTCAAAAATAAATTACAACTAATCTTATTTTCCAAGTCACCATTTAAAGAAGTTGAATCTTTATGGGAGCAGAGATATGAGAGAATACATTTGGGCTGAAAAAAAATGATAGAAAATTGAAGTGGATCTAAAAGATGACCTTTTCTCATGCTGTGCATTATTTTTAAAAATATATAGCCTTGTATCAAGACTAAACATTGGAAAGTACCCAATATAGTAGATGCACACATAAATATTACAGTGGGTAGCATAATTTTTTCACCAGTATATAGATTAGAATGGATTTTGATAAAGAAAACACCCACTGGCAGAATATTTTTGACATATATGGATGATCAAAATATGCCACGGGTCACTCAAAATCCAAATTCTTTTTATTTTATATTGATTTTATATGGCCTCAACAAATTTTAGGAATGGATGAGATATAAACACCAACACAAAAAAACATTGGTAATCAAACCTTAATAATTTACATATAAAATTACTATATAAGAAGAATGCTCTACATGATTTCAAACACCATTATTCAAGGGAATCAAATATTGGAGATGCTCCTCACAATGCTTAGAATCTCATATGGTTCTCTGATACCAGATATTGGTAAAAATTAGAATTATATAGTAGAATGAACACTAATAGAAGATGGACAAAATTTCATAATATAATTCTCACACTCTATATAATATTTTTGTTATTCACAACAATAATATACCGCATGAAAAATTATTTATGTAATATTTCTTAAGTAACAATATTTACATTATTATATACTTAAAAATATGAACACACCTTAACACTTCCCATGAAAGAGTAACAAAAGACATAGTACTTGTGGTTGTTTGACCAAATTAGGGTGTGTATAATGAGAATGTTGTTAAGTAGTTTCCTATATCGATCCTTATCCAACATCTAACTACAATAATTTTCAAACTTTATGTACTGTTCAATATTCTTACCCATCTCATCTCATAGAATTGGGGCATACAGAACCAATTTCAATCAATTCAACACCACAATCTATTAACACATAAATGTCAAATCAAATGATACAATTAGACACTAACTCACATACTATTGATATCAATTCTACCCCTCCTTTATCCAAGATATCTCACTCAAAAATACCAAAATCTTCTATGAATGATACTTCTTCCTCTCATTCACAAGACAAAACCAATGATTCAACCATGTCATCCAAGTCAACACAATCAAAAAGAATCGGTCAACCCACATTAACTAAATCCCAATAAGATATACCTTACCACCATCAATTTAAATACACTCTTGATACACCATCAAATGATTTACTTCAACACTATGTACGTTTATCTAATAAAATTCTAATGGGATATGATGAATGAGATCCTATAACCAAACTTTCACATCTCCCATATCAAATCCTTTTCTTAGAACTAATGAGAACTTCCTATCCTCATCATAATAATATAATGCAAATCTTATTTGAAATGAACATACCTCATCCCCCACTTGTGGGGTAAGAAGCTACTTTATAGGGTTTAATGATAAATATTCTTTAACAATGCAAAGAAATGTCTATTCACATTAATGAGAAGGTATATACTTCTATTTCACGCAAATTCCCTATCACTTAAATGATTCTCGATGAGATATTACTTCATGTAGATGATCCTCCATTATAAATTAGCATACAAATAGGATATATCCAAGACAAACATGCTTGTATTGATGAAGGTTCTGACACTTATGTGGCTTCCCTTTATTTTATTAAAACACTTAGATATTCTGAATGTAATTTCAAAAATAATCGAAGTACATGTCAAGGATATTATAGAATACAAATGCATCATTTAGGGTGTGTGTGGATTCCTTTCATGGTTCCCCCTATCATGGTGTGCATCAAATCCATGATACTTAACTTCCCACTATCATATAACATCTTACTCAATTGACCTTGGACACACTACATGAGAGTGGTAGCCTTGTCAACATGCCAATGTGTTAAATTTCCTTATAATGTTAGTGTATACAAGATTAAAGGAGATACCAATCCTTATAAATTTGAATAATGATAGAATGAGATATTTTAAAAATACCTACTCTTGAACCTTTACCTAGCATTCCATTTCATGAGTCACAATGCTTTAATTACCCTGTCAACTCTACTAGAGGTTATAATGGTCACCTTGAATTAATTGGTAACATACCACCTAATATCTTAGATTTAGATGATGATGAACCTAATGAGATCAGTTTGAAAATCAAAACTTATGATCTCTCTCCTCACATAATTTCTCAATTACCTCTTTTTCTTTGACCTCGATCTCGTAAAAAACCCTTAGATGAAATTCCTATCACTCTAACAAAAACTAAACACTTCATCCACCAATCTTCTTCAGCCGATAAAATCATTAATACATGTACTATATATCTTCAAAATCTTGATTATGATGATTTATATTATTTATATGATACCTTTTTAGCTAGTTTTACTCAAGATTAAAATGCAGAGATACTTAGATATTGTTTTTTACACCATGCTCTTAATTTTATTCATGTAGTTCCTTCTCCTTCTATATTACCTGATATTAGTTCTTTTTCACTTGTTGTTCATAGGTTTGAGATGGTGCACACACGCATTAATTCACATCCAGTCACCATTGAGCCCATTTAGAGTATGCTTCTTGACCATGCTATGATAGGACCCTACTACTTCACTTGATTTTTAGATCCTTCCAACTTACTTCCTCAAAAGATGTTAGCTCCACTATGTCGACCCAGTTTGAGATCATATTTTAAAATAACCTATCCTAGTCCTATCCTATCCCAAGTCCTCCTATTTTTGGTGATAGCATACTAGCTATGCCTAATATTGATCCTCTACTAACACAATAAACAAATAAACCATATTATGAGTTCCATAGAGTTACTAGTCATTGGGCTAAGGATTGTCATGCACATTAGCAACGACAAGATTAAATATCTACTTCTACTATAGATAACTAACCTTCATATTTTTATCCTAGAGGTACTTGTTATTTTCATGGTATACGCATGCATTCTTCCATTCATTACTGATAGCTTCAATAACACATTGATATGTTTCATCTAGATAAGACACAGTCTACAAACAAAAGCCTACCTCATCCTAGGATATTTATAGAATACATCCATAAATATGGGGAAGTTTATTAATTTTGGCATCAGTGTACCACACATCATATAGATACATGCAAAGTCATACAATAACACTTTCATGATTTTCCATAGCCTATGACTTCTCTAACTTAGCCACGTACTCTAGGGCATTTGTGGATAAAGGCTAAACCTTCTCCACAACCCACATTTACTCACAGATATAAGGATGTTCATCACATCTTGACATCAATTCCTTACGTAGACACCTAGTTTTGGCCACTTTCGTGCCTAGACCGACATTCAATTTAATTTCTAGCACACGGTGTAATCTAAGCCTAGAAATCACTTGAATTTCCAAAATTCATCCATATAAGGGATTTAATTTCCTAAATATGAGATGAGGCTAGTTTATTTGGTGTATTACCCTGTATGTAAAAATAAACTAGTTTAGTTTTAACCCCAGTCAAATTAAGACCTAGTAATTTGATGCTTTTGGTCGATCGAGCTATTAATTCAAAACATTTAAAACAATTGCCAAAAGCCAAAAAGCTCTAAGCAAGATTACTTAAATTATTAATCTTAATCAATTATCCTAAACAAAAATTCCAAATCAAATTAGTGAATTTCATTTATCAAAAAAGGAGTTTTTAGCCAAATATGAAGTCAAAAGTCAAAGGATCTAATAAAGCAATTTATTATTTCTTAAAGATTCCAAAGTTATGAGTCACAACCTTACAAATATCTAAAGTGAGTTATGATGCCTCATAAATATTTGAAAATGAGGTGTCAAGATTTCATGAGTGCTTTGACCCAAGCTACTGTTAGCCTGACTTAATCTAGGTTATTTTTGACTCAACCAAAGTTAGAATTTAACCTAACCTCCCTAGGGTTGGAGTTAGTTCTTAGAGATATAAATACAAGTGACCACACTATATGCCAAGAAGATTTTATGTGTAAGTTTATTGTACTAAAATACCTTCAATAAGCCATTGAGAGTAGTATTATAATGCTTATTTTATGCGAAGATTCATACCAATCCATAAGTTACCATTGGATAAGTGCTAACACCATGGAAAAACATTTCTAGAAAACTCTAATTATCATAAACCAAACATGAACATCCTTATGCTAAAAATTAAGCATCGAATTTGAAAAAGGAGGTAAATTACTTGTGTTATTTTTATCTCTATTTTATGATCTTTTTTACTATGTTATGCTCCCCCTAGTTCTTAGGCAAGAGTGTGTAGTTCTAGTGTATTGTTATGCTTAATTTTTTATCATTTGGATTAATAAAGGACTATCATAATTTTTGTGATCTTAAAAATCGTAATATACATAAGAGCTTTGAACTTTCTAAACAATAGCTTTGCCAGGTAAAATTACATTGGTTTAGGTGGCTTCACCTATTTTTATGTTGTATTTGATGGCTTCACCACATCTAACTAAAAACTTCACCCTATTTAATGGTGTCTTTGCCAAAGTGCTCTTTATTTGTTTATGTTTGCAAGAAAACGATAGCTTCACCTTGCTATATGGTGGCTTTACTTTATGTTTTACAATAACCTGAGAGCTCAAATTAGAATGTTGTTTACTCAATTGCTTTTTGGCTTAGAGACAAACAAACCCCCTAATTTTTTTTTCAAGAACTAAGGTGGAGAGAGAGAAGCCTAGGCATTTATAAATTTTACATACACTTTTTTTTGGTGCTTAAAATCAACCTAATCACACTTGTCTTTTAGTTTTTAAAGTTGTTTATAAATTCAAAAAAGGCTAAGGGGCCAAAATTTCAATCACACTTGAGTTGGTGTTATTAAAAAGAATATACATTTTAGTTAAAGCTCTTAGGGTATTTTTAACTTTATGTTTGTATTTTATTAGCTAATTTTAAAGTTCACAGTTAAATTTATTTGTTTGTGTCAAATTAGAAACTATTGCATGTATACTCTCCCCTCGCCCCCTTTAGGGGACTCAAGTGACCAAAAGTGCTTAGTTTATTGCCTTATTTGTTTGGTCATGTTTGAAATAATGTCGCATATGCTCTCCCTAAGCTCTAAGTGAATTGGCTGACCCAAAATGACCTATAAATTCTTTCCATTTTATTTTCTTACATTTTGGCTTGTGTGCATGACTCGTTTCTCCCTCACAAGTTCTCTAGGGTTGCGTTGACCTAGGGTTTCAGCTCCTACCATTATACCAACCCCATTCCACAGTGGGGTATATAAATTAGGAATGTGATATTGGGATTGCTAGGGGGCTGAGCAACTATCCTTTTCGATCCTAATGAAAACCTGGGTTAGGTCTTGCTAAACATTGAACTCTACTAAGTAGTACATGGATGGAGTCACTATGTAAAGTAATAGACCCTTCTATAGTAAGTTAGCAGATATGAACTCAATTGACATGATTACACCTTTGTGTTGGCTACACTTTGGACCATTTATTATATTCAAAACTTATAGATTTTTAATCGAACCCACTTATCATAGAATTTATTTCCAAATGTCAAGCATTCCTCACTCTAAGTTCATACCACATACCAATGCTTGAGAGATAGAGGGGGTGTAAAAAATATACCTACACCTGTACTTTAATATTTGGATTAACACTTAATTCATCATGAGCATTGGTATATCAATGGAAACTTTGGTAGAAGCTATGCATACCTATGTCAATTTTAAGAATAGGATGAATCATTAATGTTATTTCTATTTTCTTTGATTTACATTTGTGTTTTAGACTAAAACTATTTGATTTTATTGTCAAATCAAAATGAATCCAAAACCATCACATTATTTTCATACCACTTTAGCTAAGAGGTGTTACTCTACCCATTTTGTTTCACACTTTTTCCTTAGAGTTTTCTTCCAAAATCACTTGTGTGTCACTTGATTAAATGAGGCATCGTTACGCTTCCTGTTTCGTCTCAAACATTTACCTTGGATTTTTGAGTCCAAAACCATTATCATACCATTTGTTTAAAGGAATGTTGTTACATTGCCTAAATCATTCCATGTCACTTGTCGCTTTTGAAACCAAGTTGCAAACCATTATTATACCTTTTGTTTCAGTGATTAGGCCACCTATTTTGGTCTAGCTTATTTTTTCCTTAAAACATCTGAGTCTTTTTGCATTAAATTTGAAACTCAACCTTTTGAAGTGTAAATCCTAAACTAACTAGGTTTACACAAAAGCCTCATCTAATTTGGGCTTAGGTTGTCTACATTTTACACTTAGATTGTCTTACTTGGGTTAATTTCCTATTTGATCTAAAGACCCCTTACCTAGAATTAGTTTGTTTGTCTTTTGTCTTGTTTGAGATTCCTTTTAGCCAAGTTGATTCTATATGTCTTGTTTGAAATTTATTGTACCAAATTTAAAAATGTCCTAGTTCTATTGTTCCAATAGTCTCCTATGAATCAAAAATTGAGTTTTAGCGAGACAATTATCGAGTGTCACCCAAGCCAATTACCTTAGTTTAGTCTATTTTCAAGTTCTTATTTGAGTTCTTTATTTCTAATTCTAGCCTTGTTTTTCATGATAAATGATTATAAACACCTTTGGACAAATCATTGTTATCCTTTGATCATAGTTCATAATTATTCTACTTTGTATAGATACTTTTGTCACTGATTATAACTACCTTTGGGTAAATTAGTACCTTAGCCATAGACAAGTTTTGAGATTTTGTGTTACCTTTTCCTCTGATTATAACTACCTTTAGGCAAATCAGTATCATTTGTTAGACCAATTTCTAGTTTGTTTTATTATACCTTTTCCTAGTTTAGGTGTTTTACCCTTTGGTTTTATTTTACAGAGTCAAGGGTTATTTATTTTTAGGCCTTGGTTGTTTGTTACCTTTATACCCTTATTTTTCATGAGACCCAAATATAGATCCAAACATGTCTTGTTACACACGTAACATGACTATGTATAATCTAGACTATGAGAACTATATGACCAATGACCCTTTTGTTCAAGAGTTGTATGACAACATAGCTTATGAGATGGACCTATATCCATATTATAACATTTCACATGTTGAATGAATGCATGACCTATTAGCATAGTGTTTTGTGACTGTACCTTTTTATCTAGGCCAATAACAAGAGCAAATGACATACTACCTTACTCAAACGATGCCTAGCATTGAACAAAGCTAACAAAAAGATCCCTATTATGTTATGACACCAACACAGATAAGTCATGATTTGTAATTATTTGATCATCCTTTATTAGAGAATAAAGATGAAGTTAATGTCAAAGTCATTGAAGTAGGAGATAAGTTTCCATTAGACTTCCCATATGAAAGTTTGAGGAATTTGATTAGAACTCCTAGTGATGTGCCTCAAATCTAACCATTCGAACAAGCATCAACTAGTTAAAGTCAAACTTTAGTCCAAATGTCACAAATATAACTAATTTATGCTTTCAAAAAAGAAAGGCTGTATGAATGAACAAATGGAATAGGTACAAAAAGCATACCAAAACTATCTCAACCTAGCTCAAAATATTAATACAAAGGCTATTTATAACATGTTGTTTATTAAGATAAATTCATCAATAGAGTAACACATAGATGGTTCATGTTATGCAAGCTAAAATTTAGACCCATTTATCCATAACACGTTGGTTAGTAACATGTATAATGCCCCTATTTCACCTCAAGATACTGCCTCTAAAATGGAAGACCTCACTCAAAACATTGTGGATATCACAAAAGTGCATTCTAATTTAAACCCAAGTGGGTTTAATTTACCACTGAATAATACACAAGAGATTCCTCCAAAATGCCATGAGTGAATTGCAACAGTAGGTAATAAGTACACCTATTTTCCAAAATCAATAAGCAACCTCCATTCCTTAACTAGCTACTTCCTTGAGTGTGCAATATGGGGCAATGAATTAATAACATACCAACTTACTGCCATAACAAGTGCAAAACACTACACCACCTCAATAGGTGATGATGAATGTTCCACCATAAAAATCACAGACCAATATACATTAATAATCATAAATGTTTCCTAACCAATAATGTGTTTCTATTGGTTAGAAAGTTCTAGTTAGTTAATAACAATAATTGCCTAACCAACAACAAGTACCTATTCAACAAGTGCCTATCCAAAAAGTGTTAAACCAATAATAAGGTTCCTATATACAAAAAGTATTAGGTGCTTAGTAATAGTTACCTTTTACCCAATAGATATCATACATGTAACAAGGATCCAACTTTCAACACCTCAAACAACATGGATCTAGTCAATAATGTGTTCCCTATATACAATAGAGTTTGATAAATAGGTAGCAAGTTCCTTCCCAAGCGCAACAATACCAAAACATCTCACAGGGATAAATGCCATTATTGCATCCATAATTTTCTAGCTAGGGTTATATAGCCAATCCAAAATAGAATGTGTTTCAAAAGTAGTGTATTCTATATCCACAATATAATCGCAATGCCCAGATATGTATACCTAGTCATCCAACCAATTCAACTAATATTCCACAATATGACTACCCAGGTCAAAGTAATCCACCTTTCACCATGTAACCTCAATAAAAATAAGCCACTCCATCTAAATTCCTTACTCATGAGTTGTAACATATGAAGGATGCAATTCAAGCTGTACAAATTGAAAAACAAAGAAATTCAAATTGGATGAAATATGCTCTTGTCCATTCAACATGGAGTATATATAAAGACCATTTCCATTGGGTTATGAGATACCTAAATTTGAAAAATAAAAAGGTAAAGGTGACCCCAAAGATCATCTAAAATAATTATTTGTTGCATGTCAGCTAGTGGCATATAACGACATATACTTGCTTCTTCTCTTTCTAAAGAATCTAGGTGGACAAGCCTTGTAATGGCTATTAAAATTACTAAAGAATTTTGCACCCAACTTCTATACTTTTTGGATATGTTCATAAAACACTTTTCATATAATCTCAAGCATGAGATTACTATTATGGATTTAGGCTAAGCTAAATAGAAGATTGGTGAAAGCTTCACTGCATACATGTAATGTTGGAGAGCATGAACGAGTCGATTTACTCATAATCTACCAAATAAATAGTTGGCCATGATATTTACTAGGAGCCTAAATAATGAGATATATTACCATATTGAGCTACAATGTGCTCATACATTTGAAGAGGTTATAGAGAAAGGAATACATATTGAGAATTCCCTTGTCAACAAAGGGATAATTAAGCTATATTTTTCTAAGCAGAGCTAGAATCAATACCAAGGTCAATAGAACCAGAACCAGAACCAAGGCCAAAACCATAATCAAAACCCAATTCAAATACTAACTTCAATTCCACCTCAGGCCAATAACAATGAGAGGCCTAAACCCTATAATGACAGCAAGAATGTTGTTGGTAATAGGGTCACTGAATCTTGCCATATTCAGATGGTGTAAACACCTACTATCCATTTACCTCTATCCACTCAAAAACTACCTAATCCATACATTTAACTTAGAACTCCACAAAACCAATAGCCATAGAGTCAAAACCATTTACAAGCCCCTCTTCCAAAGAGAAGACTGCCCATTGATAGATAATTTAGTGACCTTGATGAGCCTATTAAATTTATGTTTTGAAGATTGGTTCAGGTAAATATGATCAATTGGCCAATACCAAAGTTATTTAATATAGGGATTATTTTTACTAATTAGTATAAAGAACATGAATTTTATGAGTACCATAATGTCATAGAACATTCCATACAATGGTGTATCTAACTTGGGAATTTAATCGAGAATATGCTGAAAAATGGAGATATAGAAAGGGACACCCATACTCCTATGACTAATCATCACTTGGGTATCTACCAGAATATAATTTATTCCCCCAACATAACAATAATAACAACCAATAGTAATACCAACAATAAAAATAATAGTAAATAAATCCACCACAAAATCAATAATAACAATGTCAGCCATAACCACCACAACAAAATGGTTAGAACCAAGGGTAAACTGACCAAATTAACCAAAGAAGCCATCATGTTGTTGCGTATACCTATAAAAATGTTGTAAGACATGTTTTAGGTAATAATGTTACCAATATCACCATTAAACCTCATCTAAATACCAATATACCTAGACTCTCACCTAATAATGCCTATCAATCAAGCCATGCCTACCAACCTCCTTATGGTGGTGACTCTTCTATGGATTGTGTTAGCATCCAGGCTTAACACTACCCTAGAATTATCATTCTAAGCCTCATTACTTACCTAATCAAATACCAAATCAATATTATGTAATCACAACTCAATGAACCAAGGTCATTATCAAGGGACCGTAACCAAATACTACAAGTGAACCCAATCAGCTTTCCATGCCTATCAAAAATAAACCAACTAACAAAATTGAGGGGAAGACCTATGATATTATGGAACAACTGAAGAAAACACCAACCCATATATCCATTATGGATTTTCTACGTACGTCTAATGTCCACAAAGACATCTTGAATGAGTACTTGAACCAATCCCTCATGCCAAATGGCATCACTCCAAACAAATTCCAAGCCATGATAAGAAACTTGGCCCTTGACCAATGTCTTACCTTTGACCAAAGTGATATGTCATCTTTGGGACCTTTATATAATAACCTATTGTATATTGAGGTTGGTGAAATGAACCATAGAGTTAAATGCATCCTTATAGACAATGGTTTGGACCTCAACATTATGTCTTTGAAGTTGGTCAAATAACTTGGATATACAACAACTGAATTACAGCCAAATACCATCATTATCAAGGCATATGATAATGAAGAACAAGAATCTCAAGGTACTATTAGCTTGCTAGTGGTCATTAGGCTTTTGACCTATGAAAATCTATGCTATGTCTGGGACCTAGAATTATATTATAACATGTTATTGGGATGACCCTGGATCTATGAAATTGAGGCCATACATTCTATGTTGCATCAATTTATAAAATTTCCACATTTAGGAATGGAAGTACTATACCAACTGATCTTCAGCCTTATCAGTATTATAAATGTCTTGAGGCTAAGTATAAAATCTATAACTATCAATTTGGCATGAATCTTATGCCAAAATCAAATAGATAAAGAGCTTAAAAAGGAAAAGTAATTGAATCAATCCCAAAAGCTAATTACATTGACCCAAACAACTTAACCTCTATCTCAGCCATGCCTCTACATAACTAACAAAGGTCTCAAAGAATATAGTACCCATAATGCATTCCATATTGACAAATTTCCTAAAAATCTAAAAGCCTGCGAGAGACCTAAGGCCAAAATTACTCACATGGAGTGGGAAACCAATGGAAAATCTTAGTTGAACAAGCTCATTGTTTTCAAAATAGCCTCTAGCCTAGAATAAGATCCCTTGGCAAAAGATGTTTCATAGATTTACACTGATGAGTGAGCTAATTGTTACCAAAGTGAAAAGTATCATATTCCTAACTAGATTATGGATCACCTAATTTATGAAGATAGAGGCCTAAGGCTACATTAAAAAGGCATGATCGAACTAGTCATAATGACAAAGTACAAAGGAACACATGGTATTATATTTAAACCTCTTAGGGGTGACCCTGCATACCTTATTCATGTTTTAACACCAAATAATAACAAAGATGATGTCAATAGGTATGTAGGGTCTAATTATAACATCTATGATGACCTTGCTACAACAATTTTTTTAAATCTTGATGCCATTTACATCATTAACCCTATTTATAAACCTTCACATTTAACCCTTTACCATCCATAGTTTATAGACTGGGAACAATAAGAGTCAACAATTCCATTAGATTAGTTTGAAAATGATGAGGCCATATGCAATTTTATAGGATTGAGGAATCACATTGTTCTTGGAGACCAAAATCAAGGATTTTCTATTTGATTAGATCCTGCTATCTATTTAGAGAGTAGGTGAACTTACCTAGCCAAAAAAAAACAAAATTAATCATTAAGGTTTGAAATTGAAAACCTCTTTAAGGCACTTTCTTATCAAGTTAAAAGTAAAGAGAAAGGCAAGTCCCTTAGTGAAAACCAATTTTCAACACCATTAGATGGGGAAGTTCACCCCTCTTCCTGTGAAGCATATGAGATATATAGTCCAAAGCCTATTTATAGATCAAAGATTAGTACTGAGGAGCAATAAGATTTTGCACAAATTGTTTAAGAGTGCATTGAGGTATTTATTTTAGGATTTTCATAGTATTAAGAGATTCTAATTCATCTTACTCGGGAGAATTAGATGAGCTAGTTGGGCTAGAGGACTTTGCCATTGCTAACTAGTTCAACTCCTTACCAACTATTTTAGATGATGGTTCTAGACTTCTTATGGAGGACACTTCAAAGGTGAACATTGGGACTCTAGAGGAACCAAAGTGGATTAAATGAGGCATGTCCCTCACTAAAGAGGAATGTGAAGTTTTTACAACCTTTTGAGGGAGTCTATTGACATATTTGCATGGGCTTATTTAGACCTGCCAGGTTTGGACCCTACCTTGGTTGTACACCAGCTCATTATACATCCTAATGACAACCTTGTTAAGCATAAATTATGTAAGATGCATCCTCATATTATTGTACTAGTCAAAAAATATTTGGATAAACTCTTAGATGCAAAATGCATTAAGTTGATCAACTATTCAAAGTGGATTTTAAACATTGTGCTAGTGAGTAATAAACTAGAAGGTATCAGAATCTACACTGAATTTAGAGATATCAACAAAGCCTACATGAAATATGATTTTATTTTACCTAATATTGACTTGATATTTGACTCAATGGTCAGATATCAAATGCTTTCTTTAATGGATGGATTTTAAGGGTATACATATCATAAATACACCAGAATACTAGTACAAGACAACATTCACTACTTTGTGGAGAACATTTTATTATTAGGTGATGTTATTAGGAATTAATAATGTCATGACCACTTACCAATGAGTCATGATATTAATATTTGATGATATGATGCACAACATCATTGAAGATTATGTCGATGAAATCTTGGGTATGTCAAAGACCCGTGCCAATCATCCAACTGTATTATGAAGAATATTTGAGAGACTTCATGACTACAACATTAGGCTTAATCTGAAGAAGTGTGTATTTGGCATAACTTATAGCAAACTATTAAGATTCATTATCTCTCTTAGGGGCATTAAAGTTGACCCAACTAAATTTCATGCAATTATTAAAATGCCACTGTTGTGTACCTTGAAGTAGCTCCATAGTTTATAGGGTAAGATATAATCAATTAGATGATTCATCTGCCTATTGACCAATAAATGCCATTTATTTACACACTAAAGAAGGGTGTTACATTCTCCTATAATGAAGAATGTAAAAAAGAATTTGATCAAATTAAAGAATATCTTGCCAACCCACCTATTTTGCTACCACCTACTCTAAACAAGCCATCACTTATTTAACTATCAGCAACCAAGAATGCCTTAGGAGCACTTTTGGCATAACACAATGAATAGGGAAAAGAGTATGCCCTTTATTATCTAAGCTAAACATTAGTCATGTATGAACACAATTATACACTGATTGAAAAAAGCCTATTTAGTAATGGTGTTTGTAGCCCAAAAGTTGGATCATTATATGTTGAACAACAAGACCATTGTTATTACCAAAGTAGATCCACTCAAGTATCCACTTTCTAAATCAGCTCTATAAGGTTTCATGGTAAAATGGATCATGTTATTGAGTGAGTTTGAATCTGAATATGCCAATTAGAAGGCCATTAAGGGACAAGTAATCACAAATCAACTTGTAAAAGCTCATCTTCAAGATACTCAACCCCTTACATTTGGATTTACAAATGAGGCCATTATGACTAATAAAAAATTAGAAGTGTGTCCTAAGGTTGAACAATGGAGGATGTACTTAGATGGGTCATTTACCACTTATGGATTAGGGTCTAGAATATTGTTTGTTATGCCACAAGGAGATCTCATTCCCAAGTACTTTTGTATAAGATTTTCTTATATCACTAACATGGCTGAGTATGAAACACTCATTGTAGGGCTTTATCAATTAGTATAGTGAAACATTCAACATTTACTGGTGTATGGTGACTCTTAGTTAATAATCAATTAGGTCATGAAATAATACCAAATCAAAGATGAGAATTTTATATCCTATAACGACATGATCGATACTCTCAAGCAAGAGATTGCCAACATCTAATTTGAAAGAATACCTCAGGCCAATAACAAAATGCCTGATACTATGGTCACTATTGGATCCATGATCTAGATCATATATAGAGCAAAGGATTACCAATATTTTATTGAACATATCTTAGTACTGGCACATGCAAAATCAGCCATCAAGATGGTTTGTGACATTACTGGTCCCATGTCTCCCTGGTAATCAGACATATATGCCTATTTTCAAGACCAAACTATGTCTCCCAACTTATCACATAAGAAAAAAAGATATCACCCATAAAACCTCTTTCCATACCCTACTTGGACAAACCTTGTATCATATAAACTATGATGGAACTCTACTTCATTATTTGCCTTTGATGGAATCTAGATTAACATTGAGGGAAGTTCATAGAGTGTGAGGATCCCACACCAACAATGCAATCTTAGCCAAAAATTTACTACTTAATGGTTATTACTGGCTAACTATGGAAGTAGACACAACTATATATGTGAAGAGGTGTGCCAAGTGTCATAAGTATGCCAATATAATTCATGCTCTAGCCAAGACACTTAAACCATTAAAAACACCATGGTCATTCTCAATATGGAGACTTGACCTCATAGGGAAGATCAATCCTACATATTTTTATGGCCATAAACACATCTTAACTACTACTGAGTATTTCACTAAGTGGGTGAAAGCCATTCCTCTCACTTACAAAATTGGTAAATATATATTGAAGTTCATATTCAACCATCTCATCTACTATTATGGTATCCCCTCCAAAATTATATCTGATAATGGTAGATCATTCAAAAACAAAGATGTGAAAGAACTTTGTACCCAATACCACATCAAACAACATTTATTTACTACTTACTACCCGTAAGGCAATGACTAATTTGAGGCTTCTAATAAAACCACTATCAATATTTTAAATAAGATTATTAATGATGCTATTTGTAATTAGCACTTGTAGCTATTTAATGCCCTTTGGGCATACCATACCACATTTTTTACTCCAACAAGAGCTACTACTTATTCACTTATTTATAGAATCGAGGCCATTCTTCTTGTCGATTTTGAGTTGCTCTGTCTCTAAATTTCATTGCATCACATCATTGATGATGAAGAATAAAGAGTAGCTAGCTTTCAAGAGATAAACTTACTTGATAGAAAACACTTAACCACCTTGAATAATCTTTAAGCATATCAAAACTGATTAAAAGGCCAATACAATATATGCATTAAAAATCATGAATTCAATCTGGGTGACCTGGTGTTAAAAGATAATAAGAAGAATGTAAATTTTGAAACTAAGAATAAAAGAAAGTTCTAACCAAACTAGTTAGGGCCCAGCGTAGTTGTTGCTAACTATGGTTCTGGAGCATACAGGCTCACCACACTAGAAGGAGATGAACTTGAAAAACTAGTGAACATAATGCACCTTAAACATTTTTATGCTCAAGGGACTCAAATTATTGTCTACAAAGATCATCTAAGTTATGCCACATTATAACCATTTTTTGTACTATACCCTATACCATTCTATCATGCCATTAACCCTTCGCTAGTCATCTTTTTTTACCTAACCTCACTTATTACATTTGGCCTTGGTGATTTAACTATTTTAGAAATATTGTAGTTTTAATCATAATTTAGTTAAGGGTTTGGAATAGTAAATTAGTAAATAATATTGTAATAAAAAACTACTGATTTGTATAATTTATTTGTATTTTTTAAACCTTTCTATAAATAACAATGAGTATGGAGAAAATAAACTTAGCTTAAAATGAATTAAAATGGATATTACAGGGTCTGATATTAGCTGTGTAAGACTAAGATAGTGTCACAAATCAAGATCTAGCTTTCATTTTATGAATGGATAAGACCACTAAAATAGGACACCCTAGAGTTTAATGCTATTATCCTCTTCTGCTACTATTATTTAAACTACTCACAGAGACCTGAGTTTTCTGGGTTTTGTTCATTGTCCCTATGTGAGCCTGTCTATGAAATCTCAACTACTGAAAGTCTATAGAACTCTTTAAAGAGATGATTTAATATTCAAACCCTAGACTTCATTATGCTTTGATAAAACTTGAGAAAGAAGGGGGGTTAGTGTGTGTAAGATGAAATAAACATGTATCCACACCCATTATGGGGCACATTACCTACATACCAATACTCTGAAGAGGGATCAAGCCATATGTAGTTCTCCCACTTAATGTGCTTTGTGCAATAGTGTAATGCAAATGCAAAAATGCTAAACTGGGTGTGCTTGAGGTGGCTAGGGATTGGTGTGAAGATTTGGATATGCTTGTAGCTATATTAGATGGATGTATGCAAAGAATAAGGAAATTTGCCTAAGTGGTTTTGATTGTATTCTAGATTTCTTTGTAATATTTTCCAACCCCCTTCCTAAATGAACTTTGAATGGGCTTTTATAGAGATCTATTGGTCATGGGTCGAATGTATTCATGTTAGGCCAACAAGATGAAGGATATGAACTAGAAGAAAATAACTATTAGAGCTCAAAATGCAATGGGATAGGAGCATTGAAATAGGACACCCTAAAGGTCTGATGCTATAGTCCAAGTTGGGCACTCCTTTCCTATAGGTGTGGGACTTGGGGGGATAGAATTGGCCTAAGAAATGCTGCCTAGCTGAGGTGGAATGACTATTTGGAAAGCTTGAGATGACTAAGAATAAGAAAAAAGGTGTCTATAAGGGTCATGAGAACATGCAAGAAAGACTTATAGGTTGGGTGTCTAGGCACACTCAAGATACCAATTTTGACCTTTTATATGACTACATCCCCCCCACCTTTATTGTAGTGATGCAATAAAGTGAAATACTAAGATAAAGGAAAAGTAGAAAGTGTACTTGAAATTACTTGCAAGGGTGAAGCTCATGAAGCTGGGTGATGTTGGGTGTGCATAGAAAGAGCATGTTATGAAGTGTAAATATATAAAATAAAATCAAGAGTAGATCAATTATTACTAGACATGCTATGTCTAAAGTAAAAATGTACAAAATTTGGGTACAAGAGAGAGGAAGAGAAAGGAATGAATACACCTCATCAGGTATGTGAACCAATACAAAATCTATTGTGATGCTGAGTGATGTTGGGTATGTACTAAATGATACTGTAACAAAAGTAAGATCACAAATGGAGTTGAGTGCTCAATTTCTTGAGAGTGGCTCAAGAATGCAAAGGCTATCCCTTTGGCTCCATCATTTCCCATTAAGTGAAGCTATGTGATCGTTCATGTGTTAATCAATGTTTGGACTATGTGTCCAAGCCTTCTAAGTAGGTGGCTCAAGAATACAAAGGCTAGCTATTCCTTTGGCTCCATTGTTTACCCTATGAAGTGAAGTTATGAACTGATACTGGTATGAATACGTGTCATATGAGATGGCTCCTGAAACCTATGAAAGTTTTATAATCTGATAATGTAGCATGAATAGTTGAATGTGTGCTAGAAACTAGGCCACTCTTGGCCACTCGAAAAAGGTAGAGATTAGGCTTGTATGAAATCCACTTCAAAACTGGGCAATAAGCTTATGTGGAAGCCACTCAGGAATGATGCCAACCACCTAAAGATGGAATAAGGCACAAAACTACTGAGAATGCTTGGGTAATACCATAAACTACAAAGAAGATAAAGCAAATGTGCCATGCACTTTGCCCTCAATCACTGGTATTTATAACATGGATTTTGATCTTGAAGTTATACCAACTGCCTAATCTAAAACTAAAAGCAAGAGCCTTCATGTCATGCATGATGCCTCTTATATCTAGATTCTTTAAGAAAAACTATCCTAAAACTACTGATTCTAAATTGAACTATTGTTGACAAAACTGTAACTGTACTTACTTTTCTATCTATTTCTAAAAAATCTATTTTTGTTGTTGTTTGGATAGGAACACAAAAATAGGACACCCTACTATCTGATGCTATAGTCCAAACTTGGCACTCTTGTCCTACAATGATTCTAAAGACTATATTTTAATTATCACTATCTGTCTAGTCTATTCTAACTGGGTTGAACTCTGGTTGTTATTCTATGTGTTCTAAAAGCTAATTTTTGACTAGTTAGAGGCTCTGATCTCTTATGACAAAAACCCCTATTTTTTGCCCCCTCTTTTGAGGGTAGGAATGCATACCCTAAAATGACTTCCCTCAAAATAAAGAGCCCTATAAGTGTGTTATGCTATAAAAATACATGATATAGCAATGATAATCGATAAGATATCTTAATATATAGCATGGTTTGTAATGGAGATTGTTAGATCAATAGGGTTATGCCTAGATAGATGTAACAATGTAATATCATGTGCAATATAGTGAACTAGAACTAGAAGTATGATTATTTGTTAGTTTTTAGTTGTCAAGGAGGGATAAAACATGATGTCCATCATGGCATCTAGGAGAATGCATGATGTGGACCATGGCATTGCAAACAATTGAGAAGCAAATAAGCATGCAAGGCAAGAAGCATACAAATGTGGCCAAGGGGCAAAGAAAACAAGGGACATGGGCACATGTCACCCAAAATGGAAAGCAAACATACAAGACATGTTCAAATGCCATATACATATACTAATGAAACAAGTAAGGTTAGCACAAGAGAGATAAACACATAGAAGAGTACAAGCAAAGGACATTGGCAAATATCCTAAGACACACTACAAGACATAGAATAAGAATTGAGAAATGTAGTCATATATAGATATGCAAAGCAAGAAAGGAAAGCATGTAAATACTATAAATATAATCACATCTAACTATTCAAAGCAATAAGCGAAAGTATGTAAGACATATAGTATAAGCCTAGGTATATACTAAGAAATACACAAGTGAGTGTCGATAGAGTAATCTGTGTAAGCTAGTAGGTAATGTACATCATCATGATTACTAGAGTGTGTGGTGTAGGAATGATATAATCTAGATGGTGTAGTCATGTAGAAAATTACCCTAGGGGGTAGGTATATCGATGTGTGTCTCGAATGTAGAAGTAGGATGCCCTCTCAATAGGTAGAGTGAAGCAATAATGGATCTGGATGTCACTGTACACACTCAAAGAAGATCAAGTGAATCATGGTAATGTAGATAAATTGACAAATAATAGCATATAACAACATGTTAATGTAAGTCTAGCATGGTAGTAGAAATGTAAAGCATGGATAATGCATACAATTGAAATATTTTTGGTATTTTGAGTTATTTGAAAGTTTTTGTATTTTTAAATTTTATAGTATTTTTGGTATAAGCTATGTACAATCAATCATGAGGAGACTATGTACAATAAATACTAAGAAACTATGTACAAGTAAACAAAAAGAAACTATGTACAAGTAATTGAGAAGAAGCTATACATAAGTAATTTAGAAAAATTATGTACAAGTAAGCTAAAAGGAAACTATGTACAAGCATATGAATAAGGAAATATGTAGACAATGACATGAAAACCTAGGCTAGAGGGGGTAAAGGGTTCAAGGATGGAACCCATTGAGGATGGAGATGGAGGACAAGATCATGGCCATCATCAAATGCCTCAAGATCATCATCATAAATATCATCATATGTTGTAGATTCTATATGCATGGTGGCTATATCCTCAGGTGTCAATGAGATCTGTGCTCTTTGTGTAGTCAGAGATTTATCACTCTTAATGCTGTCATATTGTCAATGGTGCATTGAAGGTTGCTTTGGTGGTGAAGATGCTGAGTCTGATCTGGGACATTTAGCTCTTGTATTAGATGGTTTCAATATAAGTTGCACAACTGATGCTGGTGGTGATGTAATTTGTATAGTACCATAAAATTATGGTTTATCTAATATCTATTATAGTATTGTACATGAGTTTGTATCATGGCCTATGATCTTATGAAAGAGACAAAATGGGTGACCATGTTGTTGTGATAACCTACTAAGAGATCTATTTTGTATTATAGGTAGTGTGATTAATCCATGATCAAGTAACATTTGTAGTATAATCTGTGGTTGATGCTATGTACTACCTACTTGAATCTAAATGACTAGCTCTATATCGTTAGAGGTAACCATGTGAAATGTCTATGCCAAGTGATTTGTCTATGGCTAAAAATGTGGAGTATATCTTGAGAGTGTAGTGTAAGATGATAAGAGTGATGTAGGATGTGTAATCAGAGCTTTAGAGTCATCTCAGTACTCTCTTGGGGAAACTAGTGTAAAGCTCAATCCACACAAATAGTCATCTATGAGTGTGGGTGTCATATCATCATCTAAAATAGCCTAAGAATTTATATCAACATCATGTACATATGGTAACTCATAATTTACCACAAGCGGTAACTATGATATGGGAGTATCATCAACTATATTAGTAGAAGACGATGGTGTTGTGAGAGTATATGTAACTATCCGAGTAACTATAACTATTAGAGGTTCTATACATTTAAAATTAATTGGTACTAATGGAACTACTGTCGATGATTATATAATTGTAACAATTGTAGGAACCATAATTGATAGAGTAGATGGAATAATTGACGCTGTTATGACTGGTTGAGTATCTGGAGCTGAGGACACAACTATAAGTGGAGGAGTGCAAGATGTGCTAGTCTCTCCTACCTCATATGTATGTATTTTATTGAGATAAATGTGATGAGGTGGTGACTAAACTATGATATGAGCTATCCCATTTGCAAAATAGTTAAAGATGACTCTATAATTTGATAATATCTAGATGGCTAGTTATCTATTGGGCATGTGTATATGTATACTTCATGGATAAACTTAACACATCGATGAAGAGTAGAAGGAACTACCCCCATAGCATGTATCCAAGGTCATCCAAGTAAAAGGTAATAATGAAGAGGACCTAGCATGACCTGGAACTATATAGAAAGGGTTTTGGGCCCTACCATGATATCCAAAGTAATGGTGCCCAATGTCTATCATGGTATATCATTAAACCCTCTAATATTCTTATATGATTTTTACATGGATACCATATATATGCCTATGGTCTGTAAGAATGTAATATTACATATATTAAGTCTGGAACCACTATCAACTAGAACTCTCTTAACTACACTGGTTTTGACTTGAGCTTGTATGAATAATTGTAAATTTTGATCAATAAATATATGAGAAGGCATTCCTCATGATCAAAATAAATAACATCTTCTATAGTTTTTAATGTGTTGACCACTGAAGCAAAATAAAAAGGTTCTGAATTGATAGGCATAGAAGTCTGAGTGAGTGCTTGATAAAGAATGTCCTTGAACACATTTGCTTTCTAGAGTAGTTATAACATGGAAATATTAGCTGGTGTGTTTCTCAACTGATCAACAATATCATATACCCTATGTAGCTATGACTGTGTAGGTGGGTTGGCCCTGTGATGAGAAGAAATACGAAGGTTGTGGGGTTCTTGACTAGGCGAGTGAGGCATGATGACACATTGAGTAATAGCTCTAACCACATTATCTACCATTTATATAGGACTAGTAGTGGCTAAGGGAGAAGAGCATAGATAATTAATAGGTCAAGGTGATGGAGGGACAAAAGGTATCAACTAGGCTCTTTGGTGATGGGTAGTGACGTGGGGAAGATTAAAATAGACCATGCAACATGACTCGTCATGGGATACAGGCTCCAAGGGAGGTAAGGCAAGAGGTATCTTAACATGTTTAGCAATGAATTTCTTAATATCATCCCATGTTATAAAAAGTAAGCATGAAAGGGAAAGAATGAAGGTTTGCATTAACATATGGTAAACTTCGTCATTCATATACATGATAGGACCAAGTATGAATTCCTTATTGTTTACAAGAAATGTTATGAAATAAGTGAAATTCATTTTTTGATTTTGTATGTGAAATTTGATTTTAAGTGTAAGGTGATACCTCAAGTAGACAAAAGGACCTAGTATAGACAACTAGGGTTTTGAATAAATATTTTTAAAAATTACTATGGTAAATTAAAAAATTTAAATGTAAAATTATGATTTAAATATTCAAGAAAAATAAAAAAAATGCTCAAAAAATACGGGGACCTAGTATAAGCAACCAGGGTTTGAAGGAAATTATTTTAAAAATTTAAATGTAGAATTCTGATTTAAATATTCAGAAAAAATCAGAAAAATGCTAAAAAATTATGGGGACCTAGTATAGGCAACTAAGGTTTGAAGCAAATTATTTTTAAAATTACTAAGGAATTTTTAAAAATTAATGTGAATTCTTGATTTAAATATGCAGGTTAAAAATCAAAAAAATATTGAATTTTTTTTGATTTAAATGGACCTAGTATATGCAACTACAGTTTGAAAGAAAATGTTTTTTTAAAAAATTACTAAGGAATTTTAAAAATTAATGGGAATTATTGATTTAAATATGCAAGTAAAAAATTAGAAAAATATTGGATTTTTTTTGATTTAAATGGACGTAGTATATGCAACTAGGGTTTGAAAGAAAATGATTTTTTAAAAAAATTACTATGGAATTTTAAAAATTAAATGTAAATTTTTGATTTAAATATGTAGGTAAAAAAAAAAAAAAACTAGAACAATCAAGAAGGAATTTTTCCTAGGGTTTTTATGTGCAAATGAAGTAAGTCGGGTTCACCAAATGATTTAACTATTTTGGGAATGTTGGAGTTTTATTCCTAATTTAATTAAGGGTCTAGAATAGTAAATCAATAAATAATATTCAAATAATTTAACTACTAATTTGTATAATTTATTTTTATTTTTTAACCTTTTTAAAAATAGCAATAAGTATGGATAAAATAAACTTAACTTAAAACAAATTGAAATGGTTGTTGTAAGGTCTGATAATGGCTGTGCCAGATTGGGATGGTGTTGTAAATTAGGATCTGGATTTCATTTTGTGAAAGGATAGGATAAATAAAATAAGACACCCTGGGGTTCGATACTGTTGTCCTCTTTTGTTGCTATTGTCTAAACTGCTTGTAGAGACTTGAGTTTTTTGGGTTTTATTCATTGTCCATGTGTGAGCCTACTTATGAAATCTTGACCACTGAAAATATATAGAACTCCTTGTAGATATGATTTAATATTAAAACCCTAGACTTCATCTTACTTTGATAAAACTTGAGAAAGAAAGTGGGGTTAGTGTGTGTAAAATGCACTAAATGTGTATCCACACCCCTTGTATGGGCACACTGCCTACATACCAATACTTCAAAGAGGGATCAAGCCATATGTAGTTCTCCCACTTAATGTGCTTTATGAAATAGTGTAATGCAGATGTAAAAATACTAAACTAGGTGTGCTTAAGGTGGCTAGGGATCGGTATGAGGATTTGAATATGCTTGTAGCTATATTTTATGGCTGTATGTAGAGAATAGGGAAATTTGCCTTAGTGGTTTTGCTTATATTCTTGTTTGTTTTGTAATATTTACCAACTCCCTTTCTAAATGAACTTTGAATGGGCTTTTATCGAGATCTATTGGTCATGGGTTGAATGCATTCACACTAGGCTGACAAGATGAAGGATAGGAACCAAAAGGAGGAGTGCCAAAATAGGACACCCTAGGGTTTGATGCTATAGTCCAAGTTGGGTGCTTCTATCCTATAGGTGTAGGACCTAGGGGGATAGGATTATCTTGAGAAATGTTACCTAGTTGAGGTAGAATGTTTGTTTGGATAGCTCAAGATGATTAGGAATAAGAAAAAAGGTGTCTAGAAGGGTCATGAGAGCATGCAAGAAAGAGCTATAAGGTGGGTGTCACAAGCCACATTCAAGCTACCATTTTTTACATTTTATATGAATACACTTGGTTCTAATTTATTTTTACTTTAGGTACATTCAGTGGTTGATGACAGATTTAGTTCTTGTAGTTATTTCAACATTAAATATTTGAATGGTGGTATATGACAATAGTATGATAGTGGTCTTGGCAATTACATACTTCATTTATTGTTATGTTCTATACTTTTGCTACTAATTATAATCTGTCATGGGCAAATTGGTACCACTGACCCTTTATCATTATTTCTCAATCATAATTGCTTATGGGCAAATTAGGAACAACACCTTTTCCATGCATTATCGCATCACCTTGCCATTACTATTGCCATTTACCTTTCCCTTTACCTATGCCTAAAACTTGTTGGTACTTAGATGGATCACCTTTTGTGTTGGAAAAGCTATAGTGACTTGAGGTATTTGAGGACTATATAGGCAACACTTAATTTACATTGAGGTCAGTTTAGTCACCCCTTTGTCACACTCTCACTGTTTTGCAAGCAAATTAAGTTTGAATGCTCTCACCATTTTACGAGTTGGATCATTCTATGTCTCATAAATCTCAATTAAGTTGAGATGCTTAGAAAATTCCAAAAACACTTGAAATAGTTTGAAAACCCATAAACATTTAAAAAGACTTAAGAAAATCTTAAAAACCACAAAATCATGTAAAATTGGCTTAGAATTTCCATGTGAGATATGAAGCCATCAAAATTTTCTATGATGGTCCATCTTATCTATTCAGTGTCATTTCAAGACCACCTTGGTATTTTTCATCTCATTTCTAGGAGAACTACATCAGCCTGAGGTCCACATGGACTATGTAGATAACACTTGGATACATAAGTTATCTTCAGTTAGCTCAGCTACCATCACTTCACCTTCCTTTATTTTTTGACCACTTATTTGCCTTAAACATTTTAGGACTCCTAACTATTTCATGATTAACCACTTGTATTTTAGTTTCCCCATCCTTATTAGCCTTAGCCATATGCTCTTGCCATTTTTGGAATTGATGTTGTGAGTGTTGTGTATTTGAATTTGATGTACTAATGACCACTTGGATTTTATTATGCTCTTACTATTTTGTGAGTAATTTATTTTTAAACACTCTCACCATTTTTAGAGTAACCATTGCCAATGCTCTCACCATTTTGTGAGCTCATTCTCATTCTTAGCCTTAGATGTAATAAAATCTATGAATTACCAATTCAGTTCTTTGGTGGATACTCATCTCTTGACTTTTAGTGTGGTTTTAGCCTAACCTATACTCTCATGCTTACACAATTTATTTGTTTTGATGTTTTCATGATTGTGAACATCATCCCCCTCTTTTATTCTGTACTCACCATTTTGTGAGGTTATTCCTATTTTCCTCTACAAGTTAATCATGTTTTTTTATCATTCATTTTCTTTTATCCCATATTCTATAAGAACTAAATTTGGCTTGAAGTTCACGTTGGATCTTGTGTCCATAGATCTATATAGGTAATGTACACTTGCCTAGTGCATCTGGAGTTAGTTTGACTACCCCTTCCTTTTCTTTTATTCCTACCATTTTATTTGTTTTGTTTCATTTTCTCCTATAGCCTAGGGGCAATGTTATTTTTTCCATCTTGTTTGTGTCATTACTTTCTTATAGTATAGGGATAATCTTGTGTGTTTTGTTCCTATGTTATTTTACCTATGCCATTTCTACCTAGCTTAGGTACCCTATTTCTAAGGGTAACATCTCTATTACACATGCACCAATAATTTATTTTATGTTTGTACTAACATTGTGATTGACCATTGTTTGTGTATTTTTGTTTTCTTAGCTTAGTTTGTTTATTTTTGTGTGTTTAGAATAGTTTGTTTATTTCACTTTTCTTTGCTTTGGATTATTTAGTTGTTTTATTTAGTTGTTCGATTGTTTTTTTCTATTTGTTTATAGTTTTGTTTATTTTATTTTTTTCATTTGTTTATTTTATCTCTCTTTGTTTGTTCTCTTTGTTTTATCTTATTTATAATATTTGTTAGTTTATAATTATTTGTTGGTGTTGTGTTGTGTTTGTTTGTTTATTGGTGTTTTGTTATTTTGTTTGTTTATTGTTGTTTTGTTGTGCATTGTTTGTGCTTATTTAGTTGTTTGTTTGTTTTATTTTATTTATTGGTGTTTTATTTGTTTTTGTTTATTGGCATTTTGTTGTTTATTTATTTAGTCATTTTTATCCGTTTATCATCTTATTGTTTATTTATAGCCTTGTTTGTTATTTTGTTTATCTAGTTTGTTTATTTTATTAGTTTATTTCATTTTGTTTGTTTGTTTGTTTGTTTTGTTTTTATTTATCCTTTCACCTTTCTCAGTTATCATAATATTGTTACATTTTGTTTGTACTTAAGTCTTGATTATCCATATCATGTATTTAGGTTGTGAATATTTTTAGTATTACACTTTGTTTATTTGTTATATTTGTACTTGGGATTTGATTATTCATATATTATTCCTAAGTTGATTATATTTACATTTAAAATAATTTTATATGCTTAAGGTATATATTATCATTTTAGTTATCTATAGCTATCATGTATAATATCACAATCTAAAGTAAAAACTAGGTATATAGAGTTTATCATAATAATGAAATGGTACTACTTATCTGATATATCTAAACCAACCAACTACCCAAACACATGCCTAAATACATGAGTAACAAATAAGATTAAAAATGACTTATTATGTGTTTATACAGACTTGCATCTCTGAATAAGCATATATATATATATATATGTCATACAACTTAATCAAATGATAACCAATAGAACATTTCATAAACATAGCATAAGCAATAAATGACTAAAGCATACATAAACATAAACATAAACAATGTTAAACATCCATAATGCTAATCAATGTTAAACATGAGATAAATAAGATAATAATCATGGCATCATATATATATCATAGGAATATCATATACATGTACATCAACATTGAAGGACCAAAAATTTAATATCAATAGATCTCAAATGTCATATACATAGAAGATATATACATATCATAATGGTGTCTCAAAAATACATCAATATAATAATACGATAAATGCAATGTTATATGCCAAAATTGAGCCAAAATGCTAAGATCCTTATGATGAACTCTGGCTCTATGTGTCCATAGGACCTATGGCTAGAGGTGGCCTTGGTGGACCTAATGGTCTTGATGGTGGTGGAAATGGCTGATGGACATGATGACCTGAGGCACTTATCACATGCATCCTGGTCTAAGATTGACCAAATATATTAACTATCATTTGTGCATCCCAAATATCAAATGTAGCAACCTACTGATCCTTGGACATGGTAAACTCATAGGATCACTAATAATATGATGCCTCATCCTTGGAACAAAGGTACTCCCCAACCATATGCAATAACCCAACATGTGTAACAAATTTCCAAGTCATATCTCTCTCCTACTTTAGCCTATCCATAGTAGTCAATGCCTGATCTCACTCAATAATGGCCTGATCTCTCTCTATAGTGAGTTATCCCTAAACTTGAACCAACCTATCTATATCAGCCATTAAATAGGAAAAATTTGATTGAAGTAATGTCATATCATCATCCTACATATCTAAGGTGCTCTAAGAATCAATCACTTGCCACTATAAACCTATAACCTCTTACACTCGGGCAATGATCTCCTATTCTAACATGCTAGTATTTATGCCTATCATAGCCATGTCAAAAGGCTCTACCTAGCCTAAACCAACTTGTGATACTATAATAACTACCATGCTAGGATATAACACCATAAAATCTATGTCATCATCTCTATCTCCATCTCCATATCCATCTCCATCTCCATTCCTATCTCCCCTACCATCGCTTCCATTGATGCCATCATCATCATCATCCCCAACCTCACCATCATTATCCTTCCCGATGATACTGCTACAAATTGATGTCTCAACCTCCATCTCCTTGATATCTATGGGTACCTCTACTAGTACTAGAATTTTCAACCTTAGAGGGCATACTTGTACCCATTAATGTATGTAAATCAGAGTGATCCTTACATCTATAGTTCTTCCTATGTAAGCCTCGATAACTTGATGAACATTGATATAACTTGATGTAGCCTCACTCCTTAGGATCATATGAGTATCCTGATTGATTTCTTATGTAACATGGGCACACCATCTTGGCCCCTTAGGTACTTATTTTATGTAGTCAAACTACCTAAGTACCTGATCATGGTAGTACTCCTCAACAATGTGGGACTATCTCCCAGTTAGAAAGCATATAGTAGCCATTAAAACCATATGCCATCCATATCTAAACTAATATAGTTGATATGTGAGGTATGGACTCTAAATGAAAAATGTGGTATCAAATCATTAAACATCTAATGATAAAATGGGATATCCCCCCTATGCCCATGCCTACTTGCTCCTATTTGAGCCCAACCATATGCTAACAACTCCTTTAGATCCTACACTATGCACATTATACTAGTCACTCAATCAAGATGTGCTCCTAGAACCAAACCTTTAGAAGATTACAAGCCCTGATGCTCTATCCACCATGGTATGATATCATATGAAGGTCTCTATAGAGCTGTGATAAGACAATTATCCCCAGGCAAAACATGTAGAATCCTTAAGCATGCTTCTCACTACACCTCTAAGGCCCATAAAGAAATACCATCCACTCTTGTCAGGCAACAAGATGCCAATGATAATGGCCATGAGGACAATAAATTCCCTATTAATGAGGGTGAGTGGTGACAGATCCCCAACAAGTAAATCATCTGGTTGAATCCTTGTATAGGTCTCAATGAGGTCTATATCAACCTTACCATAAAACATGAGTATACCTTGATAATTGAATAATTCATTAAGAATCACCTATTATTGTACCAGTGGTGTTTAGAATAGTCATTATCCACACATAGGCAAATTAAGGATACATCAAGTATTCTCAAGTGTCATAGTAGCCTCTCTAGTAGGTAAGTGAAATGTGTATGTCACACCATGTTAGTACTTATCTAGTGGGCTTAATTATGCTCGATCAACCTAGATGATTGGGATTTATGCCATGACATGAAGATCCAACATCTGTAAGAAACCAACCTTGTCCTTGGTATAGATATGTAGGGTTCACAGATAGTGTGACCATCACTCTCAACATGCCAAAATAACCAATTGCTTTTGTAATCAAAGAAAAGTTAGCATCAACCTAACTATATGCAACTAATTATGCCTGAGCCTAGCCTACTTAGCCTAATTGATCCTCTGCTAGAGGTCAGGACCCTTTTGGGTCCTCAAACCAACTATTTTTAGCTTTTAAAGTGAAGACATTGTTTATTAAAGGGTAAAGCTACTATTTAGGTGATATTTCACATTTTTTGGTGATATCATTGTTTTCATTTTCACAAAAATAATGACTTTGCCTAAAGATGGGAAAAATTTCCATTTCAATGTTTTTCACCCACTTTTGGCATTATTACCATTTCTAAGAATGATGACTTCATACGAAGTTATCATTTTCCTTGGCAAAGTCATTGTTTGACCTAAAATGGAAATGAGGACTTCATCATTTTTTGACCTACATGTAATAAATGCTAAAAATTTGGCATTAATGACAAAATTAAAGTTAATTAATTTAAATTTTTACCCCTCTAGAGCCTATAGTTCATTTTATACAAGCTAGAAAGTGTATTTTTCACATATGTGGTCTATTTTGTGTGCCATTTGATCTTACATGCCTTATTTTTTAGTTGTATTATAACTATACTATCTTTTTGGGCCTCCACTAAGACCTATTTAACAATACTATTTTTATACCTATACCCATGTTTATTTAGACGTGCATCTTTGAGCTCACATTTAGGCTAGAAATGTGTTGTTGTTCTATGCCAACTCATCATAAATCCATTTTACAAAATTTTCACATAAGTTACCCTTGCTAATTTGCCCTATTGTATAAAATTATTTGTTGATCAATCAACAATAATTCTACCTTTTTGGGGTAAGCTCATTTTAAATCATGCAATTTAAATGTGTGAATGATTATAATTGCCTTTGGGCAAATCATTCTATTTTTGACCAATTTAATGATTATAACTGCTTGTGGGCAAATCATTATTTTTGCATCTCATGTTAATGATTATAATTTCCTTTGGGAAAATAATTATTTTTATTGCTCCATCTACCCTTTTGGGGTAAATGCCTACATTACTGATAATAATCACTTATGGGTGCAAATCAATGTTTCAAATTTTATTATTGATTATAACCACCTTTAGCCTAATTAGTGATCGACCCACTACCCTACCAAGGAAAACATCCATGCCAATACTTATAACCACCTTTGGGTAAACCAGTGCCACACCTTTTGTTACTGATTAGATCACCTTTGGGAAAATTAGTGACTCTACCACCATTTTTGTTTATAACCACCTTTGGATAACTCAATAATTCCACCCCCGTTACCACTAGATTGTGTCATTTTTTTTCATTTCGAGGAAACATTTGATGACTCTATTTTGTCACTTACTCCCTCAATGGGCCATCAAATGCTTATCAACTACCCTTTGGCAGATAAGCTATTCAAATTAATGACTTTTTCATTCTTTGTAAAGACATTACTACACCTGTGTCTTATAATGCCTTCTCAAATGGGGGCAAATTTTAGACAATTAGTTTTGGCCAATTTTGTGCTTAGACAAAGATTCAAATAAATTTATAGCACATAATGCAATATAATCCTTGAAATCACTTGAATTTCCCAAATTTGTCCATGTAAGGGATTTATTTGCCTAGAAACATGACGAGACTAGTTTATTTGGCATATTACCCTGTATGCACTAATAACCTAGTTTGGTTTCAACCCTAATCAAATTATAACCTAGTAATTTGATGTTTTTAGCCGTTTGAGCTATTATTTTAAAACACTTAAAACAATTTCCAAAAGCCAAAAAGCACTAAGCAAGATTAATTACATTATAAATCTTAATTAATTTACCTAAACAAAAATTCCAAATCAAATTAGTGAATTTCATTTATTAAAAAGGATTTTTTTAGCCAAATATGAAGTCAAAGGTCAAAGGAGCTAATAAAGTGATTTATTATTTCCTAAATATTCCAAAATTATGAGTCACAACATCAAAAATATCTAAAGTGAGTTGTCATGCCTCACAAATATCTAAAACTAAGGAGTCAAGATTTCATGAGAGTTTTGACCCAAACCCAGGGTTAGCCTGATTTGACCAAGGTTATTTTAGACTTAACCAAAGGTAGAATTTAATCTAACCTTCCTAGGGTTAGAGTTAGTTTTTAGAGCTATAAATACAAGTTCCCACACCATATACCAAGAATATTTTGTGCATAAGGTTATTTTGTTGGAATAACTTCAAGAAGCCATTGAGAGTAGTTTTATAATGCCCATTTTATGCCAAGATTCACAGCAATCCACAAGTGACCATTGGAAAAGTGATACCACCATAGAAAAGCATTTTTAGAAGACTAATTATCATAGACTGAGTATGAACATCTTTATTACAACAAGTAAGCATCAAATTCAAAAAAGGAGGTAAATCACTTGTGGTATTGTTATCTCTATTTTGAGATCTTGTTTACTATGCTATGCCCCCCCAATTGTCAGGAAAGAGTGTTTAGTTCTAGTGTAATGTTATGTTTGATTTTTTATCATTTAGAATAACAAGGAACTAATCATCATCTATGTGTTATTTTAACTCCTAAGATACACATTACATTCAATATCTCTTATAGGAGCTAACCCATGAGCATCATTCTTCTTGTAGCATACCCACTTTCTTCGTAAAAATGGTGCATCAAGAAGTATTTTAATGGATCTCTACAAATATTGATGAGACTTTGATTAAAGTAAGATTACAGTTACACAAGGATGTATTGGATATTATGGATGATGTTTGAGATGAAATTTATCAGTACTTGTGAACACATCATGGTGTTTCATCACATTAATTGTTACAATTTTATATCATTTAAATTTGATTTATGAGCATATATCAATCTCATGTTTCACTTATCACTTAAGAATGTTTTATGTATTAAGTTCATTTTCACTTATTTTCCCCTATTTATCTTTAGGATGATTTTTTTTACATTTGTTACATCATTTATTGGAATTAGATACTTATTATTGTGACATGGTTTTCAACCCACACCCATTAATATATTATCTTTTCCCTGTGATCAACTGACAAGCATATTTCTCATTGTATCATTACATGCATAGATCCATATGATCTTCACTCTCCCTTTATTTTCCCTTCATACTAAGCACACATATGGTTAGTCTTGAGATAGATTACTTGTTTATGGGCAAGCCTAAATATTTATCAAGCTAAGAAAATCTCTATGTATTTTATATCCTATAACTAAAGCCTAAAGCTTATCTATGTTTGTTACTGTTATTACTCATGTTTGGTTATTTTGAATCCATATGGAGGAAGAATAGAAAAATCCATAAAATAGTTAAATTCAAATCCTCTAAACAAAAGGCAATGATAAAAAGATAAAAACAAATATTCAAAAGTTAAAATCACATTAAAAGACATGATTCATATCTTAGCACATCTAATTATAGTCAAATCTCAAACTCCATAGTTGGACTCTTGATAGATTCAAGATCCATTAGGGTGTGGTAGGCTAGTAAACTAGGATAGGAGGCCTCAAGCTTCTCTATAGCACTACCTACTTTCTCACACAAGTACCCATTATTCATAGTAGACTGACAACTCTATAATGGGTCCTGAGAAATGGGGAACACGTTATGGGAATGTAGGCCCGTTTTAATTTTCTTGTATATATAACCTTTATGAGATGATTTTAGTACTACACATATTCACCTACAAAGTTTTGTGTCTAATATAAACAAATATCTTATGAATTTGGCATCCAATAAATTATTCACACTTACCTATTTATTTAGTATGTCTCATGCCTACTGAAGATTATTACAAATGCCTAAGTCATTATTTTTCCACTCACTTTTTAATTATAAAATTTCCAATATACATCCTTAATGAATACAATTTGTTAGCTAATCACACCCCTTTGGTTCTCTTTTTGTGATTCAAAATTTAAAATGTTGGATAGGACTAGGCCTTCCTCACAAATATCCCCTTATCATCCATAAACATTTTTGATCATTTATCAGTCAACTCATTTATTTACCCTTTGTGAGTTACAATGTGACCTTGAATAAGACTAGGCTTTCCTCACAAAATATCCTCAATCCTTGTACCATGTTTAGTAAAAAAATAACTATACTTTTTTGAAATGAGAGATTAACAATAAATTCTGCATTTTCTACTATTTTTATAGCTTGTATCTCACATTTACAAATCATTTATGTTTTACACTTTTCCCAACATGATTTAGTGTGTCTTACATCTCTTTTTAATTCATTTGTAATTTACACACTTCCCAACCTAATTTAGTATGTTGTACATTTCATTTCATTTTATGTTTTACATGCTTCCCAACATGATTTATTATGTTTTACATTTTATTTTACTATTGTAGTTCATTTATTTTATGTTTTACATGCTTCCCAAACATGATTTAATGTGTTTACAATCTATTTATTTATGTTTTACACACTGGTCAACATTATTTAGTGTGTTTTACTTTTTATTTCATGTTTTCATATGATCTAGTGCAGTTTACATTACATTTTTAAATTTTACATTTTCTATCATTATTTTGAACCATGTATTTGTTCACAATTTCTAGAAAAAAAATAAAAAATACATCACACATTTTTTTATAGCATTTATCAAATATTAAAACATGGGCTAAAAATAAAATACAAACATCCATAACATCCATGAGTCATAACAAAAAAAACATATCTATATATAAATGGCTCCAATGTTTGATACAATAAAACAAAATAAGCATAAGACAATCTTAGCTCTATAACTATGGTCCACCCTGCCTATATGGGGGATGGGTTACACTACCCATAGATCTATGTGACTAACCCCTATAAATATTACATTATAGTGACTTTGTTTATGGATGCAATCCCTCAATCTATCCTTGTAAATTAGTCACCTAGCCCTGTACATGTGCCAAATCACTAGATGTGTCCAAATGAGTGGCCCACTCCTCATATAATGTTTTCCAAGATCATATCTCCCCATCACCCACTCTTGGTGATAATTCCTCTTGTATTATATGTCCACATATCTGTAACTCTCATTATACCTCATTGACAATTCAAAACCAACTAGTATAATTAGGAAAAGAAGGTACTTAAAGATCAATTATCTCTAAAGTATTGTGATCTAGTAACACATCATCTAATATATCATGATGTGCTTCTTGCACCATCAATGACCATCTAGTCTCCTCTACACCAACATTTTCAAAAAACAAACCAAATATACATTAAATCTCATATATATATATATCAAATAAATATGTCTACATACTCAAAAAATAATAAACATCAATTACATATCAAAACACATCACTCACCAATAGTCTTTCCATTGGCTCACCCCCAAGTACCTCTAAAGTGACATGCCTTTGTGGTGTCACAAAACTAAGTTGGAACACATGAGCATGTCACAGTCCCTATGAATCCATCACTCTATAGATAAGCTATCTATAGGTTGCGCTATAAGATCTCTATGTTCTGGTATCTCTACAGGCTATGCTATAGGATCTCCATGCTCTGGTACCACTACATATTCCCATGGATCTACATGTACCTACCTCTATCTATGTAATCATGATGGTGGTTATGGTTATAAATGTAAATCTTATAACATCACAACTATAGCCTCGTCTACCTATTCCTCCATTACCACCTCTACCTCCTCCTCAACTACTCTCACCTTTCCTTATTATCATCAATGCCATTGCCCACAAGGTATCCATCGATGAAACTATATCAAAAGCACATCTATAGGCACTCATGCATCTCCACTACTTCAATGCTCCCTCACATACCATGCTCGATATCTAGACACTACTATAGGCAATAATGAATGTGGAAAACCCCAATTGAATTGGTAAATGAACAACATGATATGGATATACCCATCATGTGTAATGACTTGTAATACATAGATGACCCAATCCCTAACTTGGCCAAGAAGGCCAAGTAGATAAAATACCCACATAAAGCTGGCAAAAAATATCACCTCAAGTAATTATCTGCAATGTTGGGGAGTGCAGTACAACCCATACTACATGGTACTATCTCCAATATAAAACATGAGGAAAAGTATCATTTATCACATGGGGTAATCGCACAGGCTGAGACATCAAAAAATTCTTATAAATGTAACTACTCAAAAAAATCATATGGCCCATAGTCATCTACCCTCGTGGCAAGATATTATACATTCATATACTAACTACACCAAATCACTAACCTTAGATTGTACATCATACCCTACTCTAATATGGAATGACATAAGGTAACCACATATAATGGAACCTTCTCATCTGACTTGTGATAGAGTACATGAGTTATCATAAGGCCAATAATGGCCTTACTGATATCTAGAATGACCTACATATAGACATCAAATAAGTAAACTTGAAAACCACTAAAATATCTCTTTAACTAGTTACCCATAAAACCAATGCTCATCTCTCAACATTTATATTAGTAATATCATAAATAATGGGTATCCCTACAATAAGAAGTCTTAATATCACATGGACATCCTCTAGTGTGATACCCACCTCAATAGTATTGCCATCTACCACCTACCTAAAAGTGTTGGTTAGTCACTCTCATGTCCCTAAGAATATGGTGACTAAGTCAACACTCAAAGGAATTCACCGCATCTACTAATGACTCTAAAGCCCAATGCCATCAACTATGCTTAGTCATCTACTATCAATTTGTCTAACAAATTTGATAACTAAACTATGTCCACTAATTGCCAAAGTCTCCATCATCTCTATAAAATATTAATTAATAAACATGTATCAGTTCAATAAATCAAATCATCATCAAATTACATTATAAAAATAAAAATACATGCATTTACATCTAATTTTCCTACTTCATCAACCTATACTATCTTTTTCTAAACATTTTTTACTATGTTGGCCACATAATCGACTATGTTAGTCAATAATATATTTTTTAGTATATAAGCCATTTAACATAACTACATTAGCCACTTGATACACCATCAACCGATTAGCCCTACTACATCAACCACTTCATACTAAGTCAAACACTAAACCAATGCATTTGGCCACCTAAAATAACTTACTAAATCAACGACCATAGATGCAGTCAACCACCTATACACTAGATTGGCCTACATACTCATAGTTGGCTATTTAATAGCTAACTAGATCAACCCAATACTATGTAATCAAACATTCGTCTTAACTTATCAGTTTAAAAGTGCATTGGCTTGGCTGATCTTATTTATTTTATGTGGTGATTTTAAACATATTTGTCATTAATGCTTTAGGCATTAATGACCCTCCTTTGACCCTACCCATTTTTTATCCTAATTTTTACTCTACCCTAAAAACATTTGGGACAAATTCCACTACATGGATTTGACTTGGCACTTAATATTCCAAATATACCTCATTTACAATTAAAAACAATAATTTTTTTGAATTCAGTACACCACATACCTAGATCATGCTCATAGTATCCGCAATGAATCCTTCCCCTCATGATCCTCACATCCATGCCATCATCTTTGTCACCACTCCTCTAAGACACACAAAGCTTTGGTTTCTCAAAATAATAAATTTATAAACGAATAGTTAAAATTATATTATATATTTAAAATTTACAAATTCTTTACCTAGTAAATATTTACCAAATAATTCTTTATTTTTCTCATAACTATGTTTTTACGAACCACAAAAGTTCTAAAATATTGACAATGTAGTTTTTCTATATTTACCCCATATTTTTGAAAAAATTTCAAAATTTGTCTTATTCTTAAGGTCCACCTTATTTTGTACATTGCTCACATTTTCCACCTACTTCTCACGTAGCATCCTTTCCACAACAACAAGGTAAGTAAAGGCATGCATTTTTCAATTCTTTCCTTTCATTTATTTTTCTATAATTTATTAGCTCAGTGTTGTGTGTTGTTATTTTATTTCTTAAAGCACCATACCATGTTACAAATGCATGATATGTGATGAAATTTGAGTGGGTCATATGTAAACACACAATATTTTTAATTTTTTATCATTTATTGACACTTTATCTCTTCCAAGAACTTGTTGAGTTTTAATATCTCTTAATGCATGCCTTAAAGGGTGAACTGGGAAAGGGATGGGTAGACATTTGGTGCTTTGAAAGATTATTAGTCCCTATACCATTACCTAAAACCACTACAAGTTATTTTTATCCAACACCCTATGTAATTAAAACCTATTTATCCACTTCTTTAAGCAATTCACTTTCTAAAATAGCCATTGACTAGGCAAACACCCCTTTTTCTTTATTTTCCTATTAGGTCATCTAGGTCGATATTGTTAGGGACTAAGTGCATGTTAAAAACCTACATAAGCTCAACCAACCTAGTTCAAGACCTAACGACTATATTTACCATCTAATAAGATCAAGATGGTCGATCTTATTAACTAAATTCTTGTAGGGTTTAGGGTCAATCCTTGGCTATAAATACCCCATCACTTTAATACAATAGTGATTTAATTTTTTAGGGTTATGGATTTTAAGCCATACATTGTTAAAGGGATTGAGTACAGTAAATTAGGGTATAAAATATGGAATTGACCTAGTTTGACCTTTCTAAAAATAGTAATAAATTATGTAAATAAGTACTTAGCTAAAAACTGACTGAGATGGAAGATATAGAGGCTACAATTAGGGATGGAATCTAGTCTAAGTGTCATGAACAAGATCTAGGTTTCAAAAATATTCCTAGACAGTATCACCCTAACTATATAGCAGCACCAATGGTGCTAGTGTCCTCTGTGAAAAATTATTTTGAGATTTTGAGTATAACTGTGTCTGAGTTTACCAATCCTATTCTTATACACATGAGTTTTGGCTCCCTATCTGTGACATGTTTTGATTGATTTTATATGTAAACCCTAAACCTCCATGTTGTTATGGCATATTATTGGCATAAGTAAGAAAGTGTGATGTTAGTGGGGTAAGATGAACATCCTCAACACCCTACTGTGATGAGAGTTACCTACATATGAATACTTTGAGGAAGGATCAAATTCGATGTAGTTCTCCCCACCTAAGTGCTAGTGCAAATGCAATTGAAGCTAGTATGAATGCTAGTTTGAGTGCTTTGAGCATACTTGAGACTAGAAATTTGAGTAATATGATCTTATAAATGCTGTAGATGGCTATATGCATAAGTAGGGCATAATAAGGATTAATAACCTTGATTATACATAACTTGTTTTGAGTTAATTTGTTTTATTTCATCTCATTTACATCTACTAAAAAATGGGATAAAAGTCATGTATATATATTATTCTAGTGTTTATGTGGGCCTTTAAAAATGTCTAGGCCAACCCTAGGTGATTTTTGATTTGAAAAGATATCCATTGGTGATAAAAGGTGGGAAAATGAAAATAACACCCAAACTGGGACATTAAAACCAATTGTGCTATTGTCCAAATTATGGTGCTAGTGTCCAAGTGGTAGAACTTGAGGCACTAGGGGCTAAGATGCTAAAGTGAGGGTCAAGACTTCTTTAGAGATGTTTAGAGATGTGTGTGGCCTACACAAAGGTTAGATAAGTGTATAAATAGGTCCTAAGATAGGTCTAGGGATAAAATAGGGATGGGTGGTCTCAAGTAACACTCTTAGCACTGAATTATCATTTTTAGATGATTACATTTGCTAGTAAAGCAAAATGACTAGGATAATAGAAAAATAAGCGTACCTAAACTTACCTAAGAGGCAAATCCCATGAATCTAGGTTTGAGTGTGTGAATCATGCTCTATTACATGTACGATAAATGAAATGTGAATAGATTAGTCCTTACTTAAGAGATATCAAAAGTAAAAGACAAAACTGAGTAAAAAGATAAGAGAGAGGAAAGGAACAAATACACTTCATTAGGTATGCAAACCAATGCATAAACCTAGTCACATCCTATGTGTGTACATGTAGATAGTGATAAAATTAGTGAATAACTTGGACTAAGCTAATTTATTTCTCAATACCCATGTGTGGATGGCTCAAGAACTCAATACAGGATTCCATCACTACCTATGCCTACTTGGTGTATCACATCCTATGAATAGCATGGATTGGACTGATGGTGTTTCCAACCCTCTCATGTAGGTGGATCAATAAATCAAGTAGATTATGAATCCATCATTGCCTACCCATATATAGTATATGCATCTTAAACTAAAACTATTTGATGTAACTATAATTGTATAAGATGTCTTTGGGCCACTTAGAAAATCTGAAATGAAAAATGGCTCTAGGCCACTCGGGAATGCCAACTACTACAAATAGAATAAGGCATAAATATGGTGTATAACTTGGAACATGGTATCTAGTGTGTATAATTTATAAAATGACATGTTTTGTCACTCTATTTGATTAACTAGTGCATAAGTGAGCATATAGAAATAATGTGCTGTGCACATACCCTAAAATCTAATATTTGAGTATATAGATTCTAGATTGAGTTGTAATAATATATATATGGGTATATAAAACTAAAATGGGAATGATCATGTCATGAATGATGCCCCTAATCTGAGTAAACTGGTATGAATATGTGCTAAATTAAGAAAAAAATAGTAATTTGTAGTTGAACATGTGCAAACCTAGATTGTACATGTTATATTTTTTTAGCCAATTTGGAATTTCCTAAAATTGAGGCCACTGGATAGTAGTTTCATATCTAGATAGTAGTACTAGTGGTGCTAGTGTCCCACATTGGGTGATAATGTCCAACTGAAATAATTTCTATGTAACTAAAATTGGTCTTTGTATGACTCTTTCCCACTATGTTTTCTTGAAATTGATTTATATATTGTGTCTGTGTGTTGAAAACTGTACTCTCAGTGCATTTGAATAGCCTAATATTTGTGACAAACCTGTATGAATTCCACCTCTTTTGATGGGATTTGTTGAGACTATGAAAGAACTATCATCAAAAGAAAAATCTTTTCAAGATGTGTGTTATTTAGATCATATATGATATTGGCATAATAAACCAATATAATGTGCATACATAACATTAGAATGTAAGATAGTCTGAGCATAAGATTATAATGTATGATGTATGTTAGTTATAACATTCACAAGGTTGTCAATATAGATATAACAATGTATATGAACAACAAATTTGAGTAATAATCTGAGTAACTACCTAGGGGGATGGGGCATGATGTCCATCAAGGAATCCAAGGAGGAAGGGTAGATGCATGAGGTCCCTCATAGCATATAAAGATAGAGTGTGAGACAAGTAAGAGACAAATGTCATGGCCATGATGCATACATGAAAGCATACATAGAAAATACATGAGGCACACAAAGTAGGTGAAAGGGCCATAATACAAGGGCCATGGGAACATGCCACTAAATCTAAGAAAGAAAGACATATAATGATATGTTCAACTGTCCACATGTACTAAAAATAAGCAAGTTGACTTAGATCCACATGGATGTACATGTTTAAATGTTGGCATACACAATTAAGAAGGCATATATAAGGACATGGGCACATGCCCAAAGCATAAATCCAAAGAAAGGAAGTAGTGTAAAGCCACAGAGTAATGACATATTCAAATGCCCTTGAATATATGTAAAAGCTTAAAGTAGGAAAGCTAGAAATGAAAGTATGCATGAACATGTGGTACAAATTTATATAAGATCAAAGATGTACATAAGCTAAGCCTAGAGTAGTAGTAGTTGATAATAAATCTAAATGGTGTAAGATGATCAATATCAAGATATAACAATCCTAAATATATGATGTAGAGTTTAGAAAGATGTAAATTTACAATCAAAACTATTTATAGGATGCCACCAAATGGGTGAATGTATTAGATGATGAATATGTGTTTCTATGTATATACCCCTAATGGGTAGATAATATCAGATCTAGATTTGTGTGGTAGACCTATGTCTTGTAAACATCTACAAACACTCAAAAATAAAAAGTGAAGCATGTATGTGTGATAAATAGATTAAACTAAGATAACTAGCATATGCAGTACCTAACAAGAATAAGAAGTGTAAACATGGCAATGCATATAGTCTATAATTTGTATTTTTGAGTAAATATTTGAATGTTTTTATGTTTTGACATATTATATTATTTTTGTATTTTATGGATATAAGATATGTATGAGAAACATGAAAATGAAACTATATACAAGGAGCAAGAGTAACTAAAATTATGTACAAGTAGTGAAGAACATATTAACTGATGAGTCTCATAGGAGACTCACTATCAATGTGGCCTATGCCAAAAATAAAAATGGTAACCTCTCATGCAGTATGATTGATAAACTATAGTTGAATTGAGTTGCAATATGAATCTGAGTATTATTCATTATCAGTATCATAATAATCATAATGACTTGGATTGTTCCACTCATCATTATCATCTTGATTTTGAACCAAAGGAATGCTAGTGTTGACTTCTATTGTATCTAGATGAGCATAGGGAATTGCCTCATACTGTGGAGTTGACCTTTATAAATTTTACTCTACAATATTTTTTGTTATTTTGACCTTTGAAATTGTGCCTATTATAGGCATATGGTGCTTTGGAGGCTCATTTGTTAGAAAGTCTCTTTTGAGAATGCTTGTTGGCTTAGCATGATTTTAACGTTACAACTTAAGTTCTTGCTCTTTTTTAACATTTTCTATGTATCTGGATATTTTTCATTGATAAACTAAATCTATGAATGATTTGCCTTAGTATGTTTTAAAAATACCAAACCTTGTTGACCAACATTATCAACTACTAGAATAGGAGTAATGATGTCTTGGGCACATTTGCCCAACCCTTGACCTTGATAATCAAACTATTGTAGGTATTTTTGACCAAACACATACTATTTTGAAAGTGAGACCTCATTTTGGAGATTTATATTTATATCCTTTACTTTCTTTACCTATGCTTGTTGTATTGTTTTTTGCTCTAATTTTGCTTTACAAACTTTTTGTTGTTCTAAGTTATGTTTTGGTAGCCACTTTTGTACTATTTCTAAATTTGACCTTTTCTAAATATGTTCTTGTATCACTATAAATTGCTTTACTAACTTATCTTGTATATGTTCCTCATTTTCAATGATGTGTTCTATATGTTTTTTAATGCCAAACATGAATATGTGTGATGACCATGCATTCTATGCTATGCACAATAATATTTGGATCTCCTCATTGGATGTAAAGGTGGTAGGATGATTAACTTAGATTTAATAATTTACCATAAAATATCACTTAAAATTATATTTGATCTTTGAATATTTTTTGAATCACTAGTTGTAGATGCACTTTATTGTGATTTCTTATTTTGATATGTAACATTGTTTGCCACAAATTGACTAGGTGAAGATGCATATACATGATTGACACTAGTGTGCCCTAGAGGCTTTTGTTTTGTAATATGATTTTCCAATGTTGTAATATTTTCATGTAATAATTGATTATAATTTTGTAATTTTATAATTAGAGTGATCATACTAATAATTTGATCACATAAATTCTCACAAGTGTAAACCCTAGTTGTTTCTGATTGAACATGTAGGCACATACCCTGTAGAGAATATATGGGAAGGGAATGGTTTTAAGGATGGATAAGCTAAGTATAATTTTTTAAAATAGTATAGGCTACCTCACCTCTTGGAGGAGTGATAATATGGACCTAGTTAGAGGGAAAATAGTTATCACCCTTTTGGAGATGAGGAGGAAGAAAATAATCTTCTTTATCCATGCAATCTGGAAATATAACTTGGAAGAGGGCTGATAGGGTAGAATATAACAAGTCTAAAAACCCTAACACAACTAGTAAAAATAGAAAACAAAAGTATATAAACCCTAATAGCATATGTGGCTAGGGTTTGAGTAGTATTCAAAGTGAGTTGTGGTCACCAAATGATTTAACTTTTCAGGGTTATGGAGTTTAATGCATAGGTTGTTTAAGGAAATGAGTATAATAAATTAGGGTATAAAATATGCAATAAATAGAACTACTAAGCTGTAACATAATTGACCTAGTTTGACTTTTATAAAAATAATAATAAATGATGTAAACAAGTACTTATCTGGGAACTAAGATGGAAGATCTATAGGTTACATAAAGGAACAAAAACTGGTCTGAATGTTACAAATAGGTTCTAGGTTACAAAACCCTTCTTGGACAGTAGTTCCTTAACTGGATAGTAATCCCATTAATTAGACATTAATGATAATGGTGTTAGTGTCCTCTTTTGGTGCCAATTTCTTATGTGTGAAACTATTCTAAGCTTTTGGGTGCACCTATGTCTGAGTTTGCCAAGTTTATTCTTTTGAACATGAGTTTTACCTCCCTATCAATAACCTATTTTGACTAATTTTATATGTAAACCCTAGACTTCCATATTGTAGGGAATTTGATTGGTACAAGTATCAAAGTGTAATGTTATTGGGGTAGGTTGGACATCTTCAACACCTCACTATGATGAGAGTTGCCTACATACCAATACTTCAAGGAGGGGTCAATCTCAATGTAGCTCTCCCCGCCTAAGTGATAGTGCAAGTGCAAGTAAAGCTAGTATGAATGCTAGTTTGAGTTATTTGAGCATGTTTGACATTGGAAATCTAATTAATCTAAGATTAAGAACATTGTAGATGGCTATATGCATATGTAGGGCATAATAGGGATTAATAACCTTGATTGTGCATACCTTATTTTAAGTTAATTTATGTTACTGCATATCATTTATATCTACTAAATAATGGACTAGAAATCACGTATATATATTATTATAGTGCTTATGTGGGTCTTAAAAGAGGTTTAGGCTGACCCTCAATGGTTTTTGATTTTAAAAGATATCTATTGGTGACAAAATGTTGGCAAAGGATAATAGTGATCAAACTAGGACACTAGCACCATTGGTGCTACTGTTCAAAATATGGAACTAGTGTCTAGGTGATAGAACCTAAGGCACAAGGGGCCAAGATGCTAAAGTGAGGGTTTGGGACTACTTTATGGATGTTTAAGGATGTGTGTGGCCTATATGAAGGCTGGATAATTGTCTAAATAGGTCCTAAGATAGGTCTAGGGCTAAGATATGGATGGGTGGTCTCAAGTAACACCCTTAGCACTCAAGTGTCATTTTTAGATGAATACAAATAGGAGGAACATTCATTTTCACATTATTATAACTCACAATTTTATTTTTTTTATATTTAAGGAGTCATTGCTTAGGGTTTTGCCTTGGAAAGAAAGAAGCATATCTTGTGGGTAAGTCTTGGATGAAAAGTAAGAGTCTCTTAGCCTAGAGTTGATTTCTATAGTGTAATACTTATAAAACCATAACAACCTATTGTAAAGCACCATTATCTAAGGGAGAGATTGAGGCATGACAAGTTAATTCAAGGTGAGTATTCCTAAATTTTACTCTTTCATTTGGTAGATAACTATTGCATAAAGTAATAGGTGAATGTTTTACTCCTTGTTTAGTTTACCTCTAATTGACTTGAGTAAAGTTCTATTTACATGTTTTGTTTTGTTTTTTTAACTATCCCCCTTTGTTAAAAAAGCTTAGTGAGCACTAGATTATTATTATTTTATTTATTATAGGCCTAGCTAGGGTTATTACATAATGTCATTTTCTTAAAGGTTTTAGAACCCTCTCATTTTGTATTGTGTATTAAGAGATCCCTTTTTTAGGTTTAGTAGATTTAAATTGGCCATGTTATAATATAAATATCTATGCAATGAGTTATTTTGGTAAGATTAATGTTTTAACCTTTTAGGGTTTTACTACTGTAAATCTTATTTAGTGAAAAGACTAAGTATGGTGCTAATCTAGAATACAAACTATAAATTATTGATTTAATTAAATTTTACCAAAATATCAAGTTAGAGGAGAAAATGAACTTATCTAGAGATACATAGATTTTTACATGGATTAGGGTACTAGAAATGACTGAATAAACATGCAAAAAACTTTCATCTTCTGACTATTTGATGAAATCTAGCTTAGGACAATAGTGCCCCCATTAGGATAATAACAACATGTGGCACTAGTGTCTAATTTTGGCACTAATGTCCTTCTTGTAGAGAGTGTATGAAACTTTTAGGGAAATTATGGGAGGTTTTGGAGGTCTTATAGGTGGTTCTATGTCATTAGGGGTTCATATATGTAGTTATTTTAGTTGAATATCCTTCAAAACCCTAATGAATACTTGCACACATGAAACAATAAATGAATCAAATGCAAAAAGGAAAGGAAAAAATAGGTTATGGGATATCACAATCGCATAGAGAAAAACCCCTATTATCCTAGCCATTGTCTACATTAACCCCAATATTAGGGGTCTTAGATTGCATGTAGTTCTCCCTTAGGGAACCTTCACCATCAACTTATATGATATGCTAGAATGATTTTCACTTAGGCCCTTATTTGATCAAGCATGAAATGTCTAGGTGTGATGATTGAGTAGTATGCAGAGTATTGGGTTGTACAATTGATTGATTTTATGTAAAATATGTGCCAAAATAGTAAGTTCTAGATGTAAACTGCCTTTTGAGGCTCTTTATATAGAATGATATTTGTTTAGAATATAAGACATTGTTTTTTGTCCAACCAGTCATAAAATAGGGTTAAAAAACATAAGATAAGGCTCATACAGGGGTTAAGACTCAAACATGAGAGAAAGGGCTCGTTAGACACTAGAGCCATAAGTGGATACTAGCGTCATATAATGATACAATCCTAAAAGTGTATCTAGTGTCTTAAGGATTAAAAAAGAGCTAAAATCAAGTAAGATAGGGTAGGGCCCCCTATGATTGGGAAAAGATGACATATGACTATTGGGGGTATCACAAATAAGAAAAATAAGACAAAAAAGATAAAAAAACTCAAAATGACAATGTAAACAAGGATTATAATCATCACTAAGACCTTCATGTGAAATAGCAGTAAAATACATAGTACTTATGGTTGCTTGACCAAATTAGAGTGTTTACAATTTTTTCCTTTTATTTTAGTAATGTAATGAAATGAAAGTACTACAGTAAAAGAAAAAGAGGAATGCATACCTATACTTACTCGTGTGAATTTAATATGGATTTGGACTAATTCTTAGATAGAGAAGTGGATAAGAATTGGAGTTCATTATGTGAAGGGGAGACACATGGTGTGAATTATCCTATATTAAATCTAAATATGTAAACTAAATATGTGGAGAAATAAGGCTCACTTCCCCTACTCTAATATCTGGACCAAATCTAACTATGTGAATTGGGTCTGGTGGAATGGTATGGATCAACTGTTATAAATGATCCTATGACCCAAAATGGTGAAAACCTAGTGACAATACTAGTGATGATACTGAGTGTAACTTGATATTATAAAAATGGGGACCAAGGATCTGTACTTTGCATCTTGTCCCCTAATCTTGATATCTAAATAATGTATATGTGTAACTGAATATCTGAATAAACTAGTATACTGGAGTCAAAAATATATATTTGAGTATTTATATCTATGTGTACTATATATTTGAATACCTATGTGAACATATGTGTATATATATATGATAAACTATAACTCTAAATATCTGTGTAGACCTATGTGTCTATGTATCTAAAAACCTATGTTAACATGTGTACATGTATATCTTAAAACTTATAAATCTGAATACATGTGTAAGCCTATGTACTTGTGTAGACTTGTGTGTCTATATATCTAAAAACTTGTGAATTTGTATACCTGTGTAAACTTATGTTTATGTGTAGACCTGTGTGTCTATATATTTAAAAACCTATGTAATCCTGTGTACCTATGTAGACATGTGTGTTTATATATATGAAAACCCATGTAGGTCTATGTGTCTATATCTACATGAAACTCTTTATGTCTAAATTAATCTATGCATATATTCCCCCTTTTGGTGAGATATCCAAGACTTTGGTGAGGGCATTTAACCAAAAGTGGAGATGATCAATTTTACTAGTGTGAATTAGCAAGAGTAATGTTGTTTTAAGTTTAAATAGTTTATTTATTGTGTCTGAGTTGATAATTGAATGTGTAATTAGATAAATGTTTTTTTTATTATAATTTTAACTATAGTGATATTATTTTTGTCATTTTGTATATTTGATAATGACTAAAAGAATGGTTTAACCAATATGGAATGTTGCATATCAATGTCAAGTTTTCTGTACAAGAAATGGTTCACAAAGCAGATATACGGTTCTCAAGATAAGGTGATAGTAAGGGATTTATATTAGTCAATGAAATTAGTGTGCAAGGTTAACCTTAATAAGGTAGTATTGGGTAAGTATGACTTAAATAGGTCCTTTGATTAATTTTTTAATTCATTTGGAGCATTTGAATTGAAAGCAATTGTGTGTCTGAGTGAGAGAAATATGTCAAAGAGATGAGGAGCTAGCTTGATGCACTATAAGGAAGTTGAGGCATAGATTTAGGTCGATAAGGATGTTTGCCAAGTGAGGATCCAAAACTATTTCTTGTTTTTATTATTTATGCTAACTTGCTTACTATTTTTACTGGAAATGAATTAGTTTAGGGCCTGTTTTGTAAAAAATGGTGCTAATGTCCAATTTTGGGTGCTAATATCCAATACTTGGCACTAGTGTCCATGAGGTGGTGATACTATCATGTATATAGTGTTAGTGTCTAATAGTCCTAAAATGTTATGCTAATTATAATTAACTAGTTATTGATGTATGTTTTTGTTTGTTGGTTTGACTTTTGCTTTGTTGATGTCTAATTTGGTTGTACTCTTATAGTTTGATCCTTACATGAGAGAGTTTCACACTACAAAGGTTCCTATCCATTTTGCTATCCTCATTTGTGGCTATATATGGGAGTAAAGTTTTGATTTCTTATAGGATGCATGAGATAGTGTAGGATATTGAGGAACATGGTACTGTGTATTCTTGGGGTCATATAATGGTAGCTCACTTGTATATAGATCTATATCATTTTACAAAGGAGATGTATGGTGGAGGTATCAAAATATTGATGTTGTTATAATATTGGGCATATAATAATATAGCTATGAGTAGTCCAGTGGCACATAGATAGGATAGATGGGTTATTTATTTGTAGAGAGATGGATAGGTATAGGTCTTGCACTCAGGAGGAACACTATGTAGTGCGAATAGTTGTTAGATAGTTTGACAACATGGGATGTTATCTGGAGACCGTACAAGGGATACGATGGTTGGTCAGAAGTAGTAATTAGTTAAGGTATATTTAGGTGAATTATTGGCTACATGACTATTGGGTCAATGTATATGAGCGATTTCAATATGAGCGGGTCCCATGATAGTTTGACATGGTATAGGATGTGCTCCCAACACCCATGATATGGTTGAGGAGTTTTTGATCTCTTACAAGGATAGGTGGTATGTTGAGGCCATCTATTACTAAGTTATCACCTATTCTATTGATAGAGTAGGACCTTAATATTGATATACTAAATATAGATGATGTGGGAGTGCCCAAGGCCTACACAACCTAGTGGAGTGACCATAGATGGGCACCTCTATTTTCAAGACGTGGGATGGTTGCAGAGGATGTATTAGATGTAAATCCCATGAGGGTTAATGATGGTAAGTTAATATAATATGTTTGTTTACTCTGTGTAAAGTTGATTATGCATTTATGTGATGAGGAACCTTATGAACTATGTGGACATATGCAGGTTTAAGGGATGACAAGTATTGATAGATCACCATTGAGATGGTACTTCATGATTTGACATGACATATTACTGATGATGTTGTGAAGGATGGATTGGTGGAGAGGGCCACCAATATGGCTAGGGTGCACACCTATATTTTTGACCAAGATGCGATAAGTACTATAACATATAAGTGAATAGTTATGGATAGAGACAAGACATATGTTAAGTTGCATATGTGTAGCTATTTATAATTAATTCTCTAGGTGGGGCTAAGAATCAAATAGTAGAGGACTGTCTACATATTTAGTGAGATCATGTTGAGTGTATGGCTAAGTTGGGCATGTATCATGAGAGAGAGAATATATAGATTCATCAATCTAGGTCACATAGAGATAGTTGGGCCTCTAGTTCTAGTTTTGATATGTTTGAGAGTGAGAGTGAGGGAGCTAGTCCTAGTAGTAATGTACACATCATTGAGTGATGGACTATATTTGTATTGAAACTATATTTTAAATTATATATATGGATGTTTTTTATTTAAGTTGGCACTATGTGTAGTGGTAACTATATCTTGTTATATTATATGTGTTTGATTAGTTTGATTGTTTGAAATTATGATATTTGTATATGGTTAGAAATGTTTAGACATATGTGTAGTGGATTAGGATTTTGTATTTATTGGTGTAGATTTTTGTGTTTTTATATTCTATAATATTTTTATGTGCATATCATGTGATAATGGTATGCCCTATTTGAACCTAGATGACATGAATAACTAACAAAGATACTACTCATGCTATGTCGGTGTAGAAGGAGACTCTAAAATTGGAGCTACATGTGATGCACTACTAGTGTGTAGTTGTGTAGACTCTGGTAACAAAACTTGATTGGTTGACATGCTAAAACTTCACTCTGAATTATATGATTTATTGAAAATATTTTAATTGATGTATGAATTGGAGATGTATTCTGATCTCTATGATTATTCCCATATAGCTTTATTGGTGTTTAAACTGAAACTGTACCCTTGGTTTTGTATTTGTTCCCATTTATTGATTGGTGTATACACTAGAGATATATTTTGATCTCTGTAATTATTTACATATATCTTGATTGGTTTATGCACTAAAGTTGCATTTTGATCTTTATGAACTAGTTTCCATCATTGCTAAAACTATGGTGTAGGAGACTACTCATAAATACTTGTCTTAGATGTCACAGGGCTCATATGATCAGTAACTAATAGTTACTTAAAAGGAATATCCTGGGATGATTCCATCATAGAGGAGTTGATTTAGGAGAGTATGGTAAATGAAATCTCAATGCCCCTTATGTAAATTCTATGATGCCTTGAGTAACATACTAGTCAATGAGATCTCAAAGTGTATATCCATTTATCTTATGAAAATGACAATATGGATTATGTGGTACCTAGTATAAATGGTGTGGTGGATGATGATGAGTAGAAGGAAGTGTAAGCATCACCCTATCTAATAATGTAAGCAAAATTTCATGAGGTCAAGCCTTATCTAAAAACTATATAACCCCTATGTGTATATCTTGTGTTCTACTCACTATAGAAGGTGTTATGTAGAATGGATCTTTGCCCTTATTGAGTATATTTATCAGTGGTCTCTATTCTACTAAGTTATCAGTGGAGTAGGATCTTGTACTAGATTAGATGACTGAGGCTCTGAGGGGTCTTTAACCAAATTTGCCTCTGAATATGTAACTACTAATCCCAAATCTACCTTAATGCTATAGCTATGTTACATAGATGTTAGAATAATTTTGATGTTTGATATAATAATCTCTCCTTGAGAGGATAGATTAAACTTATAGTAAATATGTATTGTACATCTAAATATGTTGGTTGATAAATCAATTGATGCAAACAAGCTTTAAACCTTGGAATGTATTTATATGTTGGCTCTATCTCATCCTAATGTAATGAAGGTAACCTCTCATGTGTGACTAGAGGTCCCTTATTATGAATGTAGTGCTTGAGAAAGACTATCTCTAGCTCCTCATATGTGCATAGAGACCCACTAGGGATTTCATGCTAGAACCAATTTAGTTATTCCCCATTTAAGGAATTTGGAAAAAATTGTATTAGAATCAACTTATTTGTAATATGAGCTATGAATTTCTCATAATCCTAAAGGTACAAGTATAAATCTCCGTGCCCATCAAATATAGGTATCACTAGTATCTGAGAATTGTGTGACAACCTTGTAGTTGAGATTCTGCATGGAATAGGATTTCCATGTATAACATTGGCATTGGCATTGGCATGAGATTGGTATGCTTTGTTCTCTAAAGTGAGACGGTGTACTTATTGTTTCAAAGAACTCACAACATGCATCATATAAATTAATACTTGTGAAGGTATATGATCATCATCAAGTGGTTCATTGAATGCTTAATTGGAAATATTTTTTAGAAAAGGTTGGTTTGATTTCTATAACATTTGGAGGTGTGATAGTTAGGACCTGGTTAGAGGGAAATGAGCTACCACTCTCATTTAGGTTAGTTTGAGAAACATGTTATACTATAGTAATGGGGGTTGAGGGAGATTCATTGGTATATTTTATATTATTAAGTTGTAAAGAAGAATCACATACTACTTGAATACGAGGTACTTTATTCTAGAGTAAATGTAACTTATGAACATAAGAATAATTATGTGTGTGTCTTTTTACATGTGAAATAGTGTTTGGTTGAACAAGAGAGATAGGTGAGGTAGGATAAGAACTAGAAGGTGTAGATTATATGTCATATTCATCATAATCACAATAATCATCATTATCCCATGGTTCACCAAAATTAGAATTTAATTCATTTGTATAAGAGTAGAAGAAGTATCATCCACATGCTCATTAAGAGAGAGAGAAGGGGAAGATTTGAATTTTTTACTACTATGCAATGTGTCATCATATGTAGGAGTAATGCAATGTATTTATTCATTAGCTATGTGTGGAATGAAAGCATGATTATCACTTTAAATTTTGGAATTAAGAGTAGAAGAAGTATCAATCATGTTTTCTTTTTGCATATTATGACATATAGGAGAAGAGTTAGAGACATTTACATTATCAATTTGTTGTAAAGAATCATTGCATTGAGATTGGAATGTGAAGGAAGGAGATAAAATAATTTCATCTACCTTAGTTTGTGCATTGATAAAAGGTGTAATATCATTGGTACTTGCTTTTTCAAATTAAATTGAGAAGGATAAAGAAGATGCATTGTTCCTATCTACTTTACTTGAATCATGTAAAAGTGGTTTTCATGTATTGCACTTATATTGATTTAATTTGAATAATGAGGTATTAAAATTAGTTGAAAATATAAGATCACTTGGAATAAAACACTACCATTAAGAGGTTATTTTGGCATTATATTATTAGTTTGATTTTGAGGGGTAATAGAAGAGTGAGAGGAAAGAAAAGATGACATATCCAATATATCCTCATGTTTATTTTCATTTTCATGCTCATGGTAATCATCATATCCATCATTATAACAATAGTTATCATCATAATAATAAATGAAGTCATTATTATGCTCTAATGTACAATCTTGAAAATTAATCCATTCATTGTTATAATCATGAGAGAAATTCAAGAGTGCATCAATTGGGTGAGGGGAATAATAATTTTTAGATGCAATTTTATACTTGTCAAAGAAGATAATGTAAACAAGAAATAAAAAGTACACAAGAGGTAGAATATAATCTAACATAAGTATGTGTGCAAGTTGAATAATTTTGAACAAAGTGTGTAATATAAAATAGGATTTGTAATGGAAACCCTAATTGCTAATATTTATATGTATAAATAAGGACCTAGTATGTGGATATAAGGTTTTGATTTAGGGTTGTGTTGCAAAAATTTAAATTACATTAAATAAATGAAACCCTAATGTAGGGTTGATTAAATTAGCTAAGTTATTCCAAAAAATTAAAAAAATAGAATATTGTAACCCTAATTTAATGCATAAAAATTAGAAGGTAAACCCTAAGAAAAACTAGGGTTTTGAGTAATATTTGAAGTCAAGTTCACCAAATTTTTTAACCTTTTAGGGTTTTACTAGTGTAAATATTATGTAGTTAAAGGGATGAGTATGTTTTAAATCTCTAATAAAAACTAAAAATTATTGATTTAATTGAACTTTCCCAAAATGACAAAAGAGAGGAAAAATAGAACTTATATGAAGATACACAAATTTTTGTGTAGATTAGGGTACTAGAATTGATTAAATAGACATGTAGGAACCTTTCATATTTTGACTATTTGTTGAAATCTATTTTAGGATAATAGTACCATGTGGAGATAGTGTCCAATTCTAGTGCTAATTTCCTTCCTATAGAGACTATCTAAAACTTTTAGTGAAGTTGTAGGATGTTTTAAAGGTCCTGTAGGTGGTTCTATGTCATTTAGGGGCTCATCTATGTCACTATTTTGGCCGAATATCCTCCAAAAACCTAATTATTCCTACACACATAAAATAATAAATGGATCAAATGAAAAAAAAGAAAGGAAAATAATGGGTTGTGTGATGTTATAATCATGTAGAGTAAAACCCATATTATCCTAGACCTTACCTACATTAACCCTAATACTAGGGGTCTCATATTGCATGTATTTATCCCTTAGGGAATGTACACCATCAAATTGCATGGTATGCTAGAATAATTTTCACTTAGGCCCTTTTTCGGTCAAGCATGCAATGTCTAGGTGTGATGACTGAGTAGTAAGTAGAGTATTGAATTGTACTATTGATTAATTTTATGTAAAATATGTGCCAAAATATTAAGTGCTAGATGTAAAATGGCTTGTGGGGATGTTTGTATATAAAGAGATTTGTTTAAAAGATAAGACCTTATTCATTGGCTGACTAGTCATAAAAGAGGATAAAAAACATAAGAGAAGGATCATAGAGGGGTTAGAACTTAAACACAAGAGAAAGGGAACATTAGACACTAAATCCATAAGTAGACACTAGTTCCATGTGGCGCTACTATCTTAAAAGTGGTGCTAGTGTCATAAGTCTTAAAATAAAGCTAAAATCAAGCAAGATAGGCTAGGGGCCCATGTGGCTAGGAAAAGGTGACCTATGACTACTAGGAGTATCATGAATAAGGAAAATAAGACATAATAAAAATCAAAAGACTCAAAATGACCATGTGAACAAGGAATATAATCATCACCAAAACCTTCATGTGAAAGAGTAACAAAATATAGTACTTGTAGTCGCTTGGCCAAATTAGGGTGTTTATAATTACCTTATGTGAGATTGGAATTCACTAAGTAGGATAAGTTGTAGATCATCCTAATTTGTTGCATATACTTCCTATCTCTAGTCATGTACTTATTGCTAGCTCCTCCAAAGGTAAACCCACACCAAATATAAAGATTGTACCCTCCACTAAACCAATAAAATCCACCTCTCATGCCTCTTAGTCTTATAAGTATTCTAAACCTATTGAGTCTACTAATGCCTCTACGTCCTCTAAACCTAGAAAATAAAGTAAACCAAAAAAAATTATGGTCCATGTAAGATTTATGGTGGGGCCAATCATTCTGAGTCTAGATGTTTTGAGAAGATGGAAGCCTTGGAAGTCATTATCAGGTAACACCATATTTTTGTTCTTGTTCCCTTTTTAGCACTTTCAATAGGTAAAGGGAAAGCACTCACTATTAGGGCATTCATTGCATCACAAGATGGTTATATTATTTATTTTAGTGCTTCTCATCACCTTATAATGGTTGGAATTTTTATTTTGTTGCTTCTCATCACCTTACACATTATCAAGATCTTCTCTCTTCTTCCTCAGGTTGTAGCACTTTATAGACACTATTTCTAAATTATATAACACCTCAGTCTTGTACACTTGGAAAATATAGACCTTGGATATTCCTCTTAGTTTTAGACTATTTTTGTTATTGAATGTCTTGCATCTATTATATCTTTGTGCTCATTGATTATCTTTTAGTCTGACCAATTTTATTTTGATGACATAAATATTTTATCATACTTAGATTCCTATAAACCTACTTATTATCATCCTTTGAAAGTGTTAGATTTATACCTATTTTCTAGCTTCTTGAACACTTGAGTCTTAGTCAAAAGCCTATGCCAACACTATATCCTATTCCAACACAAGTGTCTAATGCCCTAAATTCATCAAATTTACAAATTAAATGTATACCTATGGTTAGTCTAAGTGTTTTAATGTGAGATATTCTCTAAAATGGATTGATACATATACAAGATCAACCCTCATTCATTCCTAACCTAGTAAAAGCCTAACAACTCACAAGGCAACTTACCAAAAACAATCAATCAAACATTTAAATGATCAAAAATTCCTTATTCTTTCCTATTTTAATATTAGTCATAGGGATAACACATCCACAAGTCTAAAGCACTGAAATATCATATCATGAGTCATATTTACCAATTTATAGGCTAGGTCATTATTGTAATTGTTTTCCACATATTATATCCTCATGCACACACAAGTCAACACATATGAGAGAAACACATCATTATGAGGCCCTCTTCAGAGTAGTGGCTATGTAGGTAGGGCTATTTGGGGTTATCTAAACATTGTGAGCCTAATAACCAATTTTTTCTACAATCACTATGAAAATGAAGAACTAGGGTTTTGTTCTTTGATAAAGAGTGATATCTTGTGATCTACATTTGAGTACACCAAAATGAATGTGACATAGAACCCAATTTATCCCAAGTGGCTTCCATATAGGATGCATAAATCTAAGTTAGATAGAATCATCAACATAACCATCAGATATTGACACAAGTTTCCATGGTCAAAGATGTCAAATTTCTAGAATCTGATGACTGATCTAAAATCTAGATCTAGTCTATTTCCAACCTGTTCCATATAAAATCCACATGCATAATGTAATCCAACTAAGTACCATTATTTTACATTTATTGCATTATCAATAATTGGTTGTATTTAATATTTTTAGAAATTTTAGTATTTTAATTAAGAATATTGTTTATATGAGTTTGTAATTAATTGAAATTATATAGAGATAGTTTATCACCCTTGTGTCCTAGGATATCTCTATCCCATTTAACCGTAGACCCCTTAATCTAGATTTTAGGGTTAAACATTTTGTAAACCTGATCTATATGAATAAAATTTTTTCTAATTCATAGGGTTTTTAGTTAGTTAGGATTTTAGATTATTGTACTTTTTCATTTTATGCTTATATGATTTTACATGCAACCTAGGTGTATCCCTAGATTGGGAAGTGTGCCTATTGAACACATTGAGCTTCTTCTCCTAACATCTAATATGTCTCAAACTAATGAAAGGCCTAATCTTATGGTCCATGATAATACAAATGTTGATCACAAAAAAAATACTGATGAGCTTATCATGGAATAATATTTTGGTAATGAAAATCATAAATCTAATGAAACCAATGAACATGAGCAAATATATTATGTGTAAGTGTAAAAAATTGCATTATTTCATGAGCATATTCATCAAAACCTAAATATATTGATGAAATCCTAAGAACCATATTATAACTAGAAAATAAAAAAGCATAGATGAATTTACAAGTCCATCTATTGATCATGTTATTAGAGCTATGGGTCATCCCCATATACCAATAACCCTCTTCTTGAGCATACCATCATTTCATACTTATAATGGGGGAATGGGATATGTATTTAGACCTTTGTTACCTAAAACTACTATTGTCACATCTTACATGGGAAACCTTAGTACTTCAACCCAATTATTGGTTTCAATGCCTATATCTACCCAACCTATGGGTACACATCCTTTGGTGAGTTCTCAAATATACAACCTTAAATACCAAAAGGTGAAAGCTCTTGTTCAAAATATAAAACATTTACAAAATAAGGTTACAAATATTGAACAAAATTATATAAAATCACCTTATGTTATTGATTCACAAGAGGTGTTGCATAATACTCTTACACTAGAGATATATTTTCACCCCTTGACAACTAATTTTGTTGCACCCAAGTTCAAATTTTATGATGGCAAGGGTGATCCTGAACAACATCTTCAATATTTCTATGTATCATGCCTTGATTATGCATCCAATGATAAAATTTTGACCAAATTATTTATAAAAATATTAAAAGACTATGCTCTAAGATGGTTTTGTGATTTACTAGTTCAATAAATAAATGTATTCAAACCTCTTGCAAATCATTTTTGGCACATTTCTCTATCAATATCACCAAAAAGGTTTCTTATGCCCAAATTGTCAAAATCAAACAAGGAACCATGAATGTATCAATGAATATGACTTAAGGCACATGCCAATATTAGCTAAAATGACCAATCTAATGGTGGACAAAGAGTTACAAGAAATATTCAAGCAAAGTTTTCTTGCCCTATTACATGAGTCCATTTTTAAAAAAAATCAAAGATTTCAATGAATTAATGACATGTTTTTCATGATCATGAAATGAAAATTATCTAATTAAACAACTTAAGTATGTAGAAAACACACCAACTACATCTACATCTAATACCAAGTTTACTATCAAACCAAGTTATAAGGTAAAGTCTCGTAAACCTGAAAGGAAACAACTACCATTGTTAATGCAATGCCACAAAAACTTAATCATCTTGTCTTATCCAATACACAAAGGAGATAATTTACAAACTTACGTAAGTCTCTTACTTCACTACTCTTGCAACTTGTATAGGGTCACCTCATATCTTTGTCTCATATTATAGAGGTTGATATGAGTAGACATTTATGTAAAGGGTATGATGTGAATGCTTATTTTGACTATCACCTAGGTCCTGGGAATTCTATAAATAAATGTTTTACCTTGAAGCATAAAATACAAGACCTCATTGATGACAACAATATTAAATTTGATGATCCTCCAAAGTAATCAGGTTCACAAGCTGGTGATCACCAAAAATAGAAAATATTTAACAATCATTTGCAAGACCATTATAAGAAGGATTCAAAAGTGTAAATGATATATAATGCACATCATCCTCCATCACATTATGGGAACTAATTGGATGGGATTATTGGTAGTTATATGTAATATACACTTCTTATAGTTTAGATACCTTCTATTACTTTTGATGACAATGATATTATGGATAATGATTCTGATCTTCATTATTTATTCATTTGAGCATACCTTGATAAACAACCTATTAATAGTGTTATGATTAATAATGTTTCAAGTGAGAACGTTTATACCATGAAATTACTAACACATTTGGGTTATACAAATCATGATTTACATCCTTTGACCAGATCAATTAGAGAATTTGATGGGACCTCACAACAAATTTTTGGTGAGTCCTACACATGTGGTTACTACCTTCTCAGTTATACCTTCCATGGGTGCCTTTTATATGTTTTTGGGATGACCTTAGATACATACACTTTGAATAGTACCTTATATAATATATGGGTGTGTTAAATACATTCATTCTAATCAGGTAATTATAGTTTTTAAAATACCATATGAACATTCATTTAAATAAGAGAAGTTTATACCTAGACAATTACTTATCAAACATACTAAGGTTAATCCTACACAAAAGGGTAAGAAACATATAATCCCCTTTACTTGGTAGACAATACTTGAGATACCATTGCATCAGAGATCCATAATGGGTTCCATAGAATCCTCATCTACTATACACCATATTTAGATATCCAGATCACCTAAACATGTTCCTATTATTTCTATTTCATAGAAACCATAGACCATTCAACTATGGGTTCCACAAACCCCTAATCCTATTATATTTTCATGACTACAGAGGCCTATTATATATATGTAGAACATTATAAATTATACAATGATAAATATTGCATGTATACATGATTTTTTGGTAGTATTATGAATTTATTACACCAAGTTAATAGTGGGGAGATACATATGATCATCCATTGAATGAGATCATAGGATGGTCTTTTCAACATAAAATATTCCAAAAATACAAAAACTATTTTTTTTCCAAACATCCAAAAATATGTTCAACATTTACATTTTCTATTAGCTCTTTAGCATAGATGTTGTTAGTTCAATGTTGGTAGATGAAATATTAGTATTTTATAGATACAAGTATTTCACACATCATTTAAGTGTGATTTAGGCATACACATATACATGATCTATGTACTTTCAAGTTTTGAGCCTTCCCTTTACTCATGTCATGTGGACATTGGGGGCATACACTTCTTTGATCATGATACATCCAAGTTATATCATTTTATAATCACTTTACATCATCATGTTTGACTTTATGTAATTATGCATACCTTTATCCATGCTTATATCTCTCATAATGTACTTGATATGATATGTACTATAGTTTTTTGCTAACACACATGATCCATGGACTAGTATGTTATGTTTATGATGGTTTCTTATGCTTTTATTTTATGCACTTCCTTGAATGTCTCGTCTTGCTTATCAATCATTTAAATATGCTCTATTGATTGTGGCCTCCATTCCTTTGTTTTCCTCTTTGACATTTGAATATGTCATTGCTTATTGTATGGAGATTTGAATATGTCATTACTTGCCTTATGGATATTTGAATAAGTTATGTCCCTTTAATTGTGTGGCATTTGAACATTCCTATTGTTTGAGGTTTACTTAGACCATTAATTTTTGATTTAATTTTTAGTGCCTTTGTGTGTGTGCTTGGTTTCTTATTGAGCTTGTACTGTTACTATCTAAACATTGACACAATCTATATCATGCATCTTAGGACTTAATGCGATCACATTTTAAGTGCTTCAATGATATATCTACCTAGACATGCTACTCCTATATGTTACATGATACATTCATAGATTATATAGTTGTCTTATCCTTTTGAGATAAGGTGACTACTAGATTTTACTTCCCCTCATCTCAAAAGGGGGGGTATATTAGTGGGGGCATGTCATAAAGACATGGATTCCAAACTTTGCACAGTTCATAAATTTAGATATATAATGGGGGAATGTTATGGAAACATGTTCTCCACATTTTTCATAGTTCATAAATTTAGATATATAGTAGGGTCATGTTATGGAAACATGTTATCCACACTTATACTAGCTCTCAGATTCAAGTTTTAGTGGAATAATGTTTTAGAAACATGTTCTCCACACTTACACAAATTTTAAATTAGTCAAAATTCATAGTTATATGATTTAGATACACATTTATGGTAGAATTATATACATTGATACCATGTTATACCCCAAGTTTTAGTATGAGATATATATATAAGGTGTATATGTTATGCAATGAGTACCTAAATTGTAAAAATCAAATCAACTTTCAATATTTCAAATACTTCTACAAACTTTAACTCAACAAGTTAGATTGTTATGAACTGTATTAAGCCAATCTATTATAGTAGTTGGTTAAATTTTTAGTATGGTTAAGGTGATTAAATAACTAAATCTTTCCAATTTTATAGGTTGGACTTGATTAAATTATCCAAACTCACCATATTTATAGTGTGAGTTGACTTGGTTCACTCATACTCACCAAGTTATAAGTATGATTAGGTTGCATAATTGAGCTAATCTTAAATTTTCAATGGTAAATCACCTTTTTATCTAATTTTGGATGCATGTGTCCTCAAATATTTCTATATTTATGCACTTTATAGATTTATATTTTTACTAATCTCAGTAGAAATGATTCATAATGATACATCTTTTCAAATCAAATTTCCAAAAGGTAAGGTAGTTGCATCGATACATAGGTGTAATCCTAAACCTTGCTCTTTAAATTTAAATCATTTCAATTCTTTCAATTTTATATTAGATGCATTGATTATATACTATAAAATTTTATTGGTTGTAGGTCAGTTATCAACAAAACACTCAAGTTGGGATCACGTAAAGGTAAGGTATGCTATACAAACTAAAGTACACATTTCTTTTCCTTTAAACGAATAATTTCATTATTATATTAAGGGAGGGGAAATCTAGACACTATTTTTGAGTTATATAGTACCTCAGTCTTGTACACTCGGCAAATACAAACCTTAGTTATTCCTCTCTACTCTAGACCTTTTTTCCTATTGAAAGGCTCATATCTATTATCTCTTTATGTTCATTTCTTATCTCTTAGTCTGACTAATGTTATTATGATGACTTAAACCCTTTATCATACTCATAATGATATAAAATTGATTATTATCATCCTTTGCAAGTTTTGGACCTATACCTATTTTATAACTTCCTAAACACTTGTGTCCTAGTCAGATGCTTACATCAACACTAGTGTCTTATTCTAATATAAGTGTCTAGTGCCTTAAAATCATCAAATTTTTAGATGAAACATATACTTATGGTTAGCCTAAGTGATTTAATGCAAGATATTCTCCAAAAGGGATTAATATGTTGAAGGTTAACCCTCATTCATTCCTAATCTAACATAGACCTAATAACTCACAAGATAACTTGATAAAATCACACAATCTAAAATTTAAGTGAGCAAAGTTTCCATATTATTTCTTATTTCAATATCAGTTATAGGGACAACACATTCATAGCTCTTAAGTATTGAAGGAACATGTCATGAGCTATTTTCCAAGTTACAAGTTAGGTTATTATTTATTTTTTACATATATTTCATCCTCATGCACACATAATCCAACACATAGGGGAGAACTAAATTAGTTTGAGGCCCTCTTCAAAGTATGGTTATGTAGGCAACACCCACTAATAGAGGGGTCTTTATGGTTAGATTGACACTGTGAGCCCACTAAACCATTTTTCCCATAGTCACTATGAAGATGAAAAACTAGGGTTTTTTTATTTGATAAGGAGTGATAGCCCATGATCTAGATATGAGCATACTAGAGTGAAGGTAACATGGACCCTAGAATATTCCAGGTGGTTGCATCTAAATCTAGTAGGTATTCTTTATAAAATACTTGTATTTAATTTAAATAAAAGTGTCAACACAACTATTAGAAGTCAACATAAGTGTTTGAGGTTACATAAATCAAATTTATAGAATTTGATGACTAATCCAAAATCTAGATCTAGTCTATTTTTAGATTGTTCCATATCAGATCTGCATGCCCACTATAATCCAAATAAGAACAATTATTTTTTATTTACTATAATATCAACCATTGGTTAAATTTTTTATTTGTAACTTATCTCAATATTTAGATTCAACATACTATTTATTTGAGTTTGTAAATAATTCTCTTGCTATAGAGAGAGTTTATCACCCTTGTGCCATAGGTTATCTCTATCACCTTTAACCCTATATCCCTTAATATAGATTTTACGTTCTAAACACACTTCCTAGATTGAAGTGGGTAAATCTTATAGAGTTGATGTGTTAGAATCCAATACCATTCAGATGTAGGATGGTCATATCAATATTGTGTTGTATATTCCAAAATTTTCCACCAATTTTTTTTTTATGTCAAATTTGTAACTCAAGCACAAGGAATATTATGGAGTTTACTTCACAACATGTTATAATCCTAGAATTTTTAGATCCATAAGATATTTTCTACATGTGATATATATCATGGTTCACATCTTTATATATTTGAGAGATTCTAACATTATTTTGGATCTACTTTAATTGCTCATGTTAATCCACTCAGTAAATTATGACATGAACATTTTGGGCATCTTAATTACTGATATCTACAATAGATGAGTACATAAATTTTGGTGATTGGCCTTCCCAAGGTATCCTACACTGATGGTGTTTGTCATAGTTGTATGCTCGAAAAACAACACTAGGACCCTTTTCCAAAGGGTAAGGCATTTCAGGCTAAGGCCCCTCTCAAGCTATTGCACATTGATCTCATTATATTCCCCATTTACTCTTTATCTAGAGCCAAATATGTACTCAACTTAATTGATGATTATTATAAATAACTTGGGTGTACTTTCTCAAGTATAAGAGTGAGGTAATTGAGAAATTTAAATCCATTAAGGCTTTTGTAGAGAATCAATAATTTTTTCCACTTAAACAATTACACATAAAAAATGAGGGGGATATGTCTCTAATACATTTCAAAACATTTTCACAGAACATGGAATATTGCACTAGTTCATAGTACCATATGCCCCTCAACATAATGGTGTTATAGAGAGTAAGAATAACATTTTGATGGAGATGGAAAATTATATGATTCACTCTAGAGATGTGACTCCTCAATATTGGGTAAAAACCATAAATTGTGTAAATTATATCCAAAATCACGTTCCCCATTAGGAAGTGTGAAACACAAATCTTGAAAAATCTTGGTATAAGATCAAGCTTGATGTATTTGGTTTTCATGTATTCAGGAGTACTGCATGGGCATTTATTTTAGATAACAAATGTAAGGCTATGGAGAAGAAGAGCATACCACTTATATTTGTTGGTTATTATTATGATGTCAAAGCATATTATCTACTTGACCACATCATAGATGATGTATTTTTACAACAAGATATCAAATTTGATGAGAATATTATTCTAGTGGAGCCCTTGTCACCTTCTTATTCTACTTCTAAGAACTTTCATTTGGATAGTGATGATGAACATAATAGACCAACATATCCTCCACCTGATTCTCACCCTATACCCAAATGGGATAAGTCTACTTTTGATATAGTTGGTTCTTTAGTGGGTGATCCTTCTCTTCCTCAACATACTCAATTATAGACATCCGACATTTCCCTTTTAAGTCATGCCATCTTAGATGATCTAGTATTATTTTATGAAGCATTAGGTAAACCAAAGTGGGTTGTTTCTATGTAGGATGAGTATTCTTCTCTCATGAAGAATCACACTTGGGATATAGTACCACTTCCTAAAAGAATAAAATTTGTATGATGTAAATGGATCTACAAGACTAAATATGCCACAGATGGTTAAATCAAAAAGTAAAAAGCTAGCCTAGTCATACATGTATTTTCACATGTTAAATTGGTAGATAACTCTAAAACCTTTAATCCTACTATTAAGATGGATTCAATTCAACCTGTACACTCCTTTGTTATGGCACACCTTTGTTTTGTTTACCAGATGGATGTGAAGAGTGCCTTCTTATATAGTGAACATAAGGAGATCTACTTGAAACAAAATCTAAGTTTTATAGAGGATTCTTCATCAATATGCATACTTCATTTTTATCTTTATGGACTCAAGCAAGATCCAAGTTCTTAATAGGATAAGATGGATTTTTTTTTCTCACTTCTAGTTTCTCTTATTGTCACTCTAACCTAAATGTATTATTTAACCCTAAATTTAGATATGTGGGATTTAGGGTTAAGAAATGTAGAATTAGTTCTAACACATGGGTGATAAAATAATCTATAGTAGGCTACTTAATTATAAAACTTGGATAAATAATATATAAATTTATACAATTGATATTGCTAAAAATAGTAAATTACAACTATTGAAATATATTATAATAAATAGGAAATAATAGTACTTAGCTAGTTTACTATGCGCATACATATCTAGACTGGAAACATGTGTAAAGTATAAAGGATCAAGGTTATGGATGAGTCATCAAATTATGGAAATTATACTTCTATTCTTAGGACATTACCATTATATCTAGACACTACCATCAACATTATATTATGACTATGATGCAGGTTTTAAGTACATAATAATGACTAGAACTATATGTGACCAACTTCATTGTTATGCATTTTATATCATGTTTCTACTGGCATATTCAGATATGGGATACATGATGTCATTCTTCACTGATTGATGAAACCCTAAATCTTCACCCTTGGAATGAGTTTGTTGAAAAATGGGTTAGTGGGATCATGGTGTCAAGCTACCCCAAAAATCTCTCTATTAATGGGCATTGCCTACATAGCCAATACTCTAAGGAAAGACTCATAATTATGTAATTTTCCCCTATTTATGGGGAAGTGTGTGCATAAAGGAGAAATATACTATATGAATATGCATGAAATGATCTAGCTTTTGATTTGACAAATATCACTCATTGAAAACTCTTTGAATTCTTCAGACCTATTATATGATTAGTCATATACTTGATGTGAAATTGGGATGAATAGGGTAGAGTAGAGTGATTTTGTAGTTTATTGATTTATCTTTGGTATGTGTTTGATTGGTATTTTCTAGATGATGAATGATAAGGCTTAGACTTGTATTTATACCACACCTTTTGAAAATATCTCATTGTAGGGTTTAATAAGACAATTAGGCCAACCCATAAGTTTTAATCATTTTGTAATTTGGATGACTTTTGGATACTAAACATTAGATAAGGATATGGACACTACCATCAGTGGTAGTGTCCCTTTATGACTAATAGTGTCCATAGAGATATAAAATAGGCACAGATATGAAACTAACAATGAAGAATGTTTGTTAGGTTTTAAGCTTTATGTGAAGTGTAGGATACTCGAGCCAACAAAATGATGTGGATCAGACTAAGAGATAAGCATTTAGGCATAGTGAGATGGTGAATTCAAGCCTTTATATAGTAGGGAGGTCTAGAATTGAAGGGTATAGACTTAATTGATATTTGTCAAATGTATAAGACTGAGATGCTATAAATATCAAGTTTAGTATCTACACCCCCCATTAATCTAGTACTGTATAAGGATGAAATTACTAGTTTAAATGAAATAAATGTGTACTTGGGTGTGTAAAAGACACCTTAAATTTTATTGAGACCACTTTGAGTGTTTTGATAATGTAAAAATTGTAACCAAGAGCATTTTATAGTATAAATCAGTGCATATATCTAAAATTTGAAATAATTGAAGTGCTTGAAAAGAAAGAGAGTAAGGAAGGAGTACACCTATGTGTTGATGAAACCATGTTGTATTTTGATGCTTTGACTTGGTAAATATGTTTGCTTATGAAGAATTAGAGATAGAAAAGGTTCATAATTAAACCTTGGAGATTTGAAGAGGGATATTGGAAGGTATTATGCCCTAAATCTGGTGTAAGGATGAGTTGTGACATGGCTACTAAGATCATTATATTCTCAATCACACAACTCAATTGTGAATATATATTGGTGAGGGTGAGTGATTTTATCAACTCATCCTATAAATTTGGTGAGATTAAATGATTTAATTAGTATAATAAATAAATATTATGAGGTTAAATTATTTAATCACTTCAACCTATAAAATGAACCCAAGGTTTTAGCAGAAAAGACTCAATAATAGTACATCTTGGTATAATCAACGCATCCTCATGAGTAGTATAATTGGTAAATTTTATAATTTTTGGTGTAATAACATGAAATATGCACCTATGGTATTAAAAATCATGTTTAAAATTAGTGAAATGTATAGGATTATGTCCTAAGTGTATATCTTAATCATGAAACTAAACTAGATATTTGTGCAAATATGGATGTCATGTCTTTATGACATGCCCCCACTTAAAACTAGAGATATTGAGTAAGTGTATTAGTGTGAAGTCATGTTATTATGACATCCCCCCACTACAATTTAGAAACTATAAAAATGTATAAGTGTGGAGGTCATGCCCTTGTGACATGCCCCCACTGTAATTTAGAAACTATGAAAAATGTGGAGGTCATGCTTATATGACATGCCCCCAATTTTGAGATGAGAGAAATATAATGTGGTAGGTACCTTAACTCAAAAGGATAAGGTAGATGTATAATATATGTATGAATCATGTAGCATATAGGTATAACATGTTGAAGCAGATATATCAATTAAGCTCATATTATGTGACCACATCAAGTCCTAAGATGCATGATATAGATCATGGCAATGCCTATAGGGTAATAGTACAAGATTAGTAAAAATTTAAGCGCACATATAAGAAAAATTAATGAAATATAAAGGAATGGTCCATGGAGACCTCATAGAAGGGAATGTTTAAATGATGTATAATCAAAATGAATGATATATTTAAATGCCTAATCAACATAGAATGACATATTCAAATGCCCAATCAACATACAATGGAAAAGGGGCCAACATGAAAGGAATATTCAAATGTTACATAAGAAATACAATAAAAATCAATGTAATACACTCAAACAAGTGACAGTGTGAAGAAATGAAATATAAATAGCCAACATAAGCATACTATACTAGTCCTTGCATATATGTGTTAGAAAAAAATGTTATGTAGTATAACATATCAAATACAATATGAAAGATATGAGCATGGATATAGACATGTGTTAGTAATATAATCTCAAACATGATAATGTATAAATGATCACAGAGGATATGTAACTTTTATTAATCATGATCAAAGAAGCATATGCCCCCAAAGTACTATGTGACATGAGTAGAGGAAAGGTTCAACACTTGGAAGTGCATATATCATATATATATGATTGTATCACACTCAAGAATTTGTGAAAAATATGTGTATATAGGAATGAAATGATATACCATCTACTAACATAAAGCAAACAACATAGATGAAAAGGAGCTAGTAAAATATGGGAATGCTAAATATTTTTTTATTTTTGGGGTTAATTAAATGTTTTTGGATTTTTTGAATATTTTAAAGGGAAATGATATCCTATGATCCATCTAAGGGATGATCATAGGTATATCCAAACTCATAATATGGCATGTGAAAATAGAATTACTACCAAGGAACATGTATACATGTCATATCTAGATTTGTATAATTTATGGTACTCTACATACGTACAATATGGCTATATGGTCATGAAGTAACAATATAAGGAGTAGGGTTTCATGGAACCCATAATTTAGTGTTATGTGGTTATTTGGTGTAGTTGTAATTAAAAAATGTATGGTTACTCTAGGTGACTAAGTATCCTATGTAGGAGTATATGAAGATTATGTGGAATCCACTGTGTATCTCTAGTGCAAAGGCCTATCAAGTGTGGCCCAACTAGGATATGGGATTTATTGTTTATTACCCTTTAATGAAGGATAAAAATTAGTAGGTTTTATAATTAGTTATCTTGGAATAAACTTCTCTTTCTCAAGTGGATGTTCATTTAGAATTCCAAGAACCATAACTACCCTATTGGTATGAATGTATTTCATACACCCATGCACTATGGAAGGTACTACACAAAGTTTATATATCCAAGAACATCCCAATAACATATCAAAGACTCATGTATATGTTATAACTAAAAAAGTGGTAACCACGTGTTAGACCAACTTGTAAAGGTAAATCAATCTAACCCATAATGTGTTGTGATGTCCCATCAAATGCTTTGACCATTTTGGTTTAAGGGTACAAATCATTATGTGTATATCCCAAATGTGTAAGTAGTGTCATGGTACATACATTATAACTATTACAATTTTTAATCATATCACTATGAAGAGGTTGATGGTCAAGGTATGATTGAATAAGTAAATAATGAAGATTTAAGTCATCATCCACTATTTCGCTATCATCAAATGTAATAGGTCTCTAAATAGTAGGAGGTATCTTACGTGTTTAAGTGATAATAATACCATATAATGGGTAACCATAATGTGGTGGAGTAGTATGTGTATTGTATTCCATTTACACTTCTATATCTTTCTTATAATGATCTTGCAAATTATTGTTAAATATTATCTGATTTTGGTGATCCCCAGGTTGTAAACCTACATCATTTGGAAGATCATTGAAGGTAATATTTTGGTCATTGATAAGGTCTTGAATTTTATGCTTAAAGGTTAAACATCTATTTATGGAATTCTTAGGGCCTTGGTGATATTTACAATATGCATTAGAATCATATCCTTTTGGTAGAGGTTGACTCATATCAACTTCTATGGGAGGAGAGAGAAATATGAGATGACACTCCACAAGCTTCAGAAGTAAATAATATGGAGACTTTGAGAAACATGTAAATCATGTCTTAGGTGTATTATATAAGATGCATCAATTATGTTATTGTGACATTCTATTAATTATTATTGTTATTTCTTTTTTAGGTTATGCAGGTTTCAAATTATAGCATGGTTTGAGATAAAACTTGGTATTAGATATAGTTGGTGCAATTTATACATACTTGAGCTTATTCAAGGAAATAAGTTTCATTTAACGGTCTTAAAAAGTATGGCACAAGTCATCGAAAGATTTGAACTTTTTGAAAATAATGGAATCATGTAATAGGGCAAGCAAGCTTTATTAGAAGATGTCTTGAAGTTATTTATTTACCATTGAATTTATCAGTTTGGCCAACATTATTTTATATCACAAAACATAGTCATTGATAGGTTCATTGGTTGCTTATTTGATCTTTAAAATTTGAGCATATGAGATCTTTGTAGTGATGTTGATAGAGAAATGTGTTAGGAACTGATCAGCTAGAGGTTTGAACGCTTTCATTGATTGTAGTGGTAAGTCATAAAACCATCATTAAACATTATCCTAAAGGCTCCTTGTAAATAATTTGGTTAAAATTTTCTCATTGCAGGAATAATAAAGGCATGATGCATAGAAATATTAGAGATGATATTTAGGATCACCCTTTCCATAATAAAATGTGAACTTAAGTGCAACAAAACTAGTTAGCAAAGGGTGAAAAGATATTTCTAGTGTAATAGGATTATGTAACACCTCTTGTGAATCCATATAATAAGGTGAATTCATAGAATTTTGATCAATATTAGTAACCTTATCTTTTAAATTTTTTATATTCTATACAAGATATTACACATTTTGATCACTAAGGTTTGAAGTTGGAAAAGTCACCAAAGGAGATGTACCCATGGTTTTAGTTGATATATGCATTGAAACTGGTAATTGGGTTGAAGTACTAAGGGTTCCCATTGAGGATGTAGTGATAATAGGATTTGTTTTGGAGAACAATGGTGTAAATACATAATCCATGCTCCCATTAGATGTAGGATGTGATAATGTGCTCAAAGGGAGGGTTACTAGAATATGGGGATGTCCCATAGATCTAATAACATGATCAATAAATGAACTTCGTTGTTCATATATGCTTTTTTCTTTTTTAGTTTCAAATATGGTTTAGAGGATTTTATCAAGACCTTCAGGGTTTTGATGGATATACTCTCAAAACATAGAAATAACATGTACTTGATCTTGATTTATTTGTTGATGTTTAATGTTTGCATTAGATTCATTATTTTCATGATTAGAATCATCTTCTATGACAACCTCTTCAATATTTTATTTAGTTTCATTATTGACACTTTCATTAGGCATAGGCATTGATACTTCATTTTTTTGACCCATCTAAGTGGAAAAAGAGGAAGATCCAAGTGTTCAATAGAAACACTACCTAATTTAGGGATATGCTTAGGTTTCATATATATAATAGTATAAATCTAAAAAAAATAGCAAGGAAAAACCTCAGGAGGTTAAATACCCTAGGGAAAGCTAGGGTTTTCATAAAGAAACACAGATGTCAAGTTCACTAAATGTTTAAACCTAAATTTATATATGTAGGATCTAGGGTTAAGAAATATAGAATTAGTTATAAAATAAGGGTAATAAACTAATATATAGTAGGCCAATTAATTAGAAAATTTACATAAATAATTTTATGAGTTTATACAACTGAGATTGCTAAAATTAGTAAAGTACAAATATTGAAAGATATTGTAATAAATAGGAAATAATATTACTTAGTCAGTTTACTATGCAAAAATAGATTTAGACTAGAAACATGTGTAAAGTATGCAAAATTAGTGTTCTAAATTAGTCTTTAGATTTTAAAAATTATGATTTGTTGGCCATAGACACTACTATCAAATCTAGACACTACCATTGATGTTATTATCTAACTGTGATGCATGTGTCTAGTACAAAATAATGACTAGATATGGATATGGTTAACTTTATTATTATAGGTTTTATATCACCTTTCTACTACTATATTTAGATATGGGATATAAGCTATCACTCTTTGTTGATTGATCAAACCCTAGATCTTTACCCTTCTTCACACTTAGGATGAGTTTGTTGAAAAATAGGTTAGTGGGTTCATAGTGTCAAACTACCCCAAAGAACCATCTATTAATGGGTACTGCCTATATAGTCAGTACTCTAAGGATGTCCTTATACTTATGTACTTATCCCTTATATGTGTGAAAGTGTGTGCATAAGGTTGAAATATACTATATGAAGATGCATGTAGTGATCTATCTTATGATTTGAAAAATATTGCACATGGGCTACTCTTTGAATGATTCAGACCTATTATATGATTATTCCTATGCTTGATATGAAAATAGGGTACATAGGGTAGAGTAGAGTGCTTGTGCAGTGGATTTATTTAGCTTTTGGTAGGTGTTTGATTGGTATTTGATAGATGAATAATGAGAAGGCTTCAAATTATATTTATACCATACCTTTTGAAAATATCTCACATTAGGGTTCAATAAGGCAATCAAGATGACCAATAGGTTTTGATCATTATGTAATTTTGATAACTTTAAGATATTGGACACTAGATAAAGACCTTGACACTACCATCAACAACAGTGTCCCTTTATGGCTAGTAGTGTCTAAAGGGGTATAAATTAGGTACTAATTTGAAACTGACAGTGAAGGATATTTATCAGGTTTTAAGATTTCTATGTAGCATAGGAGACCTTGGTCATCATAATCACAAGGATCAGACTAAAAGATAAGCATTTAATCATAATGAAATGGTGAATGCAAGCCTTTAAATAATAGGGAGGTTTAGAATTGAAGGGTAGATCCCTAATTGATATTTATCAAATATACAATATTGAGATGATAGAAATATTTAATTTTAGTATCTACATGTATATATCTAGAGGCACGAGGATCACACTATTATACTTATACTATATGTAAATGATCTTATTTTGATAGGCAATTTCTACCCCATAATTGAGGATATTAAACTTAAGTTGATGAGGTAGTTTGATATAATATACTTATGATTACTAAACTATTTCCTTGGACTTCATATTCATCAAGAACCTAATGGGATTTATATTTGACAACATAATTATGCCATATATTTGCTTCATCAATTTGATATAGCTGGTGTGTTAAGAACACAATACACTGAGGGGGTGAATTAATGTATAATAAAACCTTAAATTTCATAAATTAATGTTCACAAATAAATAATTCACACAAGATATAATAATTAAGCAACACAAGATTTACATGGAAAACCCTCTCTTAGGAAAAACCACAAAGCAAAGCTACTTGGATCTACCATCCAAATCCAGTCATAAAATAATAATCCTTTTATAAATTTTCATAGTCACCAGCCTACTTGGAGACACCAATCCCGACTAAAAAAAAACTAACTTAGCAAGAGACACAAATATCTTTATTCTAAGGCACCAAAATCCACTAAAACAATCTTCCACATTATTGTCATTGCTTCATCAATGAATGATGGAAAATTCAATCTTCTCTTCTTCTCCACAAAAATCTGCTTACACTTGAATGATGGAAATAATTATTTCTCATGTCTTTTCCAATATTTTAGTCACCTTATATAACCTTAAAAGGCTCTTCACAAAGGAGGCATCCCATACAAGAGGCACCTCTTCACCAAAAGATGTGTCCATTGACATTTTTGTTGATATTTCCATTGACAATTCCATTGATATATTCATTGACAATTCTATTGATAATTCCATTGACATTTTCATTGATAATTCCATTGACAATTTTTATGGCAATTATATTGACATCAATTAAAATTCCTTTGATAGTTTCATTGACAATTCCATTAACATCAATTACAATTCCTTTGACATCAACGATAATATTCCAACAATCTCCCCCTTTGTCATTGATGGCAATCCTATAGAAAAATAGTACATCAATTCCCCCTTTATGTAGTTCTCCTCCTTTGCTCCCCCTTTTCTTTAATTCCCCCCCTTTGACATCAATGGTAAATATACATACAACACAATCACAATGGATATCACCAAAATATCCATGGAGATGAATAATGCAATGATTAGCTCCCCCTTAATCCATGCTCTATTTACAAATTTAATGATTAGATAAAGAATGGATCACTCCTAATTTATACATTAGAAACTCAAAATTTTATTTTGGGAGGGGCTTCATGAAGATATATTTTATCTATTCATTTATGGTAATGTCCTCCATCTTTACTTGCTGATCTGCAACCTACTCTCTCAAAAAGTGATACTTGATTGGAATGTGTTTTGTTTTAGAGTGCATAACTATATTCTTCAAAATGTTTATTACACTAGTGTTATCATAAAGTATTGAGATTGGATGTTTATATTCTATCTTAAAATCTTTCAATGTCTACTTCAACCAAAGGACTTGTGTACAATAAGACACTACTGCTATGTATTTTGATTTAGATGTAGATAAAGAAATGGAAGGCTACCCTTTTAGCTTAGCCATAACACTAGATTTTTGCTAAGAAAGAATGCTCCTCCACTTGTACTATTTATGTCATCAACAATTCTTTCCAAATCTACATTTGTGTATGATGTTAGTGTGAAATCTTCACCTCTTGGATACCACAAGACATGATCCAAAGTGATTTTTAGATATTTAAATATCCTTTTGACTACTTGCATATGTGTTTATTTTGGGGCTACTTAAAAATGTGCTACCAAACCTACAACTTACCTGATGTCTAGCCTTAATGTCATGGTATATAACAAGTTACCAATCATGGATCTATAAAGTGTCTTATTCACTTCAAGAGATTCATCATCTTTACTTAAATTACATCCTATAACCATGGGTGTGATAATACATGTGTAATATTCTATTCTAAACTTCTTCAACATCCCTTTTATATACTTGGTTTGGGAGATAAATATTCATTAGTTATATTGAGAAATTTGAAAACCAAAAAAAATGACAAATCACCTAACATGAACATTTCAAACTCCTTTTTCATATCTTTTGCAAATGCTTAGGACATTCATTAACTATCTCCTCCAAAAATGATATCATCCACATATACCACAACAATCAACTAATTCTCAACTTCAATATTGATATAGAGATTACTATTAACAACTCCCCTTTTAAAACCTTGTTCTTGTAGATATTTATCAAGTCTTGAATACTAGGCTCTGGGGGCTTGCCTTAGCCCATATAGTGCCTTCTTCAGTTTGCATACATAATCCTTGTTTTCTGATAGAATGAAACCTTTTGGTTGTTCAATATATACTTCTTCCTCTAACTTACCATTTATAAAAGTGGATTTCACATCTATTTGATAAACATTTAAGTTATTAAAAACAACATATGCCAAATTTTTTTTAATGGATTATAATCTCACAACAGGAGCAATTTTTTTTCAAAATCAATACCTTTTAGTTGAGCATACCCATTACAAACCAACATTGATTTATTTCTTAATACCTAGCCATCTTCATTTATCTTATTCCTGAACACCCACTTGGTACCAATTACATTCTTTTTATTTGGTCTAGGAATGAGTTCTCATGTCTCATTCTTTTTAATTTGATTCATTTCCATAGCATCGATCTAATGCTTGTCATTGCTAACTTCTACAATTTTTTTTGGGCTGTATTTTGGATAAAAAGGAGAAGTTTACCTGCTCAAGTGTACTCACAAATCTTCTTCTAGTTCATACCCCAACATCAATATCACCAATATTTTTACTTTCAAAATGATGGTTTTGAACAAATCAAGATGGTGCCTTTGTATCATCCCGCTCCATTTCTTCTTATTTTTCTACTTCTACTTCTTCTTTGAAGTGTGGTTCCTCTGAATGATCATTTATTTGTGCATTTACTTTATGAGGCCTTGTTTCATCCATATTTACACTGACACTTTCTATGATTATTTTAAACTTTTTATTATAACATCTATAAGCTTTATTTTTTGAGGAATATAAAAGAAAAATACCTTCATCAACTCTCGAGTCAAACTTTCCCAAGTCTTTTTCATCTCTCTTAATGAAGCATTTTCTCATGAACACTTTGAAATATTTGACTAATACTGGTTTACCCTTCCATAACTCATAAGGGGTTTTGCTATTGTTTACTCTGATTTTTCCTTTGTTCAAAATTTAGACTACAATGTTAACCACTTCTCTCCAAAACCTATCTGATAGCTTAGATTCATTTAACATTGTTTTAACCATTTCTTGAATAGTTTGATTCTTTCTTTCTACAACTCCATTTTGTTGTGAAGTCCTTACAACTAAGAAATGTGTTTTTATTCCATGCTACTCACAAAAATAATTGAATTCATTTGATATGAACTCACTTCCTCGATCTAATCTCAAGCACTCGATCTTTAAATTCATTTCATTTCAAACAAAAGATTTAAAAGATTTAAACTTCTTGAATGCCTTATATTTTTATTTTAGAAAGGAAACCCATGTCATTTTAGAATAATCATCAATGATCAACATAAAGTAAATCTCAAATTGTATTCTTTGCATTATTATAGGCCTACAATGGTCTATATGAATTAATTCTAATGTCTTGGTGGTTGAGTACTCTTTTGACCTAAAACCACTCTTATATTTTCTATGCCGACACTACTTGTAAAGAATATTTGACAGCTTCTTAATCTTTGACATCTCTTACAACTTGACTGGTGATGATTTTATCTAGATTATCAAAGTTCATATGGCCCATCCTTCTATTCTATATCCATCATTCATTAATTTGACTCATGTAGCATTTCTCTCCCTTAACTTCACTGAGTATGTATAGGTTGTTTGTTATTCTATTTGCATCTACAACTAATTTTCCTATGTCTTTTTCCTCATCTCATAACCTTGAGCATAAAACATGAGAGTGTGTCCTTGATCACACATTTTAAAAACACTTAAAAGGTTATGATTCAATCCTTCAACATACAATACATTTCCTACTTTTGTTTTTCCATTATCAAGGCTAAGGGTACCTTTTCCATCTATTCTTGCCATGGCATTATTTCCAAATTTTATTGTGAATTTACTCATTTACTTCAAGGAGATAAATTTATCTTGTCCTTAGTCATGTGATTTGAGAATCCGCTATCAATATACCATTGCTTCCCTTCATCTTATACATGAAAAATTGTTTGCACAAACATAGATTTCTCCTTGTCCTAATTAACTTCCTCTTGTTTTTGTTTCCAAAAATTTTTAGGTTCTATTTTATTTACCACAAGAGCATTCACTTTCTTATTTTATCTGGGGGATATACAATAACACTTCTATAGAACCATGCTATATGTCAATAGTTATTAAAATTATAACATATAATGTCATTCTCTTTGTAATTTGATAATGAGACAAATAAATTATAGTTTTTACTTGAAACTCCATAAGTACTCCCTTTGTCCCATACATACATATTTATTGAATGTGTCATACACTCCATTGATCTATGCCCAAAATAAATACATGAAAAGTAATAACCAGAGAAATAATGTTGGAACCTGGTTATGTGTGCATGCCTTAGAGGAAAGAACTTTATGAATTTATTCTTTTTATCTTTTGGAGGAGTGTTTGTTTTTTGTGGGACTTGATTCTCTTTCTTCTTGATGATAGGAATTTTGAGAACATTTGCTTAGATTTTTGTATTTTAATCAATTACCTTCTTTAGTGGTGTTGTGGTGGTAATTTACTCCTATGGAAGGAGTTATTTAGGCTCTCCCCAACTAAGCCACAAAATGGGAAAAAACTTAGGCTATGTGTATCCTATAGTGAGGTTGAGCCTCCAGAGAGGGCTGGTTCCCTTAAATCTATCATATAAACTAATCTCTTACTTAGAAAAGGGAGAGAAATAGATAATAATTCATGAAAACATGTAAATGTAGGTGATGCACCAATGTTTTGGATGCTTACAATTTAAACAAGACACACTATCAGATACTTTCAAGCCTTCAAATATCACTCCACTCACTCTTTGATTATATTTCACAAAAAGGTATGAAATAACTATCAATCTAGCATGAGAGGGTAGTTTTACACTTTAAAACCGATCAACAAACTATCTATGGCACTTATAATGACCTTTGAAAACTACAAAACACTTCATGAAGGCGAAAAAACTCAGACAAAGGTAAATGAAATCATACAATCACTTAACCACATCAATGAATACATGAAACACACTTCAATTCAGCTTTTGAATGGAGGAATTCAATCTTTTATTACATCAAATATGTGTTACAGTATAAATATTGACATAGCCTAGGCATGTTAAAAACATAAGAGTTTCTCCTTCTTGGGGAAGAAATGGGAGATATATAAGAAAGGGGAAGAGAGGGAGGGAGGTGAGCAAAAAAAAATCAATAAATGAGGCCCAGACACTTTTTAATTGATTAGCATTAATCCCATCTCTACATTTAACTATTCATTAGATCCAAATAGTCTTCAATTCCTCTCATTGGCTTAGAAACATACTAGAAGACAAGAACTTGTTAAGGCTGCTGAGTCATGATATATTAAAAGGGAACAATCTCTAAAGACTTTCAAGATTTCATTAAATGCTCCACTATCTTTCTCAACCTCTAAAATCTCCATCTTCTTAATGAGCTTACATCACCATGCTCTATCTTGATATGTCCTTTACATTATCAAATAGTCACTTTGAACTCATTCATCTAGTGTCCTTTTAGAACATAATTGTCAAAATCACCATTCTGCCTTTACTCCAAACCCTAAACATAGATTCACTGTAGATGAAAATTAATTCCCCTATTGGTTTTCATATATCCATAATTGCAATGAATATCCTTAGGCTAGGGTTTCTTAATCATGAATAAGATGTAAAACTTACATTTGAGGGATTTTGAGAGGTTTAATTGAGCTTCAATGGCATTATACGATCCACAGGGTTATTTTTTGGTGACCTAGATCATATTTTATCTCACATTTATGCATTTACCTACCTAGGTGGCAAAATATTTTGATACAACATGTTCTCCTATGTGACATTTACTCATGTTGTCATTTTCCATTTTAAGACTTGATCATTATCACTTTGGACATGTGTCCTTATCCTATGACCTCTAGATATTTGATCAAAATTGCTCCATTAATTTCCTTGGGAGTCTTCTAAATTTGACCTTCATCATTACCATTGATATGTGATCTACTTTCTAGATTATGCCACTTGTTATTACCATGTTGATCTTTATCTTAGCTTTCAAAAATGTGACACTTGGTAGTCCTGCACGCCTCTTATAAACCTTGCCATCAGTATCCATTTGGTTAATGTGATTATGCCATGTGGAAACCTTACATTTAATATATGCTCATTGACTTTTAACTTCACTCACATCATCAATCTGCTCCTACATGATTGAACACATTTTGTTGATCTTTGATCTACTAGATCAAATGTGGACCATTGATATTTATCTAACAATATGATAAAATGTGGCCCATATATCTCTCTTTAAGGTCACCATGATTGAGACACTTGGCACCTTTACATTCATCATTAGGATCCTCTTACCTTTTGACCTCAAGATCACCATTGATCTATAACTGCATGATTAAATTCACACCATAGATCTTTCTTGACTTATTGACTTCATGAGATCACCCGTATGTCATTGATGTTGCTCTAGGCCCCCAAGATCATGCCACTTATCAGCCCAACATTAAATTTAACCTTGTTGAGTATTTTTGAATCCAAATGGCTATTTCCTTTAGACTTAATTTGATGTCCCTGGGCACATCTCACAATGATAGATCATCTTTGAAGGCTTATATGTTGAGAAAGAAAACTCATCAAGATACCAAACTTGTAGGGGATGACCTTGTCACAAAATAAATAATTTTCATGTAATCCTATAGATTTGGTCAACTTCCTAAGTGCACCTATGAAATGCAAAGCTAAATTGACCTATTCATTTTTGCATGATGTGCTATGACAGTCTGGCCTTTAAAATAACCAAATTAACACTTTAAGCTTACTTAAAGTGTTTTAAAATCTTGAAAGTGATAAGTAGTATTCTCATGAATTATGTCTGCCCCTTCCACCATTAGATCACTCTCTCAACTAGGACTCTATTCAACCCTCCATATCTAGGCAAATTTTTATATGTAAGCCAAATTTGGCCAACATATTTGGTGACTCGACTAGGAAGCATGTCTATTATGCTTAAGAACTAGATCATTTACATTAATTTTGGACTCATAAATAATGAAAAATCTGATCCATGACTACAAGAAACCCTTTGAATTGAAATAAGACAACTATTCCACTAAGACAAGGAAGGAAACACACAAAACTGGGAAACTAAACTAAACAAAGAAAGTGTGTGAATTTAACACTTATTTGGGAAAAAACACAAACAAACTAATGTGCTATAACAAAAATTAGAGGAACACAAACAAAATAATTATGTACAAGGAACTTAGCTTCCTTAATAATAATATTTTAGATGTATCCCATTAACTAGGATAGGAAGTTCCTCACCATCCATATTTGCAATTTGGAAGGCATCATGTGATTTGTAGTTAGAGATTGTATATGGACCAATCCAAAGAGAGTCAAACTTTATATGCTTTCTTAGTTTAGCTTTATCCTCATCCAAATTAGTTTAGCTTTATGTGCTTGGTGAGTTTACATGGATAACATGGATTTACTTTGAACCTCTTACAACTCCATAAACTCAACATATCTGATGTCCATTAATTCATTCTCCAACAATTCGAGTTGATGAATTAGTTCTAAAATAGGAAATTCAAGAGAAATAGGTAATATTGCTTCCTTACCATATACTAATTTGTATAGAGAGTTAGATATTGATATTTTATAGGTGATCCTATTAGCCCATAGAGCTGATTTTAACTTGAGATACCATGACCTTAAATTATCTTCAATAGTTCTTCTTATGATATTTAAAAAGTTCTTATTTGTTTACTTAGCAAGAACATTGCCTTATGGATAGTAATTTGATTTAGTGCTAAGATAGACACCATGTTAAATAACCCATTGGCTGATCCTAGTCCCCACAAAGGCCATAAAATTTTCAAAAATAATGGTTGAAGGAACTCCAAATCTAGAAAGTAAACTTTCATAGAAATCTAGAACATTTGATTTGATCACTTCTTTCAATGCTACTAATTTTATCCATCTAATGAATTAATATATAATAGTTAGTATCCATTTATGTCCTCCACTTGAAGGGGGATTAATGAGACTAATAAATTCTAATAACTATTGGACAAAGGGCTGGTCTATCATAATTTGTTAGAGAGGTAAGGCTACAAGTTTCACTTTTCCTACAAACATAGCACACTATTTGCATTTCCTAACCCATGCATGATAATAATAAAACATGCTAGGCCAATAATAGCACATATCATGATCTTAAGGGATATGTTCCTTGATAAATAATTCCCTCCACCATATCCATCATGGAACCGATCAAGCAATCTTTGTGTTTGGCTTGGACTTATACATATTAGCAACATGCCATTGATATATTTCTTGAACAAAACACCATCAACAACAAGAAAATGAATTTATTGCAATCTAAAATATCTTATTTTTGAAACACATAGGTGAAAGGGATAAATACCATCTTGGAAATATCTTACCAGGTTATGAAACCAACTCGAGGGTGAGGTATGATCAACTATAACTTCCTCATTATTTGACACCAAAACCACCTCATTAGGCTCTTGAAAGTCTTGGGATATATGCTCAAAAAGTCCTTTTCCTCTGATCATATTTGTGACCTTGATTTCCAAATCACACTCCATTACCTTCATTATCCAACTAGCTCTTTTCTCATTTATGTCGTTGTTCAAGAGAAACTCCTTGATACTTGGATGGGCAAACATGAGGTGTATCTTATTATTAGAAAATAAGTATCTAAATTTATTGAGAGAAATTATAACTAAAATTACATGTTTTTGAACAAAATATTACCTTTTTTTTATACTCTTCCAATCCTTGACTAAAGAAAGCTATTGGCTGCTCTAAAACCTCATGATTTTGTTGAATAAGAATGCCTGAAATGGTGTCTAGGTTAGCATAAGTATACATAATGAAATACTTTATGAAATATAGGTTTAAAAGTGTAGGAATACTAGATATGGATTTATTTATCTCTTTAAAACTCTTTAATCCTTCCTTGGACCCGTTGAAACTCTGATTCTTCTTTAGCATGGTTGTAAGTGGTTTAGCTAAATTGGAAAAATCTAAAATATATCTTCTTATAAAATTAATTTTCCCTAAGAAGCTTTGTAAAGCCCTTTTTTGCTTGGGCAAGGAAAGTGCAAGAATCAAATATATCCTTTCAGGGTCTATACTCAAACCATATTTTTAAATCACATAACCAAGAAGCTTACCTTCATGAACTGAGAAGACACACTTTTTGCAATTTAGAGATACCCCAAATTGCCTACACCTTTCAAACACTTGCTTAAGGTGAACTATGTAATCAATTGTAATATTTAAGAACACTATTATGTCATCCAAATAAATAATTATAAACCTATTAATAATGCATTAGAATCCCATATCCATGGCTCTCTAAAAGGTTGCTCCAACATTGGATAAACTCAAGGGTATCTTTCTATATGCAAATGTCCCCCAATTTTTTGTGAAGGATGTCTTAAATTGGTCCTCTACCTTGAAAAAAACCTGATTGTAACCATTATATCCATCTAAAAAAGAAAATATCTATAAAACTGTAACCAACTATATAATTTTTTCTATAGATGGCAATGGATATTGATATTTAAGGGAAGCCTTGTTCAAATCCTAGATTCAACACATAGTTTAATCTCACCATTCTTCTTCTATACTAAAACAAAGTTTACCACCCAAGTTGAGTGTTTGATTAGAAATATAATAGCTGACTCTATGATCTTATTAAGCTAAATTCTTATCAAAGGCTCAAGCTTTGGATTGATAGGCCTTTGTCTTCGTCTCACTGGTTTAGATTCAACCTCTGACTCAATGGTGTGTTGAGATAGAATTGGATCAAATACCTTGAGATCACCATATTTCCATGAAAACACATCAAAAAAACTTGTACATAGTTGATGAAATCTTATTTTTATGAAAGAGTGCATACCTTACCCAACTTCAAGTTCTTACCAGCTACAATCTCCACATTGGTGTAGTGTTCCTCTTTTTTTAACAAAGATAACTTTTCCTTTCTCAACTCATCATCAACATTGAATATGTTCTCAAGGGTGACTAATTCCTTGGGAAACTTATTTGTTTTCAGTTTCACAATATGATCACCATATTACTACAATAACTTTGATTGATTTTTTGAAGAAAACTCAGCCTCTTCTTATAATAACCTGACAATTTGATTGTTATATTCAAACACTTGCCAATTATCATAGTTATCTGGAATAGAAGGCCTTAAAACCACCTTAATGTGTGACTAAATTTTTTAACTTTTTATATCAACTGGGATACTATTTTGGGCCCTAATGGTAGCCAATCTATCTGCATATTTGTTCTTATCTCTTAGTATTGCCTGAATGTTGAAAGCCTAAAATTTTCAATTAAGTCCCACATCTTATGATTATAAGATATAAGAAATAAATTTTTACATATATTAAGACCTATTACTTGGTGAAATACAAGTTCACTATCACCAAATACTTTCAAGGTGTTAAATTTCATCTTCCTAACCCATTGCAAACTGTGCACTAGTGCCTCATACTCTGCAATATGATTTGAACAACCAAACTAGAGTTTAATAAAAGATAAATACCTTTGATTTTATAGAGAAATCAACAATATTATAACCCAAATATCATGCTTATTTATTGATCCACAAAGTATAAATGCCATAGACCATCACTAGACTCATCATCCTTCATCATGACTAGAATTGGTGTATCATTCTCATAGAGACAATAAAAACCAAGTCCCTATTCTTAAATTAGATTATAAGCATCATAATAATGAAAATTAGAGGCCCAATCATGAAGGAAAAAATATAAAATTCAATCTAAATGTGATTCAATTTCCATTCCACTATTTTATAGCACCTCATTTGAGATGATACAGTTAGTGTTCACAACACTTGGCATATATGGATCTAGATGGAAATGTGCTATGGGTTCAGAATGTATTGTTACCCTAGTACCATAGCTAGTTATAAACATCAAATATGTCTAATAAATGTATAATTATCCTCCAATATTTGAGGTGAAATCCCTTAAAAGACACATGGCAAAGTAGGGAGGCAAGTCCACCACAACTACATCCTGCTGAATGGTAACATTGGGATAAGCATGTAGTGTCAAATTAAGAATTTTGATGATTCCCATTTTATTTATTGGTGATAAATCTAGTTGAAACACTCCTTTAGTATTTGGTTCATAAACAAGATGAATTTTATCTGTAATTTGCTTAGGCATAACAATGCTATTGGCTCCACTATCCACCATATAGTGATGAACCAAAGTATCACCAACTATCAAAGAAAGGTGGAAAGGAGAAGTTTTATGTGATTTTACCTCAATTTTTTCCACATTTACTATCTCATATACCTAATGTACTTGATTATTAGTTGGATGGTCTGAATTAGTTAGGACAACACCTCCTTTCTTATTCAATTTTAGAGACAAACTAAGAGATAAAAGCTCTTGAATGAGAATATCCTTCTATCATAGAATAGAGAAGGAATCCCACATGATAATGATTATGTTAGACTTATTTATTTGATACAATATACTAAATTGAGCCCCACTAACCTTTGGCTATACTTTCTAAATCACTGGTTTCTCATAAACTAGAGGTATTTGAGAAACCTTCCCAACATTTGTATTTTGACTTTCCTATGTTGTAGGGGTAATAAGTTGATCTTTGGTACTCTTGAAAAAAACATTAGGAGTACTTAAATTATTAATCACATCTTGAGCCTCTTCAATGGCTCTTTATTTATCTCTAGTTAGATCTATAACTTGACCACTTGTATTGCTAGTCTTAACACCCTGATTGAATGCAACATGATCATCTATTTACCAATTCACATTAATGGAATTAGGCAACCATTGAACTTGTTTAGTCTCTCCTTATTATGTAAAACTTATTTCTTGGTACTAACTTCCTTGAAGAGAAAAATATTATTGTGTTAGTTATGGCATAGTAATGTTTTGTGACACCAAGGCTTGCTTTTCAGCATCATTGAGATTAGATGGATACCAACCTAAATCCTGCATCAAGTTATTTTGAAGAGTTATGAGAATAATATATCTTAAAGTGGAAGGTACATTAATATCAATAACTTCATAAGGTTTAGCTTGGGTTATGGCTCCTTGTGGTTAGTAGGGTGGTCTATTTTCTCTGAACCCTTGATAAGGAGGCCTTTGATTTCTGAAGGGATGGTAGATGGCCTAATTTTATTATTGATAAGGCCTATTATCCTAATACTACTACCTCTTAAGTTGTAATATTTCATTCCCAAAAGATTGTAACAAAATTTTCAACTCTCCAAGCTCACTAGCTTGACTAGGAGGGGTTGAAACTTGGTCTTAAGGGGATGGAATAGGAGCTAAAGATGTAAATTGAGGAGCTGGTATAGACTTTAATTCTAAGAATATAGGCATTATAGGTCTTGAAGAGATTTTACCAACTTGTATTAAGCTATTCTCTACTCTTATTATAACCTCATAAGCATTTGGCAAGGTAATACCACCCATTGACTATATCATTACACTAATATAAGAGTTGAGGGTTTTTAGATATTACAAGAAGGTATATTATGGGGATGGTCTAATCAATACAGTTATCTTGGTCCATGTCTTTTGGAATCTGAGGTTGAAATAAAATATGAACTCATGAGGATCTCTCTTTATGGTAGTTAGCTATTCAATTAAAGATAGGTTATCAGACTTGTCCTCAAATTATCTGACTAAGGCTACACCTAATTAATATTAGGTAGCAATGGAATTTAGTGGAAGGTTTTTATACCACTGTATCACTTTTCCTTTGAAGGAAATAACAAGTAGTCTAATAGCTACATTTTCTAAAACAACATTGTGAATTGAACAAAGTTTGGAAACATCCTAGGTGTGCTCAATAAGAGTTGTTTGATCTTCTCCCGAGAAGAATAAGATACTCTTAAGATTAGATACATGAATGTCATCAAAAAGTTCTAAATTTAGTGGACTATGTCTATTGAATGGAATAAACACTTGGTTTCTGATGATAATCTAGATAATGGGGATTGCAATGATAAGGACAATAAGATGACTAGGATATGAATATTTATTCTAAGGATATGATTTTATCCCACTAAACCTTTTTCTTTTACATGAAGCAGAAGGTAATTCAATAAACTCAAAAGGAATACCTTTACCTACTGACCTTGTAGTAGCCTTTGGCATGAGAGTATTGCTTGGATGATGCTATGAATTATAAAATATAAATAATCTTTAGCTTTTGATGATGATAGATGTGATCAATCTACTACAAATACTTCTCCTCAACTAAAAACTTTAGTAATGCCAAGGAGAATGGGTCCCATCTGGCATACTATAAACTATTGTGGTCTTAATTTGCACCTATGGAGGGAGTTCTTTAGACTCTCTCCAACTAAGCCATAAAATGGGAACAACCTCAAGATATGGGCATCTTATAGTGATGCTGAGCCTCCAAAAGGGCTGGTTCCTTTGGATCTATCACCTAAACTAATATCATTCTTGGAAAAGGGAGAGAAATAGATGATAATTCAGGAAAACATGTAAACATAGGCGATGCACTAATGTTTTAGATGCTTATAATTTGAACAAGATACACTATCAAACACTTTCAATCATTTAGATATCACTCCACTCACTCTTTGATCAACTTTAACATGAGTATTTCATAAAAAGGCATGAACTAGATATTAATCTATCATTGGGAGGGTAGTTGTCCACTTCCAAACCGATCAACAAACTATCTATGGCACTTAGAATGACCTATGAAAACTAAAAAAAACTTCATGAAGCTGAATAAACTTAGATAGAGGTAAAGGAAATCATACATTCACTTAACCAGATCAATGAATTCATGAAACACAATTGAATTTAGCTTATGAATAAAGGAATTTAGCCTTTTATTGCATCAAATAGGTGTTGTAGTACAAATATTGACATAGTTTAGGCATGCCAAAAGCATAAGTCTCTCCTTGATGAATAAATGGGAGATATATAAGAAAGGGGAAGAGAGAGAAGGATGTGAGCAAATAGAAATCAATAAATGAGGCCCAACCACTTTTTAATCGATTAACATTAATCTAGACTCCATAATTAACTATTTATCATATCTAAATAGTCTTCAAGTCCTCTCATTGGCTTAGAAACATACTAGAAGACAAGAACTTATTGAGGCTATTGAGTCATGATCTATTAAAAGGGAATAGTCTCCAAAGACTTTTGAGATTTCGTTGAATAACCTATTGTCTTTCTTGACCTTTGAACTCTCCATCTTCTTAATGAGCTTACATCACCATGCATTATCCTGATATGTAATTTATGTTATCGAACAATCACTTTGAACTCATTCATTTGGTGTCCCTTCAAAACATAATTATCAGAATCACCATTCTACCTTTATTCCAAACCTTGAACATAGGTTCATTGTAGATGAAAACCAATTCCCCTATTGGTTTTTATATAGCCATGATTGCAATGAAGATCCATAGGCTAGGGTTTATTGATCATGAACAAGATGTAAAAATTATGTCTAAGGGATTTTGAGAGGTCTAGCTGAGCTTTAATGGCATTATACGATTGATAAGGTTTGCTTCTAGTAACCTAGATCATATTTGATCTTGTATTTATGCATTTGCTTACCTAGGTGGAAAAATATTTTGATTTGATATATCTACATATGTAGCATTTCCTTAGGCTATCTTCTTACATTTTAAGACCTAATCATTATTACTTCAAACATGTGTCCTCATCCTGTTCCCTTTAGAGATTTGATTAGACTTGCTTTATTGATTTCCTCAAGAGTCTCCTAGCTTTGGCCTTCATCATTTCCATTGATATGTGATCTAATTTCTAGATTGTGCCACTTGGCAACCCCATATTAATATTCGTCTCAACCTTAAAAAATGTGACACTTGGTTTTCTTGCATACCTCTTGTGGACCTTGCCACCAGTCTCCATCTAATTAACATGTTTATGCCACATGGCAAACTCATATGCAATCTAGAATCATTGAATTTTGAATTTACTCACATCATCGATCTACTCCTACACAATTGAATGCACTCCATTGATATATAATCTACCAGATCAAATGTAGACCATTGATATTCATCTAAAAATATGATCAAATATAAGCTATAAATCTCTCTTTGAGGTCATTTTTATCATTTTGGAGTGCACCCTACTTGAAGATGTGAAAAACACACCCTCCCTCGAGTTGATACAATTGAATATTATCAGAGTGTGCATGAATTTATATTGAGAATAACCTCTACAGAGGGCTGGTTCCCTTAATATTTATCTCTAAAAACTAAACTATTTTGATTTTTTGGGATGGAAAGGGAGAAGGAAATTGAAATGAAAAATCTTATCTAATTGGGTGATGCACCTAAATTGCTTATATTATTTGAAATATTTATTAAAATAAGTAAGACACACATATGAATCTAAAATAAAACTCTGCATTCAATCCTAAACATCAATGTTTCATAAGAAGTCTTGAAAGAAGTTTGCAAAATAAATTCAAATCCTAGCTCTTCAAATGACCTGTAGAGGATAAGATTTTCATAGTAGATGTGGAAAGGACCTAAAAAAAAAGAAATTATATGCCACTTTCATGCTGGTACACAATAAAATTAAACTCTATTTTTATCTAAAAAAAATGTATGCAAAAAATCTTCTTTATTTGATAAATGGTGTCAATTACAATTTTTGCTCTGCTTTAAGAATTCTTCAAAAATGGCTTCAAAAAGTCAATATATAAGTATAAAACTTTAAATAAAGCCAAATTAACATGGAAAATATAAGTATTAGTCTTATTTTAGTTAAAATAAGACTAAAATCCTTTTACAAAATTAAATAAAGGCTTTAAAATCTTCCAATTCTTCAAAAATTACATGTTTTTCATTTTTGGCATAAAATTGAGAAGTGGTGGGCCCATGTTGACTTGTCAACCTTCCTTGCATGAAAATAATGCCATAAATTATAATATAACTCCATATTTAAAGTGATTTTAATTTATTTAAAGTCTTTATCTTGCATGAAAGGGATGGGAGATGCATGAAACTAGTCAAATTAGTCAACCAAAGAGATTTGACCCTTAAGGACTAGTTAACTCAACTTGAGCTCAACTTGCATAAATTGAAACTTGTAGATTTAATTGAGGATGATATATCCACTTAAAAAACATATATTATATGTGGTAACTCCAAAATTAATTCATTTTATATATTTCCAATGCTATTCTTTATCTGCTTGATTGACCAATTAAGCCTATTAGGCCTAATAGCCTATCTTTTGGCATTTAGACTCCATTAAACCTAAAAAAAGATGACATGAAACCTAAAAAATAATTAAATAAACCTATAAAAACTTTTATCATCACAAGATATTTTATTTTTATGAGAAAACACTCATCATTCAGTCAACAGGGTTGATTAGGCCTATTTTGCTCCATTTTCCTACAGATTGGCCATTTTGATTGAGCTAGTTTGGACACTTTTGGGATTAATTTTGAATAAAATAAAATTTTAGGATGAATAAAAGGTGTTATTATTTTGTATCCATTAATAATATTTCATTTAAGTGTCCTGTACTTCATTTTACATGATTTTTTCCATAAAAAACATTATTTGTTCCATCATCCATACATATCCATGAATAAAATTGAGTTTTCTAAAATCCTCTCTAAGTTTACTTAAAATTTTAATTTTTTCAAGTTGATTCAATATTATTTTATTTTAATAAAATCAACTTTTTTCAAAACTAGTTCTTTGAGGGTTTAGGCAGACTTTGACGCTAAATTTTCAAAATGATGGTTCATGAAGTACAAAACTCAAAATCCAGATTTTTTTCATTTATGTATATAAAAATGACCTCCCAAAAATTATTGAAAATATTGGGTTCCCATTCAAAATATATAAAAAGTTACAATGTGGAAAAATCTACCTGTGGGGTTTTGACTGCATTCTAAGTTGCCTACACTCTTAATGATTGTTTATAAATCAAAACCATTAAAATTGTCTCAATTTTTTATGAATTATAATTAGATAGTATTAATAAAAATATAATAAGAGATTTCATCCAAAATCCATACATGGTGAAAGATATGAGCATCTGAACAGGGGGCTAGGAAGGGTGTCTAAAACTGAAAAAATGAAAATTTAAAAAAATAAAAATAACTATTCGAATTCTTTCCAATGACTGAAAATATCATCATGGTTTTTGTAACATGCTATCAAAATACTTTGAAATCACATTTTTATTGAAGAGTCAAAAAACCCCTTTTTGGCCTATATGCCTATTGGCTTACATAAGCCTATATGAGCATGGTTTTCTTAAAATTAGAGTTTTTAAACTATTTAAATGTATGATTATGATGAAAAAACATCCCATAATTTTAAAATTTTTACCTATATTTAGAAACCTCTGTGGCACTCCAACATAATGCCTGCTCTAATGATGATCTTCAATGGAAATGCTGAGGACTATTATAAAACAACAAGTATCTCCACTCATCTAGTGGACATGAAACTTTTTCAAAAGGTTATATAACTCATAATTATCATGTGTAAAAAATTTGAGGTCTTGAAACCACTTGTAGCTCCTAGAATGCTTAATTTTCTCTCAAAATTGATCCCTGTGCATGGATTGTCTGCATATTTAAACTTGACAATGCTATTTTGAAATGACAATCACCCATTTAAAATCCATTTCTGACATTTTTTAAAACTAAAATTAGTGCTTTTAGGCCATAAATGAATGGTTTGACTAGCATCAAAGGGTTATGACCGGTTTTGGGAAAGTTTTGTATGATAGGGGTAGTAATTTGACCTTGACAGGGCAAATTACTAACAATTTTAGTGACTTTCAGGGGTTGGCCAGCCTACAGTTCAAAGAAATTAGAAACTCTAGTTATGACAAACTTAGATATACACTAAATATTATAAGATCTTTTGTGGGCAAAAACACAAACAAGACAACTAACCCAAACAACAACAAACATGTACACGTGTGCACTTAAAGGAATGGACGACAACAACATGAAAAGAAAAAAAACAACTAATAAAAGCATGTGTAGATATGAACTTAGAGGAATAAAACACAAGGAGTCTATTATGTATAAACTAACCTTCACCTTGCTGGCCCTCCTGGATCAAATGGAAATCTATTTGATGCACTATGGAACTTTGAAACATATTTGCTTCCTTTTGATAGCTCTCTTCTGCAAATGGGATCACTTATATGTTAATATGTTCTAGATGATGTAGCTAGGCCTCCAACTTCCATTTTTAGGTGTATGGATTGAAGATATAGATCTAAGATCCAATCATCTTCCTCCCATATTCTTCTTTATCGCATCAAGACTACTATCTCTGTCTCATTCATAGGTTGATCATAATTTTACACATTCTTATTCAATAATTATATTGGAAAATCAACTGGTATGCTTGGATTGGTATCTTCATTATGATCCATTTGAGTTAGTACTTTGTCAAAGTCTTTAGATCCTTGATAAGCATCCAAACATGGCTATAATATGACTTTAATTTCTTCCTAATGAACAACTGCAACAATACTCTTTACAAGACATTCATCAATCTCCACTTGGAGTGGAGATGGACTATTAAACTTTGCACAAAAACTCTCTAAATCATCTCAGAAGGCTTATTCATCATGATTAATTGAAAGGACATGTAATTCATTTGCAATCTTACCATTTAAAACATGTTGATCACATATTTCTACCATTTGGATGGAGTTGTATGAAAGTTCTTGATCTACTGCACTTGCTTCATCTTCTGTAGAGAATGACATCTCATCTATCCACTCAAGATCTAGCTCATCTTGTTTTAGTATCTCTAGAATACCATTTCTTTCTTGAAACTCCAAAACATTGGTGGAATCCTTAGATGAATCATCAACCTATTATTCTATATCATCATCAAAATCTTCCATCGTAAGCTCTTCAATTTCATTCAAGAAATCATGGTATAACTATTTCCAATAATCATATTTTTCATTTACCTCATAAATGAGAGGTTCCTATTCCAAGAGTGGCATGGTAGATCCTTGAAAGTATTCAATAAAATGTGAAAGGTCTATAAAAGTAACCATAGATACTTAATTTTGCTCATGAGGATGTTCTTCTTGGATCACTGTCACCTCATCTCTCTGCTGCACTTTTTCTTGAATGGATTTCCATGAAGGAAAGGATTTAGGTTTTTGAGGAGGAAGAGATGAAGACTAAATGATCTCTTGATTGAATTCAACATCTTGAATGATGCTTGATTGTTCCTTTTTTTTGCTTAATTTCATGATTTGGTTCCAAGATGGGAAAGATAAAGGCTCTTTTTTGACCGTTTAATTCTAGTTCTCCTCCTCTTTTTTTGTCTTTAGTTTCAACTCTCTGATCTATTTATCAATATTCTCTTGGAATATCTTCTCTTTAAAGTGGTTAGTTGTTTTAATAGTAGGTTGTGCCATAACAATATCCTATTTTTGATAATTCTCTTGGATAGAACTCCAAGAAGGGAAAGTTTGAGAAACATATGAAGAACTTGGAAAACTCAAAAGGGCTCTTGGAGTGGTCTTTTTGGGAGGAATGGATGGCATATAAGAAAGCTATGGTTAAACCTATTGTTCCTTGAAGCCTTTTAATTTATCCTCAATGCTTTGAATTTAACCACCTACATCCACCATCACACCAGTGAGATGGTTTTAATTGGCTCTCTTAATAGGTGTCCACTGCTCTTTTATTTTTTGTAAAGACTCTCTCACATGATGGATCTGGTGAATAGGGATATCTTGGCCATAATAGCTTTGTGAGTATAACTCTAGTGCATGATTTTCAAGGATCACTAAAGTTTGTTTAATTGCTAGTATGGATTATGTAGCTACAAAATGGCCATGATTAGACTGGTAAAAGGCAATATTATGATGGATTGGCTGTTCATAGGGAGGATCTAGGTAGTAATCCTACATAAATGCCTGATATAGATCATCAAACTCTTGATGGAGATCATAGTGTGGCTGGTCATACTAATTATAGTGAGGATCATATGGATCCATATTGAAACAAGATATTAGAGACCATTAGTAAGACAAATAGTAAAAGTAATCAATATTAAAATGATACCTAATGTTCATAAGTAGTTTTGGGTGCTTTAAATTTTCACTAATTTTTTGAATACCTCCAACGGGTAGTGTGAAGAACAAATGTCCCATCGAGCATACCAAAAACTATTAGCACTCTAGAGTGCACCTTGCTTGAAGATGTGAAAAACACACCCTCTCTCCAGATGATATAATTGGATATTCTTAGAGTGTGGGTGACTTTGTATTGAGAAGAACCTCCATAGAGGGCTGGTTCCCTTAAGATTTATTTCTAAAAACTAAACTATTTTGATTTTTTGGGACGAAAAGGGAGAAGGAAACTAAAATGGAAAATCCTATCTAATTGGGTGATGCACCTAAATTGCTTATATTTTCTAAAATATTTTTGAAACTAAGTAATACAAACATATGAATCTAAAAGAAAACTCTACATTCAATCTTGAACATCAGTGTTTCAAAAGAAGGGCTGAAAGAAGTTTGCAAAGCAAATTCAAATCCTAGCTCTTCAAACGACCTGTAGAGGATGAGATTTTCATAGTAGGTGTGGAAAGAACCTAAAAAAATGGAAAATATATGCCACTTTTATTCTATTACATAATCAAATTACACTCTATTCTTATCCAAAAAAAAAACATATGCAAAAAATATTTTTTATTTGATAAATGGTGTCAATTATAATTTTTACTCTACTTCAAAAATTCTTCAAAAATGGCTTCAAAGAGCCAATAATAAGTCTAAAACCTTAAATAAATCCAAATTCAGGTGAAAAAGAGAAGGATTAGTCTTATTTGAGTTAAAATAAGACTAAAATCCTTTTATAAAATTAAAGAAAGGCTTTAAAATCTTCCAATTCTTCATAAATTGCATGTTCTTCATTTTTGGCATAAAATTGAGAAGTGGTGGGCCCATGTTGAATTTCCAACTTTTGCATAAAAATAATGCCATAAATTAAATATAACTCCATATTTAAAGTGATTTTAATTTCTTGAAAATCTGTAACTTGCATGAAAAACATGGGAGATGCATGAAACTAGTCAAACTAGTCAACCAAAGAGATTTGACCTAGTTAACTCAACTTGAGCTCAACTTGCATGAATTAAAACTTATAGATTGATTTTAAAATGATATATCCACTTATAAAACATATATTCCATGTGGTAACTCTAAAATTAATTCATTTGATAGATTTTCAATGCCACTCTTTATCTACTTGATAGACCAATTAAGCCTATTAGTCTAATTAGGCCTATAGTCTATCTTCTAGAATTTGGATTACATTAAACCTAAAACAAGATGCCATGAAACTTGAAAAAGTAATTAAATATATTTGAGAAAACTTTTCTCATCACAACATATTTGATTTTTATGAGAAAACACATCATTCAATCAACAGGGTTGACTAGGCCTATTTTGCTCCATTTTCCCGCAGACTAGCCATTTTGATTGAGCTAGTTTGGACACTTCTAGGATGATTTTTGACCAAAATAAAATTTTAAGATGAATAAAAAGTATTAGGATTTTATCTACATTGATTATATTTCATTTAAGTGTCCTGTACTTCTTTTTACATGCTTTTTTCCAACAAAAATATGATTTCTACCCTCATCCATACATATCCATGCATAAAATTGACATTTATAGAATTATCTTTGAGTTTAATTAAAATTTGAAAAGGTTTCATGTTTATTCAAGATGATTTTATGTCAATATAATTAAAATTTTTAAGGGTTTAGGTAGGCTTTGATGTTGAATTTTAAAAATGATGGTTCAGAAGTACAGACCTCCAAATCTCAATTTTTTTTCATTGATGTGTATAACACTGATTTCCCCAACATACCTGAAAATATTGGGTTCCCATTCAAAATATATAAAAATTTACCACATGGAGAAATTTGTTTGTGGGGTTTTGACTACATTCTAAGCTACCTACACTCTTAATTATTATTCATAAAGCAACCCATTAAAATGGTCTCAATTTTTTATGAATTATAATTAAATAATAGTAATAAAAACATCCTAAGAGTGTTCAACTAAACTCCACATGTGGTGAAAGATATGAGCATATGAACAGGAGGCTAGGAAGGGTGTCTAGAACTAAAAAAATAAAAATAACTCTTCACATTCTTCCCAATTCTTAAAAACATCATCATGGTGTTTATACCATGCTATCAAAGCACTTTGAAAGCACATTTTGATTGAAAAGTTAAAAAACCCCTTTTTGGCCTATATGTCTGTTTGCTTACATAAGCCTATATGAGCATAGTTTACTTAGAATTTAGATTTTTGACACTCTTTAAATGTCTGATTATGATGTAAAAACATCATCTCATATTTTTAAAACTTTTACCTAGACTTAGAAACCTTTATGGCATTCCAGCATAATAAATGCTCTAATGGTGATCTCTAATGGACATGCTGAGGGATGTTACAAAAAATAAAGTATCTCCACTCATCCAATGGCCATGATTTTTTTTAAAAAGGTTATACATCTCATAATGACCATGCGTACAAAATTTGAGGTCTTGAAACCACATGTAACTCCCAGAATGTTTAATTTTCTCTCAAAATTGATCCCTGTGCATGGATTGTTTGCATATCTGAACTTGAAAATGCTATTTTGAAATGAAAATGACCCATTTACAATCCATTTTTGACATTTTTTAACCAAAATTAGTTATTTTATTCCAAAATTGAATGGTTTGACCACCTTTAAAGGGTTATGACCAGTCTTAGGAAAGTTTTGTATGATAGGGGTAGTAATTTGACCTTTACAGGTCAAATTACTAATAGTCACCATGATCGAGACACTTGGGACCTTTAAATTCATATTCAGGATCCTCTTACCTTTTGACCTTGATCTCACCATTGATATACAACTACATGATTAAATGTGCACCTTAGATATTTCTTGACTTGTTGACTTCATGAGATCGCCCATGTGCTGTTGATATTTCTCCAAGCCCCCAAGATCATGCCACTTGTCAGAACTATGTTCAATTTTATCTTATTTAGGATTTTTGAATACAAATGGCTATTTATTTTGGCCTTAATTTGACATTCCCAAACACATCTCATAATGCTAGATCATCTTTGAAGGCTTATATCCTGAGATAGAAAACCCATCAAGAAACCAAACTTGTAGGGGATGACCTTGTCAAAAAATACATCATTTTCATGCAATATTTTAGCTTTGGTTGACTTCCCAAGTGCACCTATGAAATGCATAGCCAAAATAACTTGTTCATTTTTGCATGACATGCTATGACATTTTGGCCCTTAAAATTATCAAATTCACACTTTAATCTTGCTAAAAGTGTTTCAAAAGTTCACAAGTGACAAGTGATCTTCTCATGAATTATATCTACCACTTATACCATTAGATCACTCTCTCAACTAGGACTCTACTCAACTTCTTTCTCTAGATCTAGGCAAATTTTTATATGTAGGCCAAATTTGGCCAATAGGTGGCTCTTTGTTATCTTCTTTATTGGCCATCTGATTTTCTTTATATCCAAGACTAGTCTTTATAAATGGTGACCTCTTTCCATTTATGATATCTTGATACTATTTTCAAATTTGAGGCTTCCATTCAGCTTGGTGGTTATTTTCTCTAATTCCTTCCTCAAGGAGATAATCTTGGATTCTAACCTCTCATAATTTTTTTTTGCTTAATTGGATTCGCACCTCCTCTTCAATCTTTTTTCTTCTTCAAGTTGAATCTTGAGGTTGATGATAATTGTTTTTAATTCTTAAAGGTCTTGGGACATTTTTTCCCTTGAATCATAGTCCTTTGTTTCATATTTTTGCAACTACAATTTTTACTTCAAATTTATTTTCTTAAGTTGCTCGATCTCACTTAAGGCATAGATGAGTTCTCCTTAGAGATATAACTTTCCTTCATCTTTGACATCTTCTTCCTCTTCAAAGGTGTCTTCACTTTTAGAGGCATCATTTTTTATTTCTATAGCCATGAACATAGTTTATTCTCTATCACTATCTGATATGTTCTCATTGCTCTCCTCAGCTGAGCTACCATCCTTTTTGGAATAGAGGCTTTTCTTATGCTTACCAATTTTTTTTATTATATTCATTTTGTTTGATTTTTTTTTTGTATTGAGTTTTGCTTTCCTTCTTAGTCCTTTCCTCATTATGATTTTCTTCATCATCGCTATCATCCTTTTGTGGACACTTTAGTGCAAAATGTCCTATTTTACCATAATTAAAACATTTAAAAGGAAGCTTACATTTGTATTTGCATGATCCTTTCTTAAGTTTTCTTACAAAAAGGGCCTCCTTTTCATCTTGTTCATCATTGGTGTCATCACTTGATTTAGGTTCTTTATTATTCACTTTATTTGAAGCTTTAAAAGCTAATTCCTTCTTAGATGGCTTTTCATTTTTAATTCTCATTTCATAGGCCATGATAATCCCATGCAAGTCATCCATTTTAATGATTCTAAGTCATTTATCTCTTTAATAACCAAATTTTTTTACATCAAATCTCAAGGGAAGTGACCTTAGCACCTTTTGAATGATCAAAGATTCTTCAATCTTTTCACTGGGTCCTTTGATGGTGTTAACAATCTCATCCACATGAATAAGATATGTCACAACATTTTCTTCATTTTTAATTTTTAAGCTCTCAAATTATCTCCTATGAGTTTGGAGTTTTGCCTTCTTTACTTTCTTAGCACCCTCGTAAATGTTCTATAGTTTGTCCCACATTTCCTTTGCTAAATCACATTGTATATTCTTGACAAACTCTGCTTATGATAAACCACACAAAATAGCATTCATGGCTTTAGAATTATTCTCACTAGCCTTCTTTCTGGCTAGATCCATTGGTGGAGTTGTTGGCATAACATATCCTTTCACTACTATTTTTTAGATATTAAAACTAAGGGCCATTAAATAAGTACACATACTTATACTACAAAATTCATAGTTTTTTCCTTCAAATAATGGAGCCTTGTTTGTGGATAAACCTTCCTATACATGATGACTATCCATGTGTGTTCCTAGGATCTACCTTCTAGCAGTTAGATTAATTCTAAAGGAATTTCTTTGATAACAATTATTAAACACACAATACACTAAGAGTGGGGGTGAATCAATGTATAATAAAACTTTAACTTTCATAAATAAAGCATTCACACAAGATATAATAATTAAGCAACACAAGATTTATGTGGAAAACCCTCTCTTGGGAAAAGACACAAATCAGAGCTGATTGGATCTACCATCCAAATCTGTCCATAAAATAATAATCCTTTTACAAAATTTTATAGGCACCAACCTACTTGGAAACAACAATCCCCACTACCAAGCACTGACTTAACAAGAGACACTAATCTCTTTGTTCTAAGGCACTGACCTCCACTGAAATAATCTTCCACCTTATTATTGTTACTTCATCAATGAATAATGGCAAATTCAATCTTCTCTTCTTCTTCTCCACAAAACTATGCTTATACTTAAATGATGGAAATAATTATTTCTCATAGCTTTTCCAATCTATTTGAATTATATAACCTCCAAAGGCTCTTCACAAAGGAGGCATCCCATCCAAGAGGCACCTCTTTACCAAAATATATGTTCATTGACATTTACATTTCTAATGATATTTATGTTGAAAATTCCATTGACATTTCTATTGATATTTTTGTTAACCATTCTATTGGTAATTCCATTGACATTAATTACAATTCCTTTGACATTTTCATTTTCTATTCCATTGACATCAATTACAGTTACTTTGACATCAATGAAAATATTCCAACATGGTTCTAACCCCTACTTCTTTTTAGTCAGGTGTTGTCTTAATTGTTAATTGCAAGACTCCTATAGTTGATCCCACTTTATATGGGAAACTAATAGTTAGTCTCTTACACCTGACTCAAACTCACCCCAACACAACCTTTATTTTTAACCTTGTATATTTATTCTCATAATAACCCCATGAGAGCCATTAGAAAGAAACTATGTGTATTTTTAATTATATTAAAGGCACTACATGTATACACACATTATTTTAAAACTTTAACAATTATTGATGATTTTTCTTTTGTAAGAACCTATCGAGACTCAATCTCTTTAAGTACATGTCTTAAAAGGTGCATCAGGAAAGGGGTGGTTAGATCATTGGTGCTTCACAAGATCATTTTTTCCTATACCACCACTTAAAACCAACACAAACCTCTTTTATATGTTTTCCTAAGCTTTGCAACTCCCTCACACACTTATCTAAATAATTCACTGCCTCAAACAACCCCTACCTAAGCCAAAACATATATATATTTTTTATTGAACATAGTTTTATGGGATGACCCTATTTTTATAGATGAGCATGTTATGGGACTAAGACAACATGACCGAATTGGTTCAGGACCTAACTAATTTATTTATTAAAGAGCTGGGTGGATTGGGTCGACTATGTTGGCTAAAACTTTGAAAGGGTTTAGGGTTATATCTAGATATATAAACACATCATTTTCACCATTTTTATTAGAGTTAGATAAATATAATCATTCATTTTCACTTATTTACAATATGCTCTTCCATCATTCTACTTGAGGAGTCATTTCTTAAGGTTTACACTTGGAGAGAAGAATATTATCTTATGGAAAAGTATTTGGTGCATACGATAATTCATATAACCTAAAGTTGGCCTATCTTTGTGATCCTTACAAAGAAAAACATTCTCTTACAAAGTACCATTGGCTAAGGGAGTGATTGAGGCTCTACTGGTTCATCTTCAAGGTAAGTATTCTAACTCTTATTCCTCTATTTTGGTAGATAGAAGTAGCATAAGTAATGGCCTATGAATATATTTCTCTCTCCATGTATTGGGATTATAATGCAGGGACAACAAATAAGTTTACATATTTTTAGTGTGTTTGGGTATAGTTAAGTGGTAGAAGTCCTATAAGGACCTTAAGGGTGTAATAGAGTCATTATTTGTCATTGTAGTAGGTGTTCTTGGCTTGGGAAGATTTTCCCACCAAAACACAAGTTTGAATTTTTGAGATGTATTTTGTGTTATTAGGAGTGTTTGGATAAATGTCAAAGAATGTAAAGTTGTTATAGAGTATTATAGGGGTCTAGGTGTGTTAGATAGATTTTTTCATGTACAGGTCATTAATAAAGTGGTATAAACCTAAAAATGTGGACTGTAAACCCTTTTGAAGGTGGTTGTTAATGGGGTAGTTACACAAAAGAGGTAGTTTCTTATTTGGTAATAAGTTTTGGCTTGAATTAGAGAGAGTCTCATAGGAGAAGGGGATAAAGTCATGTTGAGAAGTTTTGGATTTATTTAGTAGGTGGATATAGGATAATGGTACAGAGGAGGGAAGAAAATGAAAAAAAAGAATTAGGTACCCTGTGCACTATTACAGTGATGACTATGCACATACACAAAACTAAATAAAGTTGAAAACTAAAAGCAATATCTCTATTTACTCTAAGTTGATATTGTTTTAGTGAGGCATGTTTGTTATGTGAATAGTCTAAAATCTCTAGGAATGAGTATTTTGTAATGAGAGTTGTAAAGAACAATGCTAAGCATGACTGTGAATAGTTTTTTTATCTTAATTCAATGAATTAAGAAAGTAATAAAGAGAGAATCCTCTTAAGGTGATATATAATGAGTATTTATATGATATTTAGATGTGTTATTAGAGAAACTTGTCATTCATGTATATGGATTTTTGTTTAATACTAACCAAAGAAGTAAAGACTTAGGCAACCTAATTATGTAAGTACCCTATTTCCCACACACAATCAACAAAAACCTATTTAGAAGATTGGGAAGGGAGTCTTTTTGCATTGGTAATGACATAAAGGTGGAATAAAGTGACAAAGGAATGAATAATGATCTTGGTGTTAAGATACACAACCTTTAGGTAATCTATTTCTACGTAAACCTTATTTTATTGGTATACAGACAATCAATGTAAACATAATACTATGTATTCAATGAGTGGAATGTGGTTGGAAGTCCTTTTAAGTAGAGTTAGTGTTTAGAGAGTTTTAGTTCTTTTAGGCAGACATTTTTTTCACCTTTAGAGTGTTCAAAACCAATGATAAGTGTTGAAAGTGTCTAATCCCTATTGTAGGTTGAGCACAGATAGATTGTGTCATGGAAACATTACAAAAATTCATGTTTGAACGTGATTGCAAGGGAATCTAACAAAGTTTGAGTTTGGTAAAGGTTGAGAAATGTTTATCAGACCTTAATATGGTCAATTAAAGTTTTGAAACCCACTAATATTCTTTAAAAACTAAATGAAGCCCTCTCAGGCTTAGAGCAAGCTTGCAACCCTAGATTAGGTTTAAATACTAGAAAGTGTCATAAAAAAATGATTTGACCTTAAAAAACAAGTTGAAATTTGGTAGTATATGATATATTAAAGTGGGTAAAGATATTTTAAAGATTTTTGGATGGTACAGACTATGATCATACAAATATAAGGGATTGTGTGTTACAAGGTGCATGAGAGACCTAATTAGGTCTGGGTAGGTATTGGAACTGGCATCCAAATGAATAATTTAATAGTGAAATTTCATAGAGAGTTGTATCTAAATAAAGGGTATAAAAATATATCTTTATTTTCTATATTTGGTACTGTACTTGACTGTACCAGTCAAATTTGTCAAAAAAAGGCTAGTGGCCTCAAGAGGGATTATAGGCTTGAGAAGTTAAGATGATGATTGAGATTTTAAAGGAGTGTGAGTTTGATAGAGATAATTTTTTAGGCCCTATAGAGATATTTCATATTTAGAGGTTGCATGTATGAAACCTTGTTCAAGAAAAGAGGTCTTTTGGTCTAAAGAAGCATGAAACATGTTGTAAGCTAATGTGAGGAATGACATGAAATAAAGAATGAAGATGAGTATAATGGTATGTGTGAAATATTGAGAGTTATATATAGAGTATTAGAATAAGAAAAGGGAAATCAAGAAGTCTAGTAAATGAGAAAATACAAAATATTGAAGTTAAAGCATATAAAGAGTGGATAACCAATAATAGATAAGGAAAATTGATTACAAGTTTATAATTGCATGTATCAGAGGTTAAATAGAGTCGAGATCTAGGAATATCTGCATCATTTTGGTATCATATTGGTAGATCATTGGCAAAAGGATAAAAGAAGTCAACATGCATAAAATGTACAATTTTCATTTTTATTTCATTTGATGATTTTGATGCATTTATGAGATGTATTGAAATGTAAGTCGAGATAAGGTAAAGAGATTTTGTAGCTAACCCTAAGCCATTGAAGTCTTAAATTAAGTGAGAGTTTTTGAGAATCTCATGAAAGAGAGATCATAGGTGAGCATTGAGGAGAGAGAGTCCTAGTGAAAGGACAAGAAGAGAGACTTAGTGAGGTCATAAAAGATTGAGATAGACCCAGTGACAGGTCAAGATGTGGTGAGTGAAGGCTTGTCAGAAAGAGGTATAGGTATATATGAGGCCAAAGAGTTGATAAACATCTTCAAAGAGATGAGGAAAGAGAGAGAAAGAAGAAGATATGGAAAAGTTTATGAAAGCTACCATAAGGAGAAAAAGAGGATAGAGATGGAGAAGGAAATGCAAAAGGTGAGGCAGTAGTTGGATGATCTATTGATCAATATAGAACAATTGAGAGAAAATGAGAACCCACATGTTGGATGGGTGATGAGGAAGAAGTCACTCAAATGGCCAATTAAACTATTAGTGAAGAGAAGAAAGGTGCAAATAAGAGAGAGGAGAGAATGCAAAAAAGTTGCTTTGTAAGCAACTTAGGAGAGAGATGATGAGATAGAGAATAAGTGAGTAGTATAGTGAGAAGGATGAACAACACCTTGATGTGGATGAGGTGAGTTTGAGTGAAAAAATGAGAAAAATTTCTTCCAGCTAAGTGTTGAGCATGAAAAATAAGATGAAGATCAATTTTAAGGCCTTATTAAAGGCTTAGACAAAGGAGTGCAATGCCATGAAGGAGGTATGAATTTTGGTTTTCTATTTGTATATGAAAGTAATGAAAAATTAGAGGTAGAATTGGTAGCCATAAAAAATGATTTGCATGGAGAAGTGAGAGAAAATAAAGAAGCAATGCAGGTTACAATAGTTGAACAACTTGAGAAAGTGGACAAAGAGCATGAAGAAGTAAAGATGATAATGGTACAACAACATGTTGAAGCAGGGAGGTAAGACATTGTTTTTGTTTTTTATTAAAAACATGCATACCATGTCAAGAGAAGGTTAAAGAATAGGTACAATATTATTATATTGGGGCATCTACAACCCACATGAAAGAGTCAAAGAGCAAAGAAGGAGTGCACAACAAGTGCACATTGATGCAAACAAGTAGTGCAAGCAAGGAAGGAGAATAGTGTTTGACCAAGGCAAACATAAGAGTAAAGAGGAGTAATACGAGTATGGTGAAATGATAGTAGCAAAATAGGATGATCCAAGGAGCCTAAACTAGAAGATAATGAAGAAAGAGCCTGTAGAAATTCATTGGAGTTCCATTCTTTCCTTCCCTGGGAGTTTAATGTAGGTGCATCAAATAAGTTTACATTTTTCCAGTGTGTTTGGGTCTAGTTAAGTGGTAAAATTAATATAACGACCTTAGGAGTGTAATAGAGTCATTAGTTATCATTTAATTAAGTGTTATTGGCTTGGGAGGAGTTTCCTGCCAAAACACAAGTTTGAATTTTTGAGATGTATTTAGTGTTATTAGGAGTGTTTGGATAAATGTCAAATAATGTAAAGTTGTTATAGAGTCTTAAAGGGGTGTAGGTGTGTTAGATAGATGTTTTCATGTACAAGTCATTAATAAAGTGTTATAAAGCTAAAAAATGTGGAATGTAAACCCTTTTGAGGGTGGTTGTTACTAGGGTAGTTACACAAAAGAGGTAGTTTCTTATTTGGTAACAAGTTTTGGATTGGAATAGAGAGAATATCATAGGAGAAGGGGAGAAAGTAATTGTTAAGAAGTTTTGGAGTTAGTCAGTAGGTGGATATAGGATAATGGTACGAAGGAGGGAAGAAAATGAAGAAAAAGAATTAGGTACCCTATGCACTATAATAATGATGACTATGTACATACATAAAACCAAACAAAGTTGAAAACTAAAAGTAATATCTCTATTTTTTTTGAGTTGATATTGTTTCAGTGAGGCATGTTTGTAATGAGAGTTGCAAATAATAATTCTAATCATGATTGTGATCAATTTTCTATCTTAATTCTATAAAGTAAGAAAGTAATAAAGAGAGAATCCTCTTAAGGTGATATATAATGAGTATCCATGTGATATTTAGATATGTTATTAGATCAACTTGTCATTCATGTATATAGATTTGTGTTTTATACTAACCAAAGAAGTAAAGACTTAGGCAACCTAATTGTGTAAGTACTTGTTTCCCACACATAGTCAACAAAACCTTGTTTAACAGATTGGGAAGGGATTCTTTTTGCATTGGTAATGAAATAAAGGTAGAATAAAGTGATAAATGAATGAATAATGATCTTTGTGGTAAGATACACAACCTTTAGGTAAGTTATTTCTATTCAAACCCTATTTCATTGGTATACAAATAGTTAATGTAAATAGAATATTGTGTATTCAATGAGTGGAATGTGGTTGGAAGTCCTTTCGAGTAGAGTTAGTGTTTAGAGAGTTGTAGTTATTTTAGGTAGACATTGTTGTCACATTTTGAGACTTTAAAACTAGTGGTAAGTGGTGAAAGTGTCTAATCCTTGTTGTAGGTTGAACATAGACAAATTGTGTCATGGAAACATTTTGAAAATTCATGTTTGAACATGATTCCAAGGGAACATAACAAATTTTGAGTTTGGTAAAGGTTGATCAGACCCTAATATGGCCAATTAAAGTTTTGAAACCCATTAATACTCTTTAAAAACCAAATGAATCCCTCTCGGGCTCAAAATAGGCCTGTAAACCCTAAATTAGGGTTAAATACTAGAAAGTATCATAAAAAATGATTTGACCATAAAAAAGAATTTAAATTTGGTAGTCTATGAGATATTGAAGTGGGTAAATATATTTTCAAGATTTTTGGATGGTACAGACTATGACCATATAAATATAAGGGATTGTGTTTTACAAGGTGCATGAAAGACCTAATTAGGTCTGGGTAGGTATTAGAAATGGCATCCATATGAAGAATTGGATAGTGAAATTTCATTGGGAGGTGTATCTCAATAAAGGGTAGTAGAATACATCTTTATTTTCTATATTTGGTGCCATACTTGACTGTACTAGTTAGTTTTGTTAGAAAAAAGTCTAGTAGCCTCAAGAGGGATTGTAGGCTTGAGAAGTTAAGATGAGGATTGAGATTTTAAAGGAGTGTGAATTTGATAGAGAAAATTTTGTAGGCCTAGAGAAAATTTTCATATTGAGATGTTGAATGTATAAAACCTTGTTAAAAAAAGAGGTCTTTTGGTCTAAAGAAGCATGAAGCATGTTGTAAGCTAGTGTGAGGAATGACATGAAATAAAGAGTGAAAATGAGTAGAATGGTATGTGTGAAGGATTGAGAGTTATATGAAAAGTATTAGAATAAGATCAAGGAAATCAAGTAGTCTAGTTAATAAACAAATACAAAATATTGAAGTCAAAGCCTTTAAAGAGTGGATATCCAAGAATAGATAAGGAAAATTGATTACAAGTTTGTAATTATAGGTATTAGAGGTTAAATAGAGCATAGAATCAAGAAAATATACATCATATTACCTATATATTAACTTAATTAGAGGTCTTCCTTACATGTTTACTTTTATGTTTGTTATCCCCATTTGTGTCACAAGCTTTGGTGAACACTAGATTAGTTTTACTTTACTTTGTATTTACTTTGTTACAATCTCTCTTTAATTATAATATATAAATTATCAAGTTTTAATTTTAGATTATATATATATTTTTTCTTATAATAAAACCATATGACATATCTATGGTTATTATATAATATTGCTCTACTAGAGGATTTGAAACCCTCTCTAATGATATTGTGTGGTAAGAGACCCATTAGTTAAGTCTAGAAGATCCATATTGGTCATGAACCCAATTCTATAAATACACCAACAAGTAGAAGGGTTAGTGTGATTTATCTTCTCTAAGCTAGGATTGAGTTGTAAATTAACTTCACTTTCCGTTGTCATACATTCTAGTGAACCCAACATGAACTAATCCTTGTAGGTTTTTTTTCACACATTAATTTAATATTATTTATTATTTATTTCATTTTTACATCACTGGATCAAATTTATCGACTCAATTTAACTTTCTATGTAGATGTTTAACACACAATCAATTTGATTGACTCTATTTTTCTTTGTGTAGGTCATATTCAACCATAGGTAATTGGATCAATCCACTCGACATACTTCACTTATTTACATATAGGGTTTTAGACTCAGTCAACCCAATTGAATTTGTTAGTAGGTTAAAAATATTCATTTGGATGGCACTATATAAAAGTAGAAAATTCAACATCTTTTAAATCATCAGGTTCATTCTCACCTCGTAGTCATTTCTTTTCTTCATTCTAGTACTATTTTTCATAGTTTTTAGTCTATAAAATAGTAACCTTATAGTAAATTCAACCAATTGGATCAATTGAGTTATGTAGTTACTTCTTGCCCATGAGACTTAGTCAACTCATTTGACTATGTTTCTTTGGACCTTGCTTCAATAAATAGAATCAACCCAATCAATTTTATTCTATATTATTTACATACTTGGTCATCTAAACTAACCCTATACTATTTAAGCAAAGGAATTAGCTCATATTACTAGTAATTAACTCATATTTCATTTTACTACTTGTTTGCTTAAAGTAACACACATAGACTAAATAATAATTTTTAAGTTATCAATTTAGTCACAATATTTTTATTTTATTCACAAACTTCCAAATCACATAATATCAAAAAAAATTAAAAAAATTCTACCCCAAGGTCTACCTATTTGGATTTCATCACCAAGGGGGGAGCTAACTCAATTTTTTGGCTGATTATAAATACATAGTTGATGGTATATATTGGTAAATAACCCAACACCCTTGTCACTATGGGATTGTGAAGTTAGGGGGTAGGCCTGAATACCAAGCCATTACCATCACCAATACAAACCCCTTTTAGCCTTAACTACTTGAAACCATCCTTAGGTTTTATTTTCAATTTTTTTATATTTAAATCCCTATCACATTTATTTCTAAATTTATAATTTAAAACATTCATGAATGACCACATAGATCAATATATCTATTTTTACTGCTTGCTCTCTGATAATTGTATGCTATATTATAAAACTTGTATTGGCTAGTGTTGATATAAGGTTTATGCTATGTGCCATAGCTAGATCAACTAGTTTGATCTAGTTACATGTATATTTATTTTAAGTATTCAAAAAATTAACACTAGATCATATAGATTCACATATATCAAATCTTATCTTTAACCTCATAACATAATTGACCCACTCGATTACGTTTCATATAATTTTTCTCTTATATAAAACACAATCATTATGTTCGATCCAATATCTCATAGGCTGGTCTCCATTTCTTTCCCAAAGAACATGATCAACTGATTCAATCATGTCCTTTCCTATTTTTTATTTATTTTGGTCTTCTTTTAAAACTCTATCGACTAGTCAACTTTGTACCTCTTGGCTGATCCTATTCTATATTTGGATAACTTTGATCCTACTTTTCACCTTTGCTTTTTGGTCTTATATTCTTATTCTAAGCATTATGAAATCCCATCTAAAAATATTTATGGATAACCTTAATCTATTTAAATGATATATGGTGTGTTATTTCTTTCCTACCCTTTTTACTCAAGATGATACTCAATCTTGGTGCACTTTGTCTCACCCCTCATCTTTGGACTGAGATATGGCCCAAATTACCCCAACTGATGACACTAATGGATCAGATCCATTTCACACTTATCAAGATAATTTTATTTCTAAATCACCTTACTAGATTATAGAGGTAATTGACATAATCTTAACCAATAACAATATAATAAATATTTTAAACACCAACAACCTACCACCTAACAATCTTCCACCCAATAACCCATCCCTTAATGCTAATTTAGAGAATGTTCCTCCTACCAATCCTCCTTTAAAAATTAATAACCCTAATCCACCAATTGACACCACTCAAATTATTGCACAAATAGTGAAATAAATGAATATTATGAAAACATATAATACTTATCAAATGATTTAAATGCAAAATCATTTATTAAACATGGATAATCAACCTCCTATTATCATACCTCAAAATAACCAAAATTTTATTCCTCCACCTCTTAGAGATGCCACAAGAAATATCATTCCCTAACCCATTATGCACAACAAAATGCTCCAAAATATTCAAAACTAACCTTTATCCACCTTCATTATTTATATTGATATTGTAAATATCTATCCAACTATTAAATATGATGGGACTAAATACTTTGCATCTTTCCTTAAAGCATTTGGTAATCTTTATAAAGAGTGGATTCAAAATAATACCTTTGCCACTAACAAATTTTTAGTCAAAATATTCACAAGATATGTATTATAGTGGTATAAACAACTCCCTCAACATTATATATGGCAACTCAAGGATTTAGTCAATCCTCTAGTTAATAAATTTCAACACAATGATCTTCCTAAAAATTGTCTTAGCCATTTCATAAATGTTAAATAATTCCCTTCTGAATCAATTCATGATTTCATTAAATGATAGGAATATTTGGCTCATAAAGTTGATCATAACATGACTGATGATAACTTATTTAAACTATTCATAACCTCCTTAACACCTTCCCTTAAATATAAGGTTGGAACTTTTTCTCCCCAAATTCTAAACGATGCAATTGATCAAGCAAAAATATGAGAATTTCTTATGAAATAGTTTGAGCTCAACATTAAAACCATCAAGAGATATTTAAAAAACTCCACTAATGTAATCATAGGTAATCCTCCTCAAATAAAACTAGGAGTAGACAAAGTGGATAATCCCCAAGCTTCCCTTGCACCCTTAACTATTCAACAAATGAACAAATTATTAGCTCTTTCTAAACCTTTCACTTACACTAAATATCCACCTACATGGTACGATCCTAATTTATTTTGTTGGTTTCATGTTTATTTGTGTCATTACCATGAAACATGTTGTGGGATTACCAAATTTATTTCTTTTGTGTTATGAGATACATTCAATCATGACACTATGATCAAAATATGTCATCATGATTATGTCAAAACCTATCAAAAGAAATAAGTTACCAAGCCTTCCTCATCTAAACATCTAAAAAATTATTTTAATTCCAACCCAAAACACTCAAACAAATATATATGTGCAATTGACATTGTTATGGCCAACATTATACCAATTCTCAATATGTGAATGCAACTAAAGTCAATTATCAATGCAAAATCACCCAAAAAGATCCTATCACTAAGCCAAAAAACCATCACTTTATGAACAACTTATCAAAAACACCACTACCACTACCATACTTTCCAAAAAAAAAAAGGAAACACACCCACAACCAAAACCTCAAACTACTTCTATTTCTACCAAAAACAATTTACCTTCCAAGCCTCATGTTAGTTCTTCATTTTCTAAATATCATTGGAATTTTTTAGAAGAGCTCAAATAAATGCCTTAAAAGATAACCCTCATGGAGTTAGTTCATACTTCTCCATATCACCATAAATCATTAATAAAACAATTACAAGATATTTAAGAACCATCTTCCCTTGAAGTGGAACAACCTCTTCAAGACCCTTCACCCGATAGAAGTACATAATTTTGAAACTATTTGTACTTCTTCCAAACCTTCCATGGAATTCCTTGAAGAAGATATGATTAATGATGAAACTATTTTTCAAGCTAAAAATCCACCTCTTTTCATTAAAATAATAATTAATACTACCCTTATTCAAAAAGTCTTAGTAGACAAAGGGTTGGGAATTAATGTTCCTCGCTTTGGTTAATTCAATGACTTGAGTATACCAAAGATCACATTAAGCAAACTCATTTCACATGTCAAGGATTTGATAAGATAAATTAAAAACCACTTGGTTGTATTTGTCTCCCCTTCACTATTATACCTAAGACCACAGTTACCAAGCTCTTGACTTACCACTATCCTACAACATACTCCTAAGTTGAGCATGGATACATCGTATGAGAGCTATTGCCTCCTAAGGTATTCAATGCATCAAATTTATCCATAATTTCAAATGTTATAAACATGAAGTTGATCCTAATCCATGGAGTATTCAACTACCCAAATCCAAATCTTAATATCAGATTTTAACCATTCCAAGAATTAATAATGCACCTCTAATTAAATTCATTAACATGAATCTAGATTTATAGGTCACTCTTACTGATTCTAATGATGAACCAAATGCCTTACAAAACACTTGTAATACCACTAAGTTAACTCTGATTTTACCATCCCTTTAGTTGATGAGTTCACTAAAATTCCTTCTCCATGTAATGCACATGAAGCTTCTTACACATAAGATGACTTCACATGTAATGAATATGGGGTGGCAAGATTATTTCAATATTCTTAAACAATTTCACCTTAAAAACTTAGTGATCTAGGTGCATCCATTTCTAATTCTCCCTTAGATATAAGTTCATGCACTATTTCCCACACCTATGATTACAATTATATCATGGCTCAAACTCAATCACAAGACTTGGATGTACACCACTATCAATAAACATTATCCAAAATATATGCCTTCAACTATGATATCTATATCATTCATATATCAAATGATAGTGAATTAGAAATTGAAGGTTATGTATTTCACATTAATCCTCCACTTCAAGATACCCCTTAGATAGTTGAACAAACCTCAACTCTAAAAAATTCAAAAACTTTAGAACCATTTATACCTTATACACCACCAAAAAATCTACCAATTTTCATTCCTTCCCATGATCCTATAGAGACCACTAAGGCTACTCACCTCACTTCAACTAAACCTCCATATAAAACATAACTTAACACACCTATTACCAATTTGGTTGAATCCAATCTGTAGACACTCATTTTTTGCCACTTTCATGTCTAAACCAAGATTCAAATCAAATTCTAGCAAATAATGTAATTTAATCCTAGAAATCACTTGAATTTCCCAAATTCATTTACATAAGGGATTTAATTTCTCAAAAACATGGTAAGGATTGATTATTTAGGGTATTACCCTGTATGCACCAATAACATAACTTGGGTTTAACCCTAGTCAAATTGTTACCTAATAATTTGACATTCTTGGCTTGTCGAGATCTTAATGTAAAAAAATTTAAAATAATTTACAAAAGCCAAAAAATAATAAGCAAGATTAATTAAAAAACAAGTCTCAATTAATTTTTCTAAGTAAATTTTTTAAGTTGAATTAGTGAATTTCATTTATCTAAAAATGATTTTTTTCAATAAATATGAATTAAAAGTCAAGGGAAATAAAAAGTGATTTATTAATTCTTAATATTTCTAAAAGGTGAGTCACAACCTCATAAAGATTTAAAGTGAGTTGTCATGGCTAATAAATATCTAGAAATGAGTTTTCAAGACTTTATGAGTTCTTTAACCTGACCCAGGGTTAAGTTGACTAAACCTATGTTATTTTAGACTCGAAAAAAGTTAAAACTAAACCTAACCTCCATAGGATTAGAGTTAATTTTAAAACCTTTAAATATAAGTTCCCTCACTCTACCCAAGTAAGCATTTATGTGTAATGTTATTCTATAGGAATGCCTTCAATAATCTATCAAAGTAATGTTCCAAATTGATATCAATCTTCACACCAAGCCAAGCCAAGCCAAGATAAATGTGGCCATTGGATAAGTGCTACCAAGATGGAAAGAAACATCGATCAAAGTCACTAATTATATATACCAAGAAAGTAACATCTTCTATGCCAACAAGTGGACACTAATTTTGACAAGGGAGGTAAAATTATTGTTTATTTTTATCTCTTAGTTATGGTTTTATCCATTATGTTATGCTCCCCTTAGTTCTTAGGCAAGAGTGTTTAGTTTTATTGTATTTTTATACTTATATTTTATTGAGATTCACTAATAAGGGACTAATCAACATTTGTGTGCTCTTCTGACTCTTAAGATATATAATGACATGCTTGGTGGGATCAGAAACATTATGTGTGATTGAAAATTTGGAATTAAAAACATTGTGACTAAAAATTTGGAATCAACAACATTGTGTGTGACTAAAAATCCCAATATCCATTTTTTACCCCACCATTATACATTCCATTATGATCCATTTATTCATTATAAACCTATATTACATTTCCAACTTAGACCTTTTAATTAATATTTATCCTTGATTACCATCCTTGGCCACACTTTCATTTATAGAGGCTATGAGGACATATTATCTCAAATTTTGGAGGAAACAAAATAAATGATCAATTAATATCACAATAACATTATTGAAATCCAAATCAACAATAAGTTTTTGATATACCAACTATTGAGAAGGGGTGTGGGCTAGCAATTTATAATTGACTATTCTGGTTGTATCATATGCTGATTAGGATAAGCATCTCCACATCAGTAGGAAAAAAAAAATAGTTTACCTATCCACTTACTTGCCTTTTCATTTACCTATCCTTACATTTACCTTACCTTACCATTATTTCATGCCTTGCCATTCATCTTGCTTAGCCATTTAATTTGACTACCATTTACCTTGACTTGCCATTTACCTTACCTTGCCATATTTTGAATTACATTAACTTGAGGTCCATTTGGAATATGTAGGTAGTGATCAATTTAAATTGAGGTCATCTTAGTTACACCTTTGTTACACTCACCATCTTATAATTTAGACCACTCTATATCTCATAATCCTCTATTTAGTTGAGATACCAGAAAAACCCCAAACCATTAGGAACATTTTTGAACATTATTATAATGTAAGGAGGAACTAAAATGACTTGAATTCATTTGGAACTATGTAGGCAGTGTTTAATTTACATTGAGGTTATATCAATCACCTTTTTAAGCCATGCTCTCACCATTTTTCAAGCAACCTAATACAACACTCTCACCATTTTATGAGTGGTGTCTTGTCAATCTCTAATGACTTAAGATACCAAAAATTCCTAAAACATTTAAAACATTTCAAAATCCTAAACATTTTAAAATGGCTTACAATCTCCTATAGAGATATCAAGCCCCAAAATCCAAAAATGTTTGTCATGTCTTGAACCTAGTCGCCAATCCTTGATCCACCCTACTGGGGCAAATCCATTATTTTTTTTGATCCATTCCACTACCATTAGGGGTGTGACCTTCCATTTGAATGTATCCTTACTTAGGGCACTATCCAATTTATGCTTTTGTGTTAAGTATATTTGGGGTGTGACCTTCCCTTTGCATGTGTCCTTGATAAGGGGCACCTAATTCACACTTTTAGGCCAAGCTCACAACTTTCACCCTATTGGCGAAAAACCAAAAGGTGAAACTTATGCCAAAATAGCTTATCCTCGTATGTTGTTCCATTTCATATAGCCTTGATTAGGGGAACCATATGTTTAACATTCCATTGAGCCTTCACATGTAAATACTTACTTGGTTAATGACATGATGCTTTCTATTGATTTTATTTTCAAGCTTTATGTGTGTTTATTTGATTAGTTGTTTGTTTGTTTGCCTATTTATTTGATTTCATTATTGTGCCTTAACTCAGTGTATATGCATTTATTGGGTGATTCCTTACACATTGTACTTGAGTCTATTTATATTCATATGTCAACATTGTCATCATGGTTTTTATCATTAGTGTGTTATTTTTAATTATTTATTAGATATGGAGTCAGTCTTTATGCACATGACAACCAAGTCATCATGGTGTATATAGTCATGTGATATAAAAAATAGGCCAATGGAACTATCAATCAATGTAGTGGGTAGTAATTATCTGAGATCACAACTTTGCATATCCCAAACATTACATAAATACATAGTAATTAAATCAAAAATGAATAGTAATCCCTGTTAGTTAAGACGTGCATCTCTATACTAGCAGGTAGCCTAAATTCATACATATCCTCTATACTAGTTCACCATCAATCTATGATTATGGGTTAAGTACATGATATTTATTAGCCCCACTATGGTAATCAATAGTTATCCCCTACTCCTTAATCAAATCAACTCATTAACTGTTATGGTTGTATCAATACTAATAAGGATAAACATCTCCACATTGGTAGGTAAAACTAAATCATTCACATTAATCAATTTTTATTCTTCTTTTCTATTCCTCATTCCATTTTTGCCATATTTTAGGTGAATTACATTGGCTTAAAGTCTATTTAGACTATGTAGGTAGTGCTTGGATACATGACATATCTCAGGTTAACTCGATCATCATCATCATCATCATCATCATCATCATCATCATCATCATCATCATCACCATCACCATCATTATTCTAATTATCTCTTTCATCACTTTGTGCATCCTCATATTCTTTGTTATTTGTGGCTTATTCAATCTTTGAAAATTTATTAGACCATCACACCTACATTTGCACCTGCTCATCTTTAATTTGTGTGATAAGTGATAACCTTGAGTTATGCTTACTAATCTACCTTACTAGGTCATAACCAATTTATCATGATCAAATTTTCCCTACTAGGGAAAAATCATTATTCAAACTAGGTCATCAAAATGATTATAAACACCTTTGGGAAAATCATTATTTTGACCCATCTACTTAGCTAGGGCATATACTTTTTCCATTGATTATAACTAATTTTGGGAAAATTAGTTTCTCAACCTTTGTTACTAATTATAAATACCTTTAAAAAATTAGTTTCTTGATCAATATGTATAAGCATTAGCTCAATTATATTAATTCCATCCATGGGTTAATTTCATTCTTCTTATTACTTCTTTTCGAGGAACTGTCTATCAATCATATGTGGTGACCACTTCCTTGATAGGGCATCATAGGCTTCCAAAAATTTATTTGGAACATCATTCCTCAATCATTATCTTATTTTTCTTCTTAACAAATTTTAAATTCTTTGAAAAGACATTAATATGTTTGTGTCTTGAAATTATTTCTCAAATAGGGGCAAATTGTAGACACTAATTTTTGGCCACTTTCATGTCTAAATTGGGATTCATATCAATTTATATAAAATGACATAATTTAAGCTTAAAAATCACTTGAATTGACCAAATTCATCTATGTAAGGGATTTAATTTCTTATAAATGTGGTGAGTCTTGTTTATTTATGATATTACCCTATATACGCCAATAACCTAGCTTGGGTTTAACCCTAGTTAAATTACAACCTAGCAATTTGACATAATTGGCCTATCCAACTATTAACTTACCCAGATATGGTCAATTTGTCTCTGATCGATCAATGATATATATTGAATTTTTAGAAATTGACATAATTTAATCATAAAAATCACTTGAATTGACCAAATTCATCTACGTAAGGGATTTAATTACTCAAAAATGTGGTGAGTCTTATTTATTTAGGGTATTACCCTATATGCACCAATAACCTAGCTTGGGTTTAACCATATTTAAATTACAACCTAGTAATTTGACATTCTTGGTCTATCCAACTATTAATTTACCCAGATATGGTAAATTTATTTTTGATCAATTAATGATATATATTGCATTTTCCAGGAAAACTCATTTTAAGTCACATGATCTATATGTGTGAATGATTATAACTACCTTTGGACAAATCCTTATAGGGGAAAATATCTATGCCATTGATTATAATTGCCTTTGGGCAAAGTAGGGTCCCATATTTCATCCCTGATTATAACCACCTTTGGGAAAATTAGTGACTCAACAACTATTATTATTTATAATTGCCTTTAGGATATTCAATATATGCACCCCCATTGACACTAGATCATGTCATTTTATGCAATTTAAAAGAATGTGTGATGACTCTATTTTACTACCCTCTCCTATGAGGTGGCATCAAAGACTAATTGACCACCCTTTGGGGCACAAACCTTTTGTCTTAAGGTATTTTTCATTATTTGAAAATATGTTACTATGCCCATGTATCACATGCATTCTCAAATAGGGGCAAGTTGTAAACACTCATTTTTGGCCACTTTCATATCTAAACTGAGTTTTAGATCAATTTTAAGTAAACAACACAATTTAAGCCTAGAAATCACATGAATTACCCAAATTCATCAGTGTAAGGAATTTAATTGCTTAGAAACATAGTGAGGCTTGATTATTTAGGGTATTACCCTGTATACACCAATAACCTAGCTTGAGTTTAACCCTAGTTAAATTACAACCTAGTAATTTGACATTCTTTGCCTATCGAGCTATTAATACAAAACATTTAATACAATTGTTAAAAGCCAAAAAGCACTAAGAAAGATTAATTAAAAATAATTTCTTAATTAAATTGCCTAAGTAAAAATTCTAAGTTGTATTAGTTATTTTAATTTATCTAAAAAGATTTTTTTCAACAAATATGAATTCAAAGTCAAGGGAGCTAATAAAGTGATTATTAATTCCTAATATTCCAAAAAGGTGAGTCAAAACCTCATAAATATCTAATATGAGTTATCATGGCTCATTAATATATAGAAATGAGTTTTCAATACTTAATGAGTGATTTTAAGGTTAAGATGACTCAACCTAGGTTATCTTAGACTCAACAAAAGTTAGAAGTAAACCTAACCTCCCTAGGGTTAGAGTTAGTTTTGAGACCTATAAATACAAGTGCCCTCACTCTACCCAAACAAGATTTTGTGTGTAAGATTATTCTATAGGAATAAATTCAAGAAGCTATCAAAGTAATGTTATAATACCAAATTGATATCTTGCTTCACACTAAGCTAAGCCAAGCCAAGAAAATATACAAATGGCCATTGGATAAGTGCTACCAAGATGGAGAAAAACATTGATCAAAGTCTCTAATGTCATAGACTAATCAAGAACATCTTCTATGCTAATAAGTGGACACTAATTTTGACATGGGAGGTAAAATTTTTGTTTGTTTTTATCTCTTATTTGTGGTTTTGTCCATTATGTTATGATCCCACTAGTTCTTAGGCAAGAGTTTTTAGTTTCATTCTATTGTTATATTTAAATTTTATTAAGCTTCACTAACAAAAAACTAATCAACTTTTGTGTGCTCTTTAGACTCATAAGATACATAATGACACACTTGGTGAGATCACACATCCTGTATGGCCAAGATGAATGATGTAAAACCTTTAGAGAATTCTTAAAAAGAGCATTTAAAACTTCAAGTTTAGAGTTTTATGCTTAAAAATATCATAATTTCATTCTATTTATAATCAACCTTCACCATGTGTAATGGATATTTCATTGCTCTATTATCTATTTGTGATCTTTTATTTTATAGAAATGGTGACTTTGCATCAATGAATTTGACTTGTGTAATGGTGACATTGACAAAAAAAATTACAACATTTATCCTACCATTCAATGACTTTGACAAGTATATTTGCATTTGATTTTGGTGATTTTACCTAAATTTAACATGTAATTAGTGACTTGGTTCAAACTAATTAGTGACTTCACCACTGTCTAATGGTGAATTTTCCATAAATAATTTTCTATCTATCTGTGCCATAGGAAAATAATGAATTTTCTAGAATCAATGACTTTGCTTTGTTGATAATCAATGACTTTGCTCTATATTTTTTAGAAACTAAATAGCTAAAAATAAAATGTTGTTTATTGGTTTGATTTTTTTAATAAAGACAAGAGAACCCCCTAATATTTTTTTAGGAACCAAGGTGGAGAAAAATAGGCCTAAAAACTTCTAAGTCTCATACACACTTTCATGTTACTGCTTAAAATTGACTTGGCCAAACTTGTCTTTTCATATTTCAATTTTTTTTTACAAGAGAAAACATGACCAAGGGGTAAAAAATTCATTCACATTTGATTTTTTGCTATTAAAATGAACATCCAATTTAGTTTATAACTCTTAAGATCTTTTCTCTTTTTGTTTATTTATTTTTTATTTTCTAGTTTGAAAGTTCTTAGATTAAATTATTTATTTGTGGAAAACTAAAAAAAATGCATGTATGCTCTCCCCCATCCCTTATAGGGAACTCAAGTGACCAAAAACACTTTGTTTATTACCTTGTTTATTTATATTAGAATGGAAATAACATTGTGTACGATTTCCTCAAGCCCCAAGTGCCTTGGGTGACCCATAAATGACCTCTAAAATCTTTCTAATTTTCATTTATTTATTTTATTGCATTGGATTATGGGTGAGAGTTCACCTCCTCAATTTCTTTAGGGGTCCATTGACCTAGGGTTTCATCTCTCAACATCATACCAACCCCACTCCACATTAGGGTATATAAATTAAGCACGTGATACTAGGATTGAACATTGGCTTAACGGTTAACCTACCAATCCTAATGAAAACCTAAATTAGTTCATGTAAAACATCAAACTTTATTAAGTAGTACATGGATGAAGTCAGTATGTAAAGGACTAGACCTTTGCATAATAAGGTAGTGAGTTTGAATCTAATTGATGTGATGTAACCTTTTTTAAGGCACACTTGAGACCATTTTAAGCATTTTGAAACTTATATATTTTAGTCAACCCCACTTGCCACATAATATATTTCCAAATGTTGAGTGCTCCTCATTCTAAGTTTATACCACATACCAATGCTTGAGAGATAGAGGGGGGATTAAAAATCTAACTACATCAGTTCTTTAATTTTTGGATTAATATTTAATTCTTTTTTAGCATTGGTATATCGATGTAAACTTTGGTACAAGCTACACACACCTTATCAATTTAGGGATAAGACATGCACTTAGTGCTATTTATATTTTATTTTATTTACATGTGTGTTTGTGTCTAAAATTGATTGTTTTCCAAATTAAAATGAGTCTAAACATCATGTGTTTTCAAACCACTTTACACTAAGAGGTGTTACTCTACCCATTTTTTTTTATCACATTTCCTTGGAATTTTTATTCCAAAATTTTTTGTGTGTCACTTATTTAATGAGGAATAATTATGCTACCCATTTTGATCCAAAACTCAAGATATTTGGTTGAAAGATAATTTAAAAAACAAGAATAACACAATTTTAATAATGTTATCTCTGAGAAGAGATGTTTTATTGATCAAATTTGTAGATCCAAACATATGCCTATCTCTGAAAAGAGATGTCTGATTGCCTTTTCAGGATACATCTATTTTTATACATACTTTAAAGGTAGGAGGAGGATTTGGAAGGTCACCAATATCAAGGGAGATAAAGTGGTTTGACTTCCATGTTTTACAACATTACAAAATTCAATAAATTACTATTTTTAGACTGCATTATTAAAATTGAAATTTAGGACACTTATATTGGGATTTGGGAGGTCAAAAACCATTGAGCATAGCTCCATTCCATCTCACCATGTTCTCCTCATTCTTAGATTTCTAACGGTTCAAACAAGGAGTAAAATGGAGGTATGGTGCAAAAGTTATGGCTCCCAAAAGTTCTATCACCAATTGAGGTAGAACTGTCACCTGAATTGTCGCCTGAAATGTTGCTCAGATCAGTTTTGTTCAAACATTTGCCTTAGATTTTATTCCAAAACCATCCTTGTGTTCTACTTGTTTAACATGGCATTATTAAACTGCCTATTTTATTTCAAACATTTACCTTAGATTTTTGTCCAAAACCATTATCATACTATTTTTCTGAAGGAACATTGTTATCTTGCCCAAATTATTCCAAAACCTTGCCTTGATTGAAGCCAAGTTATAAAATTATTCATAACTTTTGTTTCAAAATGTGTAGTTATCCTAGCCATTTGAGTTTACGCCATTATTTATTAATAAGTCGATGTCTTTCAAAAATCTCATTCAGAACATATCTTTTGAAGTTCAAATATAAAATAATTAGTTTACGCTAGAGTCTTGTCTACAACTTGGGTTTGAGTGGTTCACATTTCTATCTTTAGATTGTGTAACTTGGGGGGATTTTTAGTTTGATTTTTAAAAGATCTTTTCCTTGAGACCAAATGTGCCATTTATTTCAAATTAGGATTTTTAAACTTCAGAGTTTATTTTCAAATGCCTAGCCTAAATTTGTTTGTGCCAAGACCTATTTCGCATACCTCGATCAAGTTTGTTTCAAATTCCTAATCCATGTTTGTTTTCAAGACTAAGTTCACTTTTCCTAGACCAATGCCAAGTTTCATGTTCAAATTAACCATGTTCGCAACTAGATCTTTCTAAAACATCAAGTATTCAAACCATCTTGCACTATCATGCCAAATTAGGGTTTGTTTTTGAACCCACATTCCAATCCAATCAAGGTAATTTTTGACCCCTTTTAGACCATGCTAATCAAACCAAATATGACCTAGATAAAGTTAAAGATCATTTTCATAGACCAAGACCACCCTCTTTGGGCTAATTTCTAAAACCACCATATTGATTAGCATATGCCAAGATCTCCCTTATTTGGGATAATTAAAGTACCAAGTTTTCCCTTTTGATGATAATGGTACCTAATACCCTACTTGTGTTGGTAATCCTCCTTTGGCCCACATTAGTAACTAAGCCCACAATTCCCAAGGATTATCATTATAGGCCCTTTTCCTTTAGCCTATGCTATCAACCAAGATCTAGAGCACCCAAAGATTACCATTTCATGCCCTCTTCCTTTAGCCTATGTTAGCAACCAAACTTTGTAATGCCTAAGTAATACCATTTTAAGCCTTCCTTCTTTAGCCTGTGTTAACAACTAAACTTTGTATTGCCCAAGGATTACCATTCTAGGCCCTCCTTCTTTGCCTTATGTTATCAACTAAGATCCACAACATGAAAGGATTACCATTATAGGCTCTCCTCCTTTAGCCTACATTAGCAACAAAGATTCAAAACACCCAAGGATTACTATTCTAGGCCCTCCTCCTTTGGCATGCATTGAAAATCAAGCTCCATAATGCCCAAGGATTACCATTTTAGGCCATCCTCCTTTAGCCTATCTTAGCAACCAAGCTCCATAGTGCCAAAGGTTACCATTCTAGGCCCTTTCAAATCTGGTAGCTCATTATCCCAATAAGGTTATAAAATTATGACTAGACATATCATAGTTACCATCCCAGTCCCACAATGAGTCTTTATTGAGCCTATATTAGATGATATTATTTACAAAGAGCTCATTATTAAACCACATGTCATTTTTCATCCATTACCAACTATCCCCCACTTTAAAAAATCCAAGCCAGTCATTGAGCCACAACAAAACCAATCATTACCTCCCCAAGAGCCATTATTATCTAAAGACCAAAATGTGTTCAAATCTAAATTTTTTAAAACAAGTAAGCCAAGGCAAAGAGAACCAACCAATTTGTGATGTTTTTTTTGAAACACCTATTTGTGACAAGCTAAACTATGTTGAGACACCCACTCTTAATGATTATAATCACCTTTGGGTAAGCCATTATTTCAACTATTGCCTTGTTTTTAAGGAGCCTCACTTTGACAAGCTAATTTATATGGAGCTACATGTTGATTATTTCCATTTTATTGAGTAAACTCACTCTAACAAGCCAATATTTGTGGAACACTTCTTAACTAATCCTATTTTTGAAGATCTCATTATTCAACCAAAGGCCATTACTCATCTAATACCAAATATTCAACATAACATCTTTGCTGCAATGCCAAAAGAAGAATCAGCATTAAATTTAGGTTCTATTTTTTAATCGATATTAGATTTAGCATCAAAATTAGAATCAACATCAGTCTCAACATTGGATTAAGATTCCCTTGAGTTTGAGTCATCTTCAAAATAAAAAAATATTCATGGATGTTATGACATTGGTTACATATGCATTGAAGATCAATTTGAATACATTTGTGATCATTCCATAATTTTTGAGGATTATTACTTCAACATCGACATAAGTTATCCTAGTATCTTCTATGAGGATTGTGCTACCTCTTACCATTTCATTACCATTATACTTTCCATTAAAACCAACCAACATAGCCATTATATTGACATTCCACCTCACACCAGTGTAGATTAGGATTGATAGATTCACATAATATTAAACTATATCCATGGAAACATATCAGTTGTAGAGTATCATGGGGATGAAGACCACATTAATGCAGAACAAGAAAAATCTCTTAGTGAAACTTTTTGGAGGCACTAGGCGAAATTAAAGTCCAAACTTATCATCTTCTAGTGAAACCTTGTTTGAGGCACTAGAAGATAATTAAAGTCAAATTTCAACATTCCTTAGTGAAAAATTATTAGAGGCGCTATGTGATAATCAAGATAAATTTATTCTTGAAAACCTCTTTAAGGTGCCAATAGCCTAGCACAATAAATATTCACTACTTGATGATGCAAAGCTATTCCCTTTAGCTTGCAATTTTCCACTTTATTTTCCCTTTACTTGGAATCTTGAAAAATTCTCTTTCTTCCAACATTAGACCAATTTGTCCAAATGGACCAAATTCTAACACCTGCTTAAAACAAGTTTTCAAAACATATTAAACATTATATCATCTAATCTCAACCAACACAATCAATTTGTATCATTTATCATTCATGTATTTCTAGCTTTCTACCTTTTTACTCAATCCATTTATTCTTAGTTATTTGAAGCAATCATGAAACAATAGATATTGGTTTCCTTAAAATAGGTTATGGTTCATGTCACCCTAGAGGTTCCTTCCATACTATGTTTAAACCTTTTTCCTCACTTTATATCTTTTTACAATGCATTAAGACATTCAATACAATATTGGCCTGCCCTTTTGATCAACACTCAGTTTCTTTTATCCAAATGGAATAAACTCATTTCATTATTGTAAAAGGTTTCAAAAAATACTTTAAAATGTTCTCACATCTCATTAAAAGCATCTCAATCCTTTACTAGTTTTGTTCATATCATTTCCTTTATCACTTACAACTCTTATCCTATCTTTTCCAATCCTTATAGCCCTATTTCCTTGTATTTATGTCTTGTACGGGCCTGTACCTATTCATTTTGAAAAACCAATAACATATACAAATACCCTTTACTAACCTTCAACTATCCATGAAGTTTTGGATCCTAACTCATTCATTTGATCTATTTTCCAATCCAAATTAGGATTCTATTTACCCCTATTAGGTCTTAGGGTTCCTTTTACACACAATCCTCAAAAGACCATACCATCCAATCCATAGACTAATAAAACCATGATAATCTATTAGAAAACTTTAAATAGGCTCTATTTATAAATTTTGGGGAAATTTGGATGGTTATAAGTTAAGATATTTCCTAAACCCTAGATTAGGGATTCTATGGGACTAAGACAAGCTGAGGGCATTATAAATCCCATTGTGATCATTTTAAATGGTTTAAAAGGACCAAATAAGGTTTTAAAAATCTATATTTACCTTGTCCTCTTTCCCCAATTCATGGATATCCTTTATCCTTCCACTGTCTATAGTTTCTACCTCACAACAAGCTTGACTATCAACAAAAACTAACATTCTACAGGCTTGTGGCAATGTTTGATCCTTCCACTTCATTATATGAAAAAAAAACATCTTAACACCATTAATTAGGATCATACTTACTTTACAATTCCTTATATATCCCAATAACTTGATGCTTATTCATTTTCATTCAAGAACCTAGATTTGTCAGTCTATTTAGCCAAAGTTCATAACATAAAATAGGGTTAGATCCCAATATGGACTGAGTATTAAGAATTATTTTAAGATTTATAATCCAATAACATAAAAATATGGTCAATATTATTCATGATGTTTATAAAAATACTATCTTTGAATCCTTAAGTCCTTCACTTAACATTTCACATTTTGTATGCTAAAAGAAGCAACACCCACAACAGGGGTTTGAACAATGAAATCAGGGTTTTTCCCTTGTATCTCCTCAATTATATCTCTAAAACATTCATGCATTAAAATTCAGCCAAAATTATCAAAACAAAAGGTTCTCTCAAGCATTTTTAATCAAATCCTCTACTCCAAATTTAATCCTTCTCCTAGCTTTCAAATATAGAATTTTAGTATGCAGGGTAAACAAAATGTTATGAAATTTCTTAGTCTTAGTTATAATGAAAACAAATTCTTATCATGTAATGAAATCATAAAATTATTACTACACACAACAAGTCCACCATCATTGTATTCAAATGAAGCTTTAGTTCATACAAATTGATTCTCAGTTAGACATATGTTTTGGTAGACCTTCCTTCACTTTCAAACATGTTTGCCCCTATTTGTCCATCATTTCTTTCTACCTTCTACATACATTAATCCCTACATATATTTATTATCATGATAATATAATTTCAAGACAAACCCTATAACTATTTCTTGAAGTATGAAAATCTCAATAACTCTAAACCCATAAATGGTGGTGACCTTGGAAACTGATACCTCACACATACAACATAACATATGACTATAAACCACTCTTAGGACCTATTTTAAGAACATAAATTCTATTGCATTATTTTTAAATAATTACATAACACCATCTATACCCACTAAAACATCCCTAATCCCTCATTACATTCTTTGAAATTTCAAATTAGAAAAAGGTGAGAAATTCCTAATGGACTCTAATTCAAATTTTCATACACCAACATGACTCCAAGACACTTTATTGAGCACTTCCAAGATGCACCTACATCACTTGATGAATACATTATCAAATATAACATTAGTACATCTTTTATTCTCATCATAATTAGATGGTATGATCTCTTAAACCCAAATAATAGAAAAATTTGGTGGTCTTATCAAGAGCATATTCAGAAGTCTTTGGCCCCAAAATAACCAAAATTATGTCAAATATAGAATCTAAAACATTGTGTGTGGTTAAAAATATTGATCTTCATTTGTTACCCCATCATTATACATTTCATTATGATCCATTTATTCATTCTAGACCTATATTATATTGCCAACTCAGACATTTTAACCAATGTTTATCCTTGATTACCATCCCTAGCCACACTTTCCTTTATAGAGGCTATAAGGAAATATTATGTCAAAGTTTTGAGGAAAGAAAATCAATGACCAACGAATATCACATCATTATTGGAGTGTATATCAATAACAAGTTATTGATAGAGTAGTTATTTAGAAGGGGTGTGGGAAAATAATTTATAATTAACTATTCTGCTTGTATCATATGCTAATTAGGATGAGCATATCCACATCAATAAGAACAATAGAATCATTTACCTAAACCTTTCTATTTACCTTGCCTTAACATTTAACTTTCCTTACCATTTACCTTGCCTTACCATTGTTTCATGCCTTACCATTCACCTTGCTTAACCATTTACTTTGTGTACCATTTAACTTACCTTATCATTTACCTTGCCTTGCCATTTACATTACCTTACCATTTGTCTTGTATTTACATTTACCTTGCCTCACCATTTTCCTTGCCTTTGCATTTACCTTACCTTGTCATATTTTGAACTACATTGACTTGAGGTCTATTTGGACTATCTTGGCAATGCTTAATTTACATTGAGGTTAACTTAGTCACCCTTTTGTCATGATTTCACCATTTTGTGAGTTACACCATTCTATATCTTATAATCCTCCATTTAATTGAGATACCAAAAATACCCCAAACCATTGGGAACATTTCCAAACATTCATCCACTATAAGGAGTAACTACAGTGATTTTAGGTCCTTTGAGACTATGTAGGTAGTGCTCAATTTACATTAAGGTCAACTCAGTCACCCCTTTAATCCATGTTCTTATCATTTTGTGAACAACCTAAGCCAATGATCTTGCCATTTTTTTAGTGATGTATTGTTAATATATAATGAGTTAAGATACCAAAAATTCAAAAAACATTTAAAACATTTCAAAAACTTAAACATTTGAAAATGGCTTACAATCTCCTAGAGAGATATCAAGCCCCAAAATCCAAAAACATTTGTCATGTCTTTAACCTAGTCACCAATCCTCAATCTACCCTAGTAGGGCAAATCCATTGTTGTTTCCAATCCATTTCACTACTATTGGGGGTGTGACCTTCCCTTTGCATGTATCTTTACCTCTGGTCACCATCTAATTTATGATTTTAGGTCAAATATCTTTGGGGGTGTGACCTTCCCTTTGCATGTATCCTTGTTAAGGGGTACTACCTAATTCAAACTTTTAGGCCAAGATCATAGCTTTTGCCCTACTGTGATAAAACCAAAGCATGTAACTTATACTGGGATATCTTATCCCCATGTGTCATTCCCTTGCATATAGCCTTACTTGGGGGCACCATTTATTTAACATTCTATTAAACCTTCACACATAGATACTGACTTGGTTAGTGACATGATGATTTTTGTTGGTTTTATTTTCAAGCTTTGTGTGTGTTTATTTACTTAGTTGTTTGTTTATATATTTATATAATTTTATTTTTATGCCTTAACTCAATGTATATGTGTTAATTAGGTGATTCATTTCATATTATACTTGAGTCCATTCATATTCATAGATCAACATTATCATCATGGTTTTTATCATTGGTACATTATTTTCAATTATTTATTGGATTAAGAGTCAGTCCTTATGTACATTTCAACTAAGTCATCATGGTGTTTTATATCATGGTGCATACCATCATGTGCTATAATATAAATTAGGCCAATGGACCTATCAATCAATGTAGTGGGTAGTACTTATCTAAGATCACAACTTGACATATCCCAAACATCACCCAAATGTAGAGTAATTAAATCACAAATGAATAGTAATCCCTATTAGTTAGGATGTGTATCCTTGTACTAGTAGGTAACCCAAATTCATTCCTATCCTCTATAATATTTCACCATCAATCTATGACTACAAGTTCATTATGTGATCTTTTTTGGTCCCATTGTGGCAAATTGGTAGTTATCCTCTGTTCCTTGATCAAATGAACTCATTTAACATTCTTGTTGTATCAATGCAAATAAAGATGCACATTTACACATTGGTGGGTATAATTGAGTCATTTACATTGATCAATTCTTATTCTTCTATTATATTCCTCATTTTATTTTTTCCTTATTATGATGAACTACATTGGCTTGAAGTCTATTTAGACTATGTAGGTAGTGCTTGGATACAAGATGTATCTTGAATTAACTCAGCTATCATCATCATCATCACCATTATTCTTCTAATCACCTCTTTCATCACTTTGAGCATCTTTGTGTGCCTAGTTTTTTATGGCTCCTTAAATATTTGAAAAGTCATTAGACCATCACACTTACATTTATGCCTACTCATCTTTAATTTGTGTGATAGGTTATATCCTTGAGTTATGCTTACCAATCTGCCCTATTAGGGCACAACTAATTTATCATGATCAAATTTACCATGCTTGGGAAAAACCATTATTCAAACTAGGTCATTAAAATGATTTAATCACCTTTGGAAAAATCATTATTTCAACTCATCATCTACCTTGCTAGGGTACATACTTGTGCCACTGATTATAATTACCTTTGGGAAAATTAGTGTCTCAACCTTTGTTATTGATTATAACTACCTATGAGAAAATTAGTATTTTAATCAATGAGTGTAAGTATTAGCTTAATTGGATTAATCCCATCCATGGGTTGATTTAATTCTTCTTCTTGATTCTTTATGAGGGACTATCCATCAATCATAGTGTTAGCCACTCCCTTGAGGGGGCATCATAGGCTTCCCAAACTTTGTTTAGAGCATAATTCCTTAATCATTATCTTCTTTTTCTTCTTAACAACTTTTTCATTCTTTGAAAAGATGTTATTGTGCCTATGTCTTGTAATGCCTTCTAAAATAGGGGCAAATTGTAGACACTCATTTTTGGCCACTTTCATGTCTAAATTAGGATTTAGATCAATTTATAGCGAATGACACAATTTAAGCATATAAATCACCTAGATTGTCCAAATTCATCTGCGTAATGGATTTAATTACTTAGAAACATGGTGGCACTTACTTATTTAGGGTATTAACTTGTATGCACTAATAATCTAGCTTGGGTTTAACCCTAGTCAAATTTCAACCTAGTAATTTTAAATTCTTAGCCTATCGAGCTATTAATACAAAACATTTAAAATAATTTATAAAATCCAAAAAGTACTAAGCAAGATTAATTAAAAAGAAAATCTCAATTAACTTGCCTAGTTAAAAGTTTTAAGTTGAATTAGTGAATTTCATTTATATAAAAAGGATTTTTTTCAAAAAATATGAATTCAAAGTCAAGAGAACTAGTAAAGTGATTTATTAATTCATAATATTCTAAAAAGGTGAGTCACAACCTCATAGAATATCTAAAGTGAGTTTTCATGGCTCATAAATATATAGAAATGAGTTTTCAAGACTTCATGAGTACTTTAACCCAACCTAGAGTTAAATTGACTCAACCTAGGTTATTTTAGACTTAATGAAAGTTAGAACTAGACCTAACCTCCCTAGGGTTAGAGTTAGTTTTGATACCTATAAATACAAGTGCCCTCACTATACCCAATCAATATTTTATGTGTAAGATTATTCTATAGGAATGCCTTTAAGAAGCCATCAAAGTAATGTTATAATGCCAAATTAATATTAAGATTCACACCAAGCCAAGCCAAGCCAATCAAATCCACATGTGGCCATTGGATAAGTGCTACCAATATGGAGAAAAACATTAATCAAAGTCTCTAATGCCATAGACTAAGCAAGAAAATCTTCTATGCCAATAAGTGGACATTAATTTTGACAAAGGAGGTAAAATTGTTATTTATTTTAACATCTTAAATGTTGTTTTATCCATTATGTTATGATCTCCCTAGTTCTTAGGCAAGAATGGTTAGTTTAATTATATTTTTATATTTGGATTTAATTGAGATTCACTAACAAGGAACTAATCAACATTTATTTGCTCTTAAGAATCCTAAGATACACAATCAATCTCAACCTACAATTCCACCTACACTTGAAATTATGCTTGATGCTAAAGTTACAGATATACAACAAATACATTTTGAATATGATCACCATGTTAATAAAATCATTCATATAAAAGTATACATGGAATACTATGGACCCTTATGCACACTCCCTAGTGATGAAGCCATACCTGAGTTACTCCATGCTATATAACCTCAACTTCCATGACAACATAATAAACTTGGAAACTTCAATTGAAAAGAGGTTTTTTTTAATAATTTCAATGTTAGTGTGGACCCTAAAACAAATCCTATTTCTTCTCTTCTTAATGATCCATATCATTTCCAAGATTGAAACACTATGCTCAATAAATATACAACAAGAATAGAATATAGTACACCATCATGTCTTAGACCCATCATTGTCTCTATATAACTCATGCCAATAGAGCATGATAAATTTAGATTATTATTTGATAAGTATCGCAAAACCTTTCTTGGTCATATGAAGATATGCTAGGTATTGATCCTAGTATTGTTGTACATAACATCATCACTTACCTAGATGCAAAACCCGTTAGATAAAAATAACAAAAAATTCCACCTTATGTCATAAATAAATTATTAAACTTTTGGATGCCAATTTTATCAAACCCATTGACTATTATGAATGGATATCAAACATTATTCTCATTCCTAAAAAAATCTTCATGGTCATTCGTATATGCATTGATTTTCATAATCTTAACCTTAGGTGTCCAAAAGATAATTTCTCATTACCTTTAATAGATGCCATTATAGATTACACTACTAGATATGAAATGTAGTCACTTATGGATGAATTTTTAAGCTATACTAAGATTCACATAGCCCCCAAAGACCAACACAAAATAAAATTTACTATGGAATGGGGAACTTATTAATGTCAAACTGCCTTTCAATGTTAAAAATGTTGGATCAACTTATCAACGTGCCATGAATTACATTTTCATTGATCTTATACAAAAGATAGTGGAAACCTATGTTGATGACCTCATTACTAAATATTAGAGTCACACAACACACCTCTCTAATCTAACTATCATTTTTGATCAACTAATTAAATATAAATTTAGACTTAACCCATATAAATGTGTATTCAGAGTCACGTCTGGTAAAATTTTAGAGTTTTTAGTGTCTTTTTAATTCATTGATGTCAAACTAGCCAAAATCAATGTTATATTTAACATTCCCATTCCTCTTTCCATTCCTAACATTCATACTTACCTCAAAAATATTAGGGCAATTTGATGGTTCATCCCAAAAATAGCTTACCATATCTACTCTATTAATTTCCTTCTAAAAAAAGGTAATGCCTTAGAATGGATAGATTCATGATATAAATCTCTTGATAATATGAAATAATATTTGATCTATCCTCCCACTCTTCGACCACCTTCACATGACGTTCCTTAATATGATATACCTCTTATACCCCCATATCATTTGGGGTAATTCTTGCCTAATAAGATGATATCGGTATAGAGTACACTATTTTCTACATTAGTTGAGGTATTATTGACTAAAAATAATGTTATAATAAAGTAAAATGTGATTACATTGTTATCTACTTTGTAGCTAAAAAGCTTCATCACTATATGCTTTATCAAACTACTTATGTCATTATCCACTTTGATCTACTTCATCATTTTTTCTCCAAAACATTTCTATCTAGAGATATAATTGGGAAATGGATGGTCCTCTTGATGGAATGTGACCTTTAAATTGTCACACAAAAATATATCAAAGGGTAAGTCAACATCAACCAACTTGTAGCATCACTTATGCTAGCTATGAATCACCTTTAATATAATCTCCTTGATGATAACATTACTTATATTAAAGGTTTTAACTAGGCTATCTCCCTTAAATATTATTTCCATAACTTCACTATTGATTTAGAGGCAAATAATCAAGAAGATACCAATATCATTCTCGATACTATTAAATACAAAATAGTTATCTAAAATCTCCTCGAAGTTACCATTGATTTGCATGAAGACACCTAGACCCTCCACTTTGATGGTGCCAAATACCTCCAAGGAGCTGGAGTAGGTTGTATTATAACAAAATCACATGGTAAGATCATCCCCTTTGCATTTAGATTAACCCTTAATGTCACTAATAACATGGCTGAATATGAAGCTCTAATCTTAGGCACCAAAGTAAACTCGATTTAGATATCCCATATCTACATGATTTGGGTGACTCACAACTTATCTGTCACCAAGTCCATGGTGTTTATCGATGTAAAAGTTAAATTATAATTTCATATCATCAAATAGATACCACACTTACCAAAGAGTTTACTTATTTTACCATTGAGGCAATTCTAAGAGATCGAAATTGCATAGTTGATTCTTTTGCTTCTTTAGAATCTCTATTTCATCCTCATCAAGTAATTAATGATTCCCAATTTATTATCCAAATAAGTAAGTCAACTTCTTTTATCCAATAAAATCATTCACTCATTTTTCACATCGATGTTTTCACTATTCGATAAAGCCCATGGTATAAAAACATAATCCAATTCTTTGAGCACCAAATTTAACCTCTAGACACAGATTCTCATGAAAATAATAGAATACATAAATAGGCCTTTAAGTATGTATTTCAATACAACACCTTTTATTACTGTAATGTATAAGGTACTTTGATCTATTATGTGATGCAAGAATAGGTTTCTACTCTCCTTGAATAAGCACATGGGGGCATTTATGGTGGTCACTATAGTGGACATGCTATAGCATGAAAATGCTTACAAATAGGCTACTTTTGGCCTATTTTAGATAAGGATGCCATCAATTTTGATAGAATGTGTAATATTTTCCAAATTTATAATGATATAATCTACTCACCATTGGATGAGATCCAAATAGTGGAGCCTCTTTGGCCATTCTTCATGTGGGGATTAGATCTCATTGTTAAACTAGCTCGATCACAAGATGGTCATGTTTTTATCATTACCACTACTGAATATTTTAATAAATGGGTAAAATCCATGCATCTTGTTAATGTCATGGGAACCATCATTTCTAAATTTATCCTTAACCAAATCATTTATTTATTTGAAGTTGTCCATACTATCATTTTTGATAATGGTGGGAATTTCAAAAATAAGGACATGAAATAGTTATGTGCTAAATTTAAAGTTTTCCACAAAGTTTATACACCTTACCATCCACAATTTAATGTCCAAGATGAAGCCACTAACAAAATTCTCAAAAAAATCTTACAAAATACCATCTAAAAAACTTGCACTTTGCACCTACCATACTAATATATATACTACCACTAGGGTAACATCGTTCTCCTTAGTATATGGTTTTGAGTCTATCTTACCATTAGAAGTTGAACTTCCATCTTTACATATATCTCTTCATGGTATCATTCCTAATGAAGAATTACATGAAGCTCATCTTCATGCCTTAGACCTTCTAAATGAACACTATTTAGCCACTTTTTAACATAACCATCAATACAAGGCTTGCATCACCAAATAACCTAATAAAAATGTCAAAGTCTACACTTTTAATGTTGGTGATCTAGTCTTAAAATTAAACTAAACCCATGATAAAGAAGGAATATATGCCAAAAATGGTGGGGCCCCTATTTAGTAAAAGATAGTCTTTGTCTTAGCACTTACCGTCTACAAACTAACGAAGGCCATATTTTCAAAGAACCCACTAATGCATAATTTTTGAATAAATATTTCCTTTCTTTTCATACTTCTATATACTATCCTACTAACACTTATTACAAGACTTCTCCAATAATCTCACCCTGTAAAACAAGCATATCTTATACACATACTTTATTTCCTTCCTTTGGTCCTTTGGTTTATTTAATTAATGAGTTACATTGTAATACCATGGATAGGACCTGATTTTACTCATGAATACCTTGTTATTTCATACATTGATTTTTCATACTTTTTCTCTTTTAATCACAAGCTTGTTATTTTTCAAAGCACTTGACACCCACTTAGGTTTTTATTTTTTGAGTTCTAGTGTAAGACCATGGATAGGACTGGTCTTTCCTCATAAATACCATTTTTATTAGCCTTTTACATCCACTTGGGTTTTGTTTTCTTTCTTTTACGAGTTATAGTGTAAGAACATGGATAGCACTAGACTCTCCTCACAAATACCATATTTTCCATTTTACACTCACTTGGGTTTATCTTTTATGAGTTTTAGTGTAATATCATGGATAGGACTAAGCTTTCCTCATAAAATGTATATATTATTTTTAAATTTTTTACCAAACTGAGTGTTCTTTTTAGAATGTTAAGATATGGTTACAATTTTGTGATTCCATATTCTCAACCTTATATTTTGTTTCTTTTGAAGATAAAATTTGCCCAAAAAACTATGTTAACATGTTTCCATACACTTACATACATTCTTATGATAAGGAATCATACTTGCCTATCATTTTATGTCATTCACATTGTCACATATTTATAATTTGAAGTAATTCAAATTATTTTATGTTCATTTCCCCTTAATTTCACTTAATTTCATTCCACTTTGGATAAAATAAGGTCAAAGTTAAGATAACACTTTTATTTCACATAAATAAACAAGACTCTTAGACACCATGCTCTCTAAATCCTCTTTCTTAGCAATCAAGTTTAAAGTTTTCAAATTATAGTCATTTTTATCACCCATGTTTAGTTCTCCAAATCATATGGAGGAGGAATCAAAAAAGCCATTAAAAGTTTAAAAGTCAAATCATTTAAAAAAAATACAATGATCAAAAGGAAAAATATAAAATCCAAAAGTCAACATCACACCAAAAGATGTGATTCATAACACATCTCCTATCTACAATCAAAGCTCAAACTCCATAGTTGGCCTCATCATATAGTCAAGGTTCATTGGGGTGTGGTATGCTAGTAGATTGGGATAGGAGAATTAAAAATACTATATAATGTTACCTACTTTCTCACATAAGTACCCAATATTCACAGTAGATTGATGACTCTGTAAGGGGTCCTAAGGAATGGGGAACTCATTTTGGGAAGGTAGGTTCATTTTAATTTTCATGTATATATCATTCATAGGATGATACTCATACTTAATTTGATAACCCAATATTTGTGTGGTTAGAAGAAGTTTTTAAAAGTCCTAATGTCAAAAGTACTCTTATTTTGACAAACCTAATTTGAAGTGTTTTGAATTTGATATAAAGTTTCTCTATCTTGATTTTTCATTCATCTCCCCCACCACCCATTTAATTCCCCCCTTGATAAGATAATTTAATTCTAAATATATTTCCGCACTTCTATATTTATTTTTTTCACATCTTAAAACATGATAACACTACTTTATTTTGGTTTTAACTATATTTAGAGAAAAACACTATGATTGAGTGTCTATGGATTATTTTATTTACACCATTGATTTACATTTATATAATTTACTTGGTTTCATTTGAAAAAAATCATTATCATTTCCTTTTTTTGGAAAACTACGTCTATTTCTATTTTTTATACCTTTTTCAATTATTGAGTGAGTTTGGATTGTTACTTCTCACTCATCAATTTTTTTTCCCATACTTTTTCTATTATTGAGTGAGTTTATATTGTTATTTCTCACTCATCAATGTTGTTTTCCATTTAATGTACTTTTTCTATTGATGATTGAGTAAGGATTGTTACTGCTCACTCATCAATGCTATTTTACCATTTATTTCCCATCTTTTTTTAAGTAAGGATTGTTACTGCTTTCACATTGATGTTAGGTTTTTTTTTTTGGTATCCTTAGTTTAATTTGGTTTATTAAATTTCTTACTTAAGGTATAATTATTTTATTTTTTTAGTCATTTAGTAGCCTTGGATTTTTGGTTGCCCAATTTACTCTAATTTTTGGCCTGGTGATTTGGTCCTAAATTAACATTTATCACTCTAGCTTACCAAATTTACAAGTACACCATGCATACACATATTAGTTATCTTGGTTTTCCTATGTTTGTTTGTTTTTTCTCTTTAAAGTTTTTCATCCTTAGGGTTTATCCAAAGAAGTCTTTATGACGTCCATGATCAAAACTACAAACACAAAAAAATAATCATCTAGTTAAAAGGTAATTCAAGGTATGCATACATTACTTATTTATTTTAGTTATTTCCTTTTAATTATTTACTTTCAATTATTTTATGATTTAAAATATTATAATTTACTTAGCTTAATATTATGTGTTTCTATGTTATTTTCCTGAAGCACCATCCCATGTTACAAATGCATGGCACGTGATGAGCTTTAAGTGTGGTAAATGTATACATAATATTTTTAAGATTTATCAATTACTGATACTTTATCTCTTACAATAACCCATCAAGACTCAATCTCTCTAAGTGCATGCCTTAAAGGGTGCACCAATTAGGGGGTGGGAAGACCTTTGGTGATTTGTAAGATTGTTGTTCCCTATACCACTGCTTAAAACCAACATAAATATCTCCTATATGTTTCCCTAATCTTTGACACCTCTCTTACACACTCTTACAAGAAATTCACCACCTAAAATATCCCCTAGCTAATCCAAAATATCTTTTTTTTGTTTACCAAATCTAGTCACATGGGCCGATGCTATTCTTAAAAATGAGCACATTACAAGATTAAGATGACCTAGTTGACTTAGTCCATAAACTAACTAATTTATTTATTAAAGAATTAGGTTGACTAGGCTGACTATGTCAGTTAAAACTTTTAAAGGGTTTAGGGTTAGATCCTACTAAATAAACATGCCATTTTTGCCATTTTCATTAGATAAATATTGAGATCTTCATTTGTGCTTCTTTACAATATTCTCTTCCACCATTTTATTTGAGGAGTCATTACTTAGGGTTTACAATTGGAGAGAAGAATCTTATCTTGTGGAAAAGTCTTGGACACATATAAAAAGTCATATAGCCTAGATATGACCTATATTTGTGATCCTTATAAACCAAAATAATTTATTGAAAAGCACCATTGACCAAGGAAGAGATTGAGCCTCCAATAGGTTAGTCTTCAAGGTAAGTATTCCTAACTCTTATTCCTATATTTTGGTAGATAGAATTAGCATAAGTAATGGCTTGTGAATGTATTTATCTCTCCATGCATTAGGATTACCTTTATATTAACTTAATTAGAGTTCTTACTTGCATGTTTAATTTTATGTTTATTATCCCCATTTGTGCCACAAAATTTGGTGAGCACTAGATTAGTTTTATTTTACTTTATATTTACTTTGTTAGAAACTATATGACCTTGCTAGGGTTATGGTGTGGTATTGTTCACCTAGAGGATTTAAAATCATCTCTAGTGATATTATGTGGTAATATACCCCTTAGTTAGGTCTAATGGATCCATATAGGTCATGACCCTGATTGTCTAAATGTACTAACAAGTGAAAGGGATAGTGTGATTTATCTTCTCCAAGCTAGGATTGATTTGTAGATCAAGTTTACTTTCCCTTGTCATACACTACACACTTTGGGATACAATACACACTAGAGTATTATGCCTTAACACACACACCTCATTTTAAAATCTAAATAAGGACCCACTATAGATTGAATATCCTAATTCAAGGTCTTATGAACTAGAAGTCTATGATGTGGAATTTGAAAAGCATAAATGTAAGGTCATTTCAAAGTTTGAAGTATGTTTCAAGTTTATAGGAGAATCAAAGCTATGCATAAACCATATTATATGATTCACTTTTAACCTTTTATATTCTTTTAATTCAATACTTATATGTTTGATTTATGATTAAATGGCTAACTGGGCTGACATGTTATGATTTTAGTTGGTTATTTATCTATGATGTGTCTTGAATAGATGATTCCATGTTTAAATATTTTCTGGGAACACTTCCTAGCTCATATAATTTTTCCATGCAACATCATTACCTTAACCTAGAGCCCAAGTGAAGAACATAAGTCACATGAATAAATGGATCACTAGGTATCACCATCTTGCTAAATCATAGGTGAGGTCAAAATAGTTCATTGTACATATTATCCTAGGCAAGTGGATCAATGAGATCCATTTATTTGTCACCATCCTACTAACATAGAGGTGAAATCAATGTATTTCCTTATATGGATTATCTCAAGTAAGTAGAGCAATGAGATCCATCCACATATCATCATCTTGATTACATGGAAGTAATGTCAGTAGAGATCCTTGTACAAATCATCCTGGGTAAGTAGAAAAATTAGATCCATCCACATGCCATCATCCCACTCACCTATAGGTGATGTTAGTAAAGTTTGTCATATGAATATACCTAGTAAGAAAAGCAATGAGAACTATCTACGTGTCATCATCATGCTCACTTGGAGGTGACATCAATAAAGTTCCTTATACATATATCCCAAGAAAGCAGAGTAGTGAGATCCATCCATATGTCATCTCCCACTAACTTATAGCCAAAATAATAAAGTATAGTAGGCCATAGCTTAGTTACGAGTAGAGTAACAATATATAGACATGTGTCCCTCAACCACATAAACATATAACAAAGAAATAAATGTCAAGCCCAAAAGTGTGGCAAAGAAACATATGCCACTTATGTAAACTAGGCACTCAAGAGTAGGTAAAATAAGCCATATGGAAATAAAATCCATGAAAATTGATGTCATGAAATTCAAATGGAAAGAATTGATAGGGAATGGAGAAAAAGCCATTGTTACCTTTAAATATCCTGAAATGGTAAATTAATGGTAATAATGGATTTTACTCAGTGGGAGTATAATTTAAAACCCTGATATCTACCTCCATTTTTTCTATACTAGCCATACCCCCTGATTGTCTACACAATTGGTAACACCCATTGGCTAAGTTGATCAAATAGATTCCCCTATAATTTTTGTGTATAAGGTAGGTAGGAGGAATAAATACATCATTGACACACCAAAACAAAAGTAGGTCACTATATAGAGGAAGGATATGCCTCCTTTACCTATATTAGGGACATGTTCCCCCATAATGATGCATAATTTAGGGCAATCTCCTTATTCTATTCCTAGGGTTATAGGACAAGCAAAATAAGTAAAGAAACAAGTTACATTGAACATTCCCTCATGGATGAAGCAAATACAATAAGGGGAAGTAGAAAGGCAATACCTAGTAAATACTAAATAACCAACAATCAAGTTCTACTTTGATAGATAAATGAATACATTAAGGAAGGTTAAAATAAAGACTATGGTTGCAGAAGGAGAACATGTCGAGTTAGAATAGAGAAAATATATATTCTCTTTGACAAAGAGAATAAAATTAAATCCCTTGGACCTAGATAGATATAAGGTGGATCCTTATATTTTTATGGATGTTACCATAGGAGTAATCAAAAAAAATTTCAAAATATATAACCAATCTATTTAGAGGTTACTAGATAGGAGAATTATTTAGGCTCCTAAGGATTTAATAGATAACTTATATGGGAAAACTACAAAGTTGTACGACACCATTCATTTAATAAGATATACTAATACTACATCCCAACCTAAGTAGGGGCATACTTAAATTATTCAATAAAATTAATGATATAAATGGTAAGTTTTGCTTCCTAAGCTAGGTGACCAAAAATAATGCATATGCCCACTTAAACCTAATAACAACAATAAAAGCTACATGGGCCTAGAATTAGTTCACCACCAAGAGGGATGGATTATTTTACTGACATCAAGAGCAAGAATCATTCTCTATTTTTAAAGATATGAGTCATAGAAGTAAGAACTCATCTTAGGAAATTACTTCTTAAGCCCATTTTTGAGAATCTCCTTTGATCTCTAGTTGATAGCTTTTGAGCTGAAATTGAAGGCACAATCTATAAAACCAATGAAATTACAACTAGTGAATTTTGATAGGGATATAATTATAGGAACTAAATAACTTCATGTGGATGTCAAATATATAGTCATCACACATATGAAGCTCATGGATAAGATCCCATATTTGTTTAAAATGTCTTTGCTTGATTTTGAAACTATTAATATTGACTTTCAAGATAGCCATGCATTATATTTAAAAATAGAGGTAGCAAATCATTCAAATTTAGTATAAGTGGCACCACTAACACCCAATCAAGGTACTCAGTTCTAAGATATATAGTAGTGTAAATAAATACATGGCCAACATATTTGACACTTTTGATACTCACTGCTACAACTATATTGGTGGTAACTTATGGCATATCTACAGTGATAATGTATGTTCCAGCTATAACTCAAGTTTCTATAACTATTACCCCATCATTTTCTTCTTCAAATATTGCCACAATCACTCCCTTAAATACATGTATATTTGCATGATTTTAATTAAATTGGTATTGTTAGTTCCTAATTTATTTGGTACACACACACACACACATTATATATATTATTTTAGTCTAGGAATTCTATTTTGGGTAAATAACATTGTACATGCATGCTTTGCATAAGAATTGGTACATTGTTCTATTTTTTGACATGTATATAGATTTTACTTGAGAGATGAGGTGTCTCTATCCCAAGATTATATATTTGTATCCTCCCAATCTAAAGGGAGGATAATTTTATCAATTAAGATTTATAGGAAATTATAATGATTATTCTATAATTATTCTTGATGTGCAAATTTGATTCTTCTCCAAACCTATGAATCTTGTAAGAAGTTATGTCATTCTGGTATCCTAGTCTCTTGGTTGTAGATGATTTTGTATTTTCAATACAATTATTCATATTATGATATTGCTAATTTCAATGCCTTTTATGTAATATTAATAATCCCCTATTGTAGATGTGTAAACACAATTTGAAAAACATGACAACCTTTGATTATATATGGTTAAGATTAATGAATTATTATGTCCTTAACCTTTGATTGTTTATGTGCTTATACCATCTTACAATAAACATTGGTTTTTGATTGCTTGTCCAATCCATATTTCAAGAGCTAGTTTAGAGAGGTTTCATCTTATTTCATCCATAGGACTTCTTTTCTACCTTACCTTTCCTTTTTTGAGTTTTTTTTGGTCAGATCCACCTTAGTTTAAATCCATCATCTATCCACCCATCTCAATTAGGTTTAAAATCATCCATAACCTAACCCATCCATTGTAAACAAACTAATTTGCTCATCGCTATTCCAAAAATAAGCTATTTACAAAACCCAATACACCATAACTCATGCGTTAGAGTGTATATTCATTCATAGCTATTAAAATGTTATAGGCTACCTCATAAGGTTCCCTAGTGTACATAAAACCCATATCAACATGAATTTATCTAGTAATAAAAGGAAGGTTGAACTTCTACCTCTATTTATGTGAAAAGAATCACTTGAGTTACACTAGATGTTATAAGGAGGGTAACCAGGTCTAACTCTAACAATGGTCTATTAGTTTCACCTTTTCAACTCCACATAAGACCTAGGTTAGATAAGGGCAACTCAAGGAAAGATCTAACTCGATCATTTTCCGTAACTAGAAGAGGTCCATTCCCTAATCACTATGGTCATATCTTGGTTAGCTAGTTTTATTATTGCTATTATCAGTGTTGCTCATGACTTTCTTAGAAACACTAACACATATCTTCCATCCTTCTCCCCTTTTAGAGGAAATACTATTGAATAACATCTGATATTTTTCAAGGCATCTCTAGGGATAATGAATGTGGTCAATGAGGATGTGGCATGAAAGATTTTACCCTTCACACTAAAAGATGACACTTATGATTGGTTTCTCAATCTCCCACATGCATCAATTACCTCTTGGTCCCAATGTGAAAGCACCTTATTAGGTTAATTTGGAGAGGTTACTAGTCCTAGTTTCATAGACCAAAATTTCCCTAGTATGAGGAGAGAACCCAATAAACCCATCAGAGCCTTTAATTATAGATTCCAAAAAATGTTTAGCTAAGTAAATGATGCTTATAAACTCAACATTACACTAAACCTTGATATGTATAAGAAAACCTTGGATCCTACAACCTCAGTGTTTGTACATAGAGTAATAGGCATCAATAACCTACCAACAACATATAATGAATCCATCAACATTGATAGGTAAATAAATCCCTAATTATAAAGCCTAGTTAGATCTAATATCTACCAATATTATATAATGTTAAATTAAATTTCAAATTCTAACCAAAACACTATGGCTTACAATCAAAATCAAGCACACATGCAGTTGCCCTTGTCCCATGCTACACCAAATCAAAGCTCAAGCTTTTTGAATAGCCTTGTTCATACATCCCATCAACACTAAAGCCAACTTCAATTCTATTCATTACTTCTACCACTTAGAATGAAAATATATACTCTAATAAAGTTTAATTATATTTCATCCATAAAATGGTGTAGAAGTTAAGTAATGAATTATTGAGCATGCAAAAAAGAATGGGGAGTGATAGTGAACAAAATACAAATTAGTTCTTCATGTTCCAAAGATATAACATGCCTTTCAACATGCCTATAAATAATGTAAAACAACAACCACCCAAAAAGATGATTAAAATAAATATCTTAGAAGCAACACTAACTAATTGGTATAAGATTCAAAATATAACACAACATGGAGAATTGGATTACATTGAGTTCTGCATTACTTTTAAAATATTTTAGAAATAAATGGAAAGATAAGAGAGTTTTTTGGACCATCTAGAGCCATGTTTATCTAATAAATTAGGGCACCCCTAATACAAAAATGGTATTTGAGACATATGACTTTCCATTCCAAGTGAAAGATGAGAATGAACTAGAGGATATACTAATGAGATCTATGAATTCCAACACTTTTAGAGGAATAATTACAATATGAGGAAGAAGCAACCTATTACTACCTCCACTCCTCCAAACAAAAATTGCATTACTCCTCCAAATCCAAAGGCAAATAATAATCCACCTCCTCTAAAGGGAAGTGATCAACACTAAAACACATAACTGCAAAGTAGAGCTAGGTACAACATTATCAAAGATATGAATCAAATCAAGGATAATATCATCCTACATGAACTAGCTCAGATCACTAAATAGAGGGAATTGTTGATGAAGGCCTTGATTGACAGATCCTGTACATCTAATAAGTCTGAAGCTACCCATGTCAATGTGATGGTATATAAAAACAAACTTAGAGCACCATCATTTATGTTGACTATCTAAATGTTTAGTAAGAACATACACAACTGTTTGGATGACCAAGGCATTTTAGCCAATTTGATGTTGATAAATATGTGCAAGAAGTTGTGTTTGACCCTAGATAAGTCAAAAAGAGTTGTTCTATAGTTAGACAAGTATTGAATCTCATGTATTAGATAATTGATGAATGCACACATCTAATTAACATTAGAGCAATGTGTATAACAATACATAGATATTCTAGTCATTAACATTCTAAAAGCTTATGGCCTGATGCTAAGTTGTAATTGGTAAAAAAAAATGATCAAGTACATGGCCACTAAATTCTCACACGTGGCTATCTTGGAAAGGAGTTACCAACCATATTTGAATGGATAGAGAACTAAAAATTAATTCCCTAATCACCAAGTACAATGCCAAGAATGAGAAGGTTGACTTTGCATCTCTACATGTAGGAGTGTACACATTTACTACCAAGCAAGAGCTTCGTGAATTTTTTTAAGGTCCTTAATTATGGACTCTCTATTTTGATTGAGCTAGATCAAAGAAAGGTTATAGTGTTGGCATATCCCTAACATACCCAAATGATAAGAAATACATCACTACTTATAGGTTGTAGTTTCCTTACACTAATAATAGGACTGAGTATGAAGTTCTAATCCTTGGTCTATAATTTTTACTAAATCATAACATCAAGCACTTGTAAATATTTTTTGATTTAGAGTTGGTTGTTAACCAGATCAAAAAAATATATCAATGTATGCTCACTTACTTAAATAATTACAAATAATGAGTAAGGGACCTGATTGAGTCATTTAAAGCATTCAACATCATAGCCATCTCAAGGGAATAAAACCAGATGACAGATTCACTAGTAGTTTCAAATATGAATCTAACACCACTCTAAGAATAAAAAATGTGGAAATTATCAATGGAGTTAGTGTAGAGAGGATTACATAACATGATTATTCAAACATTAGTCTAATAAATCAAAGGATAAATGCATAAGAGTAAACTAAATTAAGCCTATCTATTCATGTGGGAATACAAAATTAGCCTATCAATAAAGCTTGTATATAAAATCAATGATCAAATGTAAAGGATTATGGAGACAATTCAGCATAATAACTTTTCACAAATTAAGCTTAAAAATTATGTCCATGGCCTCTCTATTTATATATTTTTGAGATTACTTAAAATCAACCTAAACCGCTCATCTTGAGATGAAGATGTGTGGTTGAGGATTAATTGAATTATGCAATTAAAAATACATAAATAGGCTCATAAATATTTGGGAAAGAGGAGGATTGAATAGGTATGGAGGGTCTTAACAAGGCATGGGAAACCCATAATCTTGATATTTGTGGCATTTATGGTCTAGGGATATCTTCCCAAGAAATGATGTCACCTGATGATGTAGTTAATAGAAATCAATTTATAAAAATAAATATTCAACATATCTCATGGAAAATACACTTAAGTTCTTGATTTAGATTAATTATCCTTAAATGAGGGTAATCAACATTTGTGCAATTATTTGAAAATTAGCCCTCAATTAATCAAAATGGTTAGAAAGTCATATTACTGGGTCATAATTTAACTCAGGAAGAATTGGAGGGTGATGCTAGATGCATTAGAACCATATTCCATTTTAGGATGTTTCCAACATGAAATAAAAAAGGCACATGATGTGTACCAATGAATTAGAAGAAAAGAGCAATCTAGGGCACCCAGGTGCAAAATTAGCATTCTGACTCAAAATGATTTGATCAAAGTTAACTAGCCCATAAAATGCATTACTATATTTAGGGATACTTTGACCTAAATTTGTACTTGTAAATGAAAAGTTTGAACCATTTAGTGTTTTTTATGGATTTTAACCTATAATGTGCATTTGAGTGCAATTTGAGTAATATTGATAATTTCAACATAAATGGTGTTAGGAATTAGATGTCTATATTTTCCCCTATTTGAGAATGCATAAAAAGACATTTAGGTGAAGAAACATATTTTTAAAGAAAAGATTTGTCAAAAAATTTTGGAAATGACCCATGATGCCCCCTCGAGAGGACATACTAGGATGAAAGAGAAAGATGGACTCTCAAAAAGAGAGAAAGTGAGAGATTAATCCATGAAATAGATCACATCCAGATGAGCTAATGATTGTACATGTAATTACCATAAATTATCAAAATATAATTAGAGGTATAATAGGCCCTAGTAAATGGGGAGAATGAGAAATATATAATCCATAAATGTAAGGGACACACTTTAAACATACCCAATATGAGAGTACAAGTTGTGCACTTATGATATTGATAAATCTTGAGACAAGTTGTACACTAAAATATTTCCATCATGGAAATTAGTGTGAAGAGCTTAGAATTAGAGTAAAAGAGAGAACATTATACTTTAGGAAGGGAAGCACCACTAAAATAGGGTCTCAAAAGAGAAGATAATAAGAAGTACCCCAATAGAGCAAATTTGATTGTGATAAAACAATTGTGCCCTAGTAGGGCTAATTTTGATCATTGATAAAGAATAAATAATAGTTTACCCCTATAGATATGATTTGATTTTGACATTATTCAAATTTTGTGCCCCAACATGGGTCATTATCAAGCAAAATAGCTCAAGGATATAACCCAAACGATAGGTTAAAGTGAGTAGGCACAAATGTAGATAAGATGGTGTAATGGCTTAGAAAGCCACATAAGACCAAGCATATGAGAATGAAAAAAATCATGAGAGAAAATAAAAGAAGAATTAAAGATAGTCTAGATGACTCCAAATGTGCTAGACAAGTCGATACTGCCTACATAGTTCCATGGGATCATGTTCCAACCTGAACTTTAGGCTAATGTAGTTCACCCAAGTTTGAGAGAGAATGGAAACAAGAATGATGAAAACTAACCAAGAATAGATTAGAATCATAGTGTATGAAAATAGATTCACGTATAAGCATAGATTTGAGTGCTAAAATTCATGTTACCTATATGTCTAATTCCATATCATGAGCCTAGGTTTTGCAAAGTGTTATTGAGAACTATTCATCAGAGTGATGTTGACATTAAGACTTTGAGACTTGAACACAAAGTGATTGCTATAGAAAAATAAATTAGGCATCATAAGTATGAATAACTTAGAATGACATAATATTCTAATTACGTTGAGCTAGTTCAAATGTGAATACTTATAACTAAGGATAATGGTAAAACAATGACCAAAACTAGAGTTAAATCTATTTACATTTAAATAAAAAAAAAAGCAAAGACAGAAAAAAGATAAACATAAATTAACCTAACTTGAAATCAAGATATGATCAATCAAGACTTAAGTAGGAACAAAAAATGTTTAAAAACAAAAAAGCAAGAACATCTAAACGACATGAGACCAAGATATGAATAATCAAGATCCATGTGGACCATCAAGACATTCTTAATCATAAAATAGAAAAGAAAAATCAAATAGAAAACCAAGGCACCAATAATAATCAAATAAACAAAATGATCCAATAATAATGTAATAACATAGGATCAAGATATAAATAATCAAGATCCATGCGAATCATTAAGATGTTCTGAAACACAAAAGAGACAAGCAAAATCAAATAGGGAACACAAGACCAATATGAGACAAGAATTAATAAAATGAGAAAAGGAGAAGAAATAAAAGGAGAGGTGAAAAAGCATAAAAAATACCAAGAAAACACAACAAAACACCAAAAAAACTCAAATAAACACACACAAACAAAAAACCAAGTTAGTGCGATTTAAAGACAAATGTTCTTGCACGTGTAGTAGGGGTGTTACTTTCCACCATAACACAACAAAAAAATGATATAATAATTGTTCCCTAACTAAAGAGGAATAATGAAAAAAGAAATGGGGGAAGATAAGAAAAGGAAGAGGTTGGCCGAGCTGACTCCAAATGTGCTAGACAAGTGGATTCTGCCTACATAGTTCCATGGATGCATGTTCCAACATGAACTTCAGGCCAAATCTAATTCTTCCAAGAAAATGATCAGACTAGTATGATTAATGTTATAGAATAAATGGAAGATATGACAAATAAATGAGAATGGTATTGGAAACAACAAGCTAATGGGATGAGAAAGAATGATCTTGCAAAATAGTAAGTGCATGGGATAAGATGAACTAGTGTTTCTTTGCTTGAAAAAAAGCAAGAGCATAACATTGTGGGATGGGAATGTACAAATCTACAGAAGTGTGAGATAATGTTTTTGTTCTTTTATGGATCATGTTATAATTTTTTTGATATTTTCAAAGTTTTTCCAATGTTTTTGGTGTTTTTGGGATAAAATATGCACAAGGTGGGAACATTTAGTCAAAGAGATGCACATATGAGAGTAGAGGTTCTAATAAAATAACTAAGCTAGCTACAATGACCCATGCTCATAAATTGGTAAGAGAGAAGAATAAAAAAGACAATAAATGCCTATAAAGAGTATAAAATGTAATATAGAATAGTGTTTTAGATGAAATAATTTTGAAGAAGTATCTGTGTTCACCCATTTGTAACAGTGTAGCAAAGGTTCAAAACTGAAAAGATGCTCATGCTCACTTGTCTATTGAAGAAGCTGTAAAATACTATTCTAACTGAAATACTTTGTAGAACCAACATTGAGGATGTTCATAATGTTATTGAGACATAATCAGGATCATAGTTGGTCAAGGGAAAAAATGTTTCAAGATTACAACATGCCTAAGACATAATAAAGAAAATGGTTCTCTTTGGAGAATGGTCCAAAGAATAATGTCCAAAACATGGATGGCCCAGAGTGGGATAAACAATATGGTTCTTAAAGAGAATAGTCTAGGATAAGATAAAATGTGTTCAAATTGCCAACAATTCAAAACTTTCACTATCTAGAGTTATGAAGAGTGGGCCAAGGTAGTATAAAATGTGTTCAAGGTAGGATAAAATGGTGGGATAAAATTACTTCATTATAAGTTTCCCCCAAGTCAGGGGTCTTGTAGATAATGGTTCAATGCTGTTCATGTGTAGAACCTCTTAAGGTGTATGATGTTCATGGGCTCTAGAAGTTCTTCACCATTAGGTTTAGCTAGTTGATATGCCCTTGATCCATAGTTCACCGTGACAATATATGGTCCCAACCAATTAGAATAAAACTTAACTTTATTTTAATGTTCAACAATCATGTTATTTTGGTTCTCTTTCAAAACCAAGTCACCAATCTCAAATTCTCAAGGAAGAATGTGCTTATTATAGTTTTTTCATAATCTATTCTAATAGGCCTACAAGTTTTTTAGGGCAGCTAAATGCTTACCATCAAGAAGTTTAATTTCTTGCCACTATGAGGCTCTATAGTCTTCATCATCTTCAATGTGCTCCAGTGATATTCATAATGATGGTATCTCAATCTCAACCAGAATAATAGCTTTAGTGCCAAAAACAAGGGAGTATGGAGTGGCCCCAGTTGGGGTTTGATGATTGGTTCTATAAGCCCAAAGGGTAGGAAAGAGTTGCAAGTGCTAATTACAACCAACATCATTGACAATATTCTTTAAGATGGCTATAATGGTTTTATTTGATGCCTCAACTTGTCTGCTACCTTGTAGGTTATATGGAGTTGATTTCTTGTGCTTGATCTTGAATTTTACACAAAGAGATTTTATAACTTGGTTTATGAAGGATCTGCCATTATAAAAAATAATACAGGCTAGGATGCCATATTGATAGATGATATTGTAATGAATGAATTTGGCTATCTATTTATCTATAACATAAGTAAGAGGGATAACCTCAATTCACTTGGTGAAATACTTGATTGTAGTTAAAATGTGTTTATGGCCATCTGAAGATGTTGGGTTAATTTTCCCAATGAGATTGAGACCCCATGTGGATTACAACCATGGTATTGTGATCGACTGTAGTGGTAAATAAGGTGCGTGTGTTAAGTTGTCATGCTAATGACAAGGAACACACTTCTTCACATAGCTGCAAGCATCATTTTCTATTTTGGGCCAATAATACCCTATTATGAGGAGCTTATTTTCTAGGACTACACCATTAGTGTGAGCCCCACACATTCCTTCATGAGTATGCTTTAGTGCCAGCTTGGATTCTCCCAAAGATAAAAAATGAATAAGCATTCCATCATAGCCTTTATGATAAAATGTGTTTCCAAAGAGAGTATAATGTGTTAAGCAATGAAGGAATAGTTTATGTTGGTTGTTAGAAAGGTAGGTAGGGAAGACATGACTATGGAAAGAGTTATAAAAATCTTGGTACCATGGTAGTTTAGGTAGGGGATTAAGACCAGTAATGATGCATACCCTCTTTGAATCTATTATAATATGCATAGGATAAAGAATATTTTCAATTAAGAACTGATATTCTTTAGCACTATCATCAATTTGAATCATGAAACTAATTATTACCATTACATCAATGGATCTATTGTTGGATCTTGAAACTTGTTCAAATGATAGATATTTAAAATGTGTTTTGAGGTTATCAATAATTTGCTTGTAAGGAATAAGCTTATCATCAATTATTTGATACTGATCATTGGTTTGATTGATGATCAAATATGAATTTCTATAGACCTTTAAGCTTGGAATATCCCACTGTATAGAAAGGTGAAGCCCTATAATCAATGCCTCATACTCAACCATATTATTTGTACAATGAAATTATTTATGGAATGCTTTGGGAATCAAGTCCCCCTATGGTGTGATCAATAATATCTCGACTCCAGACCCACAAGATGTGAAGGATCCATAAAAATAGAGCATCCATTAATTAGGTTCTTGTGATTCTTATTCTATCATCATGATAGAAGCATTTGGAAAGTCAAACTTGAGAGGTTGAGAGGCCTCAATAGGAGATTTTTCAAGTTGGTCAGTAATTACCTACCCTTTGATTAGATTTTAATTTTGGTTCTCAATATCAAACTCACTTAAGAGCATAACCCATTTAGCCATGCATCCTTGAAGAGATACTTTAGATAAAAGGAATTTGAGAGGGTCCACCTTGGTGATGATAATAGTTTTGTTATTTAGCATATGATGTCATAATTTATAAGTGGTGAACACCATAGCTAAGAATGCCTTCTCAATAGGCATATAATTACATTTATAATCCACCAATGATCAACTTAAATAATAAATAATGTGTTCCTTACCATGATCATCATGTTGGGCCAAAAGTGCCCCCAGTGCATGTTTTATGGCTAATATATAAAGAAATAATGGCTTTCCATGTTTTGACGGTCTTAAGACTAGTGGATTGGACAAGTATATCTTAATATTTGCAAATTCTACCTGATAATCTTCATCCCATTTAAATGTTATCCCTTTCTTCAAAAGATGAGTAAATGGGTGGCACTTATCTGCCAATTAAAAAAATGAACTTGCGTATAGACTAGATCTTTCCTTGTAGGCTTCACAGCTATTTAAGATTATTTGGTGGTGTTATTTTGACCACTTGGTCTTAAATTGTGAACTTTGATTGAAAATCACAAAAACTTGATCAAGCAAAACACCCTAAAAAGTTTTCATGCACACCAAAAGAAATATTTTTTTAGTTTATTTTAAACATCTAAAGAGGTATAAAAAACATTCTTTAGAAAATATTTGTCTTGATCCTATAATGAAAAAGTTGGTATGTCCCTTATATTTGAAGCTATTTTAAGTCTGAAATAATTAACTTGGGAAAATGAAGTCTCGGGTTCACACAGTGCAATCCTACTACTCCACATAGAAATCTTGCAGCTCTACAAAATCATGAGTCAAATATGTAATATCATTATTTGGGTTATATTAACAAGGGAACACAATATCTATACTCAAGGTGACATTCCCACCATTCAAGGTCACAATACTGCTACTCAGGGTCACAATATTGCTAATCAAGTTAAAATGAGGTTTTGTGAAAAAAATATACAAATTCAATCTAAAATAATGACATATTATGAAAATTCATAAAATAACACTTGGTTTTAATTTTTTTTAATAAAAAATGGAGTCTAGATGACCCTAAACCAAGCTCCATAAAATGGCATGTTCTACACACTACAATACCATGACTCACAGTGCAATCTCGCCACTAAGTCAGTGGTGGGATTGTAATATCACTACTAGCAAGTAGCAGGATTACAAATGAGAATGAAGAAACAAATGAAAGAAAGCATACTAGTTACCTTATCAAATGGATTCCATCATCCATGAGTGGCTAAAAAATGTGTTCTCCCCTATTCAAGCATCCTTGTCTTTGTCAACAATGGTGGCAAAACTCCTCCATGGTCTCAATAACACTTCTCAAAAACTAGATTGAAGATGTGAAATCACTAAATTAGCCTATCAATGAAACTTGCATACAAAATCAATGATCAAATGTAAAAGATTATGGAGAAAATTTATCATAATAAATTTTCACAAATCAAGCTTAAAAATGATGTCTATGGCCTCTCTATTTATAGATTTTTGAGATTGCTTAGAATCAACCTAAACCGCTCATCTTGAGATGAAGATGTGTGGTTGAGGATTAATTGAATTATGTAATTAAAAATCCAGAAATAGGATCATCAATATTTGGGATAGAGGAGCATTGAATAGGCATGGATGGTCTTAATGAGGCACGGAAAACCCATAATCTTGATATTTGTGGCATTTATGGCATAGGGATATCTTCTCGAGAAATGATGTCACTTGATGATGTAGTTAATAGAAATCAATTCATAAAAAGAAATATTCAACAACTCTCATGGATAATCCACTTAAGATCTTGATTTAGACTAATTAGCCTTAAATGAGGTTAATCAACATTTGTGTAATTATTTAGAAATTGGCCTTCAATTAATCAAAATGGTCAGAAAGTCATATTACTAGGTCATAATTTGACTTGAGAAGAATTAGAGGGTGATGATAGATACATTGGAACCATATTCCCATTTAGGATATTACTAATATAAAATAACAAAGGCACATGATGTGTACCAAAAAATTATAAGAAAAGAGCAATCTAGGGCACCCAGGTGTAAAATTGGCATTCTAACTCAAAATGATCTGATCAAAGTTAACTGGCCCATAAAATGTATTGCCTCATTTAGGGATACTTTGAACTAAATTGACACTTTTAAATGATAAGTTTGAACCATTTAGGGCATTTTATAGATTTTGACCTAAAATGTTCATTTGAGTGCAATTCTAGTAAGATTGATAATTTCAACATAAATGGTGTTAAGAATTATATGTCTACAATTAGTTCTTTACCCCTATGTTCTATAAAATGTAGACAACTTCTAGGTATTTGGGGATGATCAACAAATTATCCAATTCATGAGTAATTTTGGGACCTTTGAATATCAATTAATAGATGAAAAGGATGTTGAGCCTATGTATATAGAAGATCTAGAAGAGGATCATGTCTTATGACTAAAAAAACCCATCCCTTTAGGGATGGTCTCCCTAGAGCGAGCTTTTTATGTAGATCCATAATCTCAAAAGCATAATCAACCTAAAATAACTAAGTCTAATTTCATTAAGGATAATTTGGGTACTAACCAACATTCTTAGTTGTGAATATTTATATGAGTTACACTAAAAGTGAGAAATAAATTTTGAAGAGTTTTATGAAAAATACAAATGCTTGATCGCTTAGACATTGAATATTTAAAAATCCTTGATCCCAAAGTCATCACACATACTATTCCATTAAATGTAGAAAACAAGATTTTTAGGCTAAGGTAGAGGATAATTAATCTAATATTAGAACCCCTCATCCAAATAAAGGTACAAAATATACTAGATGATAAAATAATATTCCAAAATAAGGTTTCTACCTAGGTAACCAACCTAGTTCTAGTCAGAAAGAATGGAGAAATCAGACTCTGTGTTGAATTCAAAAAATTGAATCAAGCATCAAAAAAATATAACTATCCTTTGCCCTCCCTAGATGAGGTAATTTAGATGGTCAGTGGATTTGAGATGATGTCCTTTTTGGATGGATTCTAGGTTGTAACCAATTGCTATAGGAAACATAAGACACAATGAAGACTACCTTTACCACCAAGTGGGGAACTTTTGCATACAAAAGGATGCCTTTTAACCTAATCAATGTAGGGACAACCTTTAGAGAGTGATGCTTTTTTTTGAATAAATTGTTATAAAATACATCATAATTTACATGGATGAATTGATATTGTATTTAAAAGAGAAAGCTGATCATGTAAATCATCTAAAAAGAGTGTTTGACAGATGTAGAAGACATGGAGTCTCCCTTAATCTAAAGAAGAGTATATTTGAGGTCACTGAAGGGAAATTATTAGGACATGTCATCACTAAGGATGGAATCTCCATTGATTCAAACTATATTTAGGCTATTTCTAAGCTAATGCCTCCAAAAAATAAGAAATATTTGAAGTCTTTCTTTGGAAAGTTATACTTTGTAAGGAAGTTCATTTCTAGATTTGTAGAGATTGTGAAACCATTGAATGCTATGATGAAGCAATATGCCAAGATAGAGTGGATAAAAAATACTAAGAGAACCTTCTAGGAAATTAAAATAACCATTGCTTAGGCTCTAATTTTGATCAGCTTAGACTTAAATAAATATTTATATCTTTATTCATTGGCTTCAGAACATACTCTAACTATTGTACTTAAATAGAAGGTGGATGATAATGAAAATCCCATTGCCTTCATGAGTACTAATATAAAGGATAAAAATTTGAAATACTCAATGATAGACAAACATATATATGTACTAATAATAGCTATGGACAAGTTTAGGCATTATATTCTAAGGAATAAAACATATGCCATCATCCCAGACCCAACTATTAAGCTTACACTTGGCCAGAATAAATTGGGAAAAAAAGAGAAAAATAGATGGCCAAACTTCAAGAGCTTGATCTTGAAATTAGACCAACCAAGATGGTGAAAGGACATGGAATCATCCAAATCATGACTTAGACTAATCCACACATTTGTATTGAACAAATCAATGAGACTCAGGTAGCTGATGGTGAGTGGTACACTCAAATCATCTATTACTTACTCATAGGTACATGTCCCCCTAAGCTTAATAAAGAACAAAGGTGAACCCTTAGGATTAAATCAATTTATTAGATCAATAATGGATTCCTATACAAAAATAACTATGAGAGCATCAATTTAAGGTGTGTTTTAAGAGAAGAAGCTACAAACATCTTATACAAAAAGAACTATGAGGGCATCAAAAGATTGGTAGTGGACATCCCTCAGGGAACAAAACAACTCATAAAATTTTGAGGATGGGATACTAATGGCCCATGATATTTAAAGATACACATAAGTATGTTAGAACCTATCATGAATGCAAAGTATTTAGAAAAAGGGAGGTGAATGCTACCATGCCACTGCAACCAATCATAAAAGGATGCCCATTTGTTTAATGGGTCATTGAATTTATTGGGGTACTTAATACAAACTCTTTAGTAGGGAAATTTTTTGTCCTAATAGCTACTAATTATTATACCAGATGAATAAAATCTATTATGATTAATAATTATAAAACAATTGATGTTATTAAGTTTTTAGATGAAAACATACTAACCAGGTTTGGTACCCTGATTTATTTGATTTGTGATAATAGTCTAGCATTCTAATCTATGGAATTTACTGAGTAGGCCTCTAAAAACCAAATCACCATAAACTTATCCTTAAAATACTACCCATAAGGGAATAGAGTGGTTGAATCTACCATTAAGAATATTATGGATTCCATAAAGAAGTCAACACAAGATAAACTAAGGGAATGACATCTCCTATTGAAATATGCACTGTGGGTAGACTGAACCAAAAATAAGTAAGCTCTCAAGGATTCATACTTTTTGCTAGTGTATGGAAAATAACCAATCTTCCCCATTAATATTAAAATACCAACATACTAGTTTATGCAAGAGTACATGGGAGAAAATGAAAGAATATAGTCTAGACTACTTGATATAGTCTAGATGGAAGATGTAAGAACTAAAGCACTGCACAACTTTAACAAACATCAAGACATTGTCAAAAGATAGTTTGACAAAAGGATTAAGGTCAAGGCATTTAGTATTTTATACCTAGTGCTTCTATGGGATAAAGTACATAAGAAGAAAGGATAACATGATAAGTTCACTCCTTTGTGGATTGGGCCATATCAGATTTCATAAATCCTAGGCAATAATGACTTATTCTTGAGGGACATCTAAGGTAATGACATCTCTTTTCTAGTCAATGGACAATTTTTGAAACATTATTTCATGGAAAATCCAAATAGAGATGCTTTTGAGTGACTATAATTGGAGATGTAGATGTAAGAGTAAATTAGATTTCTTGCTTCCTAGATTAGATTTCTTACTCTCTAAAATAGTTTTTCTACTTTATTAGATTAAACGTTACACCTGCTTTTAGTAGTTTAGCTATTATGCTTCCTAGATTAGTTTTCTAAAATTGTAAAACAAACTAACTAATTTATTATGACGAAGTTACAAAAGACTTGATAAAAATAAGGGGATGATTTATAAGGATGCATAATTGGTTTTCACAAGGATTTATTCTAATAGTGCTTGAGCTTCTGGAATTGAGGTATGGGTTATGAACAAATTATATTATGCTTGGATTGAATGAGTTTATTATAAATATAAGATTCACTCTGATATGGTCATGAAAATTTAAGAAAGACTTTTCATTTCCAAAGATTAATTGCACTATTAAATGTCAAAACTTGGATGAGAGATAGTAAACATTGAAATGGATACACACTGACATGGACATATTACTAAAATAAGTTTTCTTATACATACACCTAGATAATAGTGATTCCTAACCCTTTTTTTATCTGTGTTTCAAAACAAAAAAATCATGATATAAACTAATAAAAGATGGGTGATTCAATTAATCTCTATCAGGGCTATAGATGCCTGACTAGTTATAGAGCAATGTTAGAGTGGAATCATAGGTATCTCTATTAGGGTTATGGATGATTGATTTATAGTATAATAATGATTAGACTTCCATTATTTTTTGGTTATAAATTTGAGGAAAAAATGAAAATTCTAGTGTTTATTTAGGTCTTTGTTAAAACTCTCATAACCAAGAGAAATTAACTTTGCAAAAATCACACACTCAAATCCAAGGAATGGAAATAGGATTAGGATTATTTTTTAGAGTCTAGTTTATTTATCATTTTCTTGATGGAGTTGAAGTTTTGTTATGATACATTACTAAGATTCTAAGTTCTAAATATTCAAGAGTATTTCCCCCTCTGAGTCATCATTTGTTATGCCTCTACACACACACACACACACACACACACACACACACACACACACACACACACACACACACACACACACACACACACACACACACACACACACACACACACACACACACACCATTTTAAAATATAAGTAAAGACCCACTATTGATTGAATATCCTAATTAGGGGTATTTTGAACTAGAAGTATATGACATGGAATTTTAAAATTATAAATTTAAGGTCATTTCAAAGTTTACAGTATGTTTCAAGGTTATAGGAGAATAAAAATTGTGTATAAGACATATTATATGATGAAATTTTCACCTTTAATTCTCCTTTAACTCAATACTTATATGTTTGATTTATTATTGAATGGCTAACTAGACTAGCATGTTATGCTTTTAGTTGGTTATTTATCTATGTTGTGGCTTGAATAGGTTATTTTATGCTTAAATGTTTTCTTGAAACACTTTTTGGCTCATCTACTTTTACCACATGGCATCATTTTTCTAACTTAGATCCCAAGTGAAGAACATACATCACCTGAGAAAGTATATCACCATGATCTTTCTAGTGTCACCATCCTGCTAACCGAAAGGTGACATCAATAAGTTTCCTTATACAGATTATCTTTGGTAAGTAGTGTTGATGCCTAAATATGTACCACAGGGTGATATTAGTGTTTAAACAACACTTCTCATTTGAGCACTAAAAATTTAGAGCATGAGTAGAAGGTTGTGGTAATCTAGTTACCTATTATGAAATAATGGCAAAGCAAGCAAACCATTCCATAGTATTTATAAAACTTGGTGGTTGGGATCCACCTTAGTCATTTCAACAATCTTTGTAGAAGATGTAGTAATCTATACTAATATCATTGAATTATGATCAAATGCTAATATAAGACTATTCTAAAATGAATATTTACAATGATACTTAAACTAGAGTGATCTATTTAAAAAAGAAGAAAAAGGGCAGGGTAAGGAAGAGAAGAAAAGTGTTGTTAATATTCATTTCAAACGTTATGAAAAAGTTCAAATGTTTCCCAAGCATGCATTTAAAACCAATATATGAAGTAAAACAACATAAGCTTAGATCACAACATATATTAGGCAAACTTCTAAGGAAGATAAGACACAATGAAAATAAGAACTGTGTTTACTTTAAAGTTTTACTTCTTTAAGTAGATAGCTGATGCACATATAAAAATATAGAGAAAATGAAATGAAGCAAACTAAGGAACCTTCAATTAACCTAGCATATGCATAAATTAACAATTCTGCATTCAAAAGGTACATGCCAAAAATTCAAAAAAACTATTCAAATCTAAGATTTAGAATAAACAATTGAGAGAGAAGATAAATAATAATTTACACAAACAAGATGAGATAATCCTTTTAGAATTATCTACTTGTATTAATTTCTCAAAGTTTAAGCTAGTTTTTTTAGCAAAAAAACTCCCTCCCTTCTTTACAAATGACAATGATCCTTTTATATATTTTAAGGAAGCATGTCGATCAGTTGCATCAACTTACAAGTCTATAAAATGTAAAGGACAACTATCCTTTCTATAAAGATTTTAAAATACACTAAACTTTCTAAAATAGACTAACCTTTAGGCAAATGTGCAAACAAGCTGCACATGCCTTTACAAAAGAATATTCCATTTTAAAAATTTATAATTCTTCTACAGAAGGGAATATTTATAACTAATTAATGGACCTTGTGATGATGAAGTCCCTTGATCTTGATGAAGTAACCTCATTTCTATTTGATGCTGCTCATTAATAAGTCTCAAATTGACTATAGGTTTTAGGAGGAGCTTAATCTCTTGATCTGCCAAATCTCCTAGGTCCTTGTCATTTCTCTCCAAAGCCTCCTTAATGCTCCTTGCCTTGGCTATCTTTTCTTCTATAGTTAGGATCATAACCATGATCCTACTATTGTCATTCCTAGACCTACCTTGGGTCTTTATTTTTACCTCTTATATGACCAAATTGGTCCTATGTTTAAACTCATCATCCACAATGATGCCCATGGAGCTGGGTTTTGTAGCTTTTTCAATCATGGTCCCCAAGAATCATTTGATTCTATCCATCATCTCTTTATAATCCTTGATGAGTCTTTCTAAGAATTTGGACCAAGTGATCAAACTATTGATTTTATCTATAATCAACCCTAGGATGGTGTTGAGATGAGCAATGTTGATGATCTTGAAACCAAATATTTTATCCCTTTTCGAGATGCTAATTAAATCCTTCATATTGTCCTTAAAACTCTGTCATTGGGTGATAATGCCCTTGGATACTACATCCCATTGATTTAGTGCACTCTATCTTATCCTTATTGACTTCAAAGTGTTAGAAATGTCATGAAATAATCCATCAAACATTTCAATCATTACTTTAGGAATAGACAAAATAAATTATTTTTCCAGATTCTCCTTTTGTGTCTATAGGTTCTCTATTTGCTATTTCATACCCTTGATCCCAGTTTGTCACTGGGCACTTTGAGCCTGGGCAACCTCAAGTATATCTTCTTCAAAAATAGGGTGCTCACCTAGTTTCTAACACTCCACCTGAGTTAATCTAATGAAGGGTTCTTTCTAAAAAGTGAATTCCTCCCCTATAATCATGGCTCTTTTTCTAGATATTATCTATAAGCTAGCTATGGTTGGGTCAAATTTGACACCAACTAAAGAGTGTGTAATCTTTAAAGGCTTTGGGGTCTCAATTTATGAGCCACTTGAAGATCTAAGAGCAAACATTTATATTTCATTCTCTTCATTCTACAACTCCACAATTCATGGTTTGAGCTCCTCATGAACATGGATGTTAATAGACTTTGTAATTGCCCATTAATGGTACAAAGTTGGGATCTTTTGTAGCTTTCCATATATAAACCACTTCAAAATGGTTGGTCCATGAATAAGGTTCCCATCATAGAACTAATTAACCTCACTCAAAGGGTGATTGAGGGTTAATTTGGGCCTCTTAGTTCTTCTAGGAATTAAGGCTAGCTCAGCCTTTCTCTTTTGTGGGGGATGCACTGAAACTAAGTCTAAAGCTATCTCTTTCTCCTTTTCCTTTCCTGCTTCATCAACTAGAGGTTGAGGTTATTCTTCATATGTTTCTTCTTCATCCAACCCATAATCAATTATTAGCACCTTTAAGGCATCCTCTACTGTTTCCTCAAGATCTAATGCAATCATGTCAATGAAATTGATAGGGGACTCTAGCTTTTTAGGTTGGGAAGAAGATGATGCCCCTTCACTAGGTCTTTCTTTAAGTCTATCTTTTCTTGATATTTATGTAACTTGTGCCTCTATCTATTCTAGAGGAGGCCTAAAATATGATCATGTTAGTAAAAGGTACTATAAAGGTCCCATCTACCATATTTCACTAGCTAGCTTCTCATCTCTCATCAATCTAGTCTCAAACTTGATATTATGTTTCTTTAATCTTACTAAGACCTCTATGAATGAAGATGCTTGGATATACATCATGTCATGGAAACCAAGGTGATGTTCATATGCCATTTTAATCTTTTTGGCTTTCAAATGTTTCACAACATTATCCCAAGGGTCTCACAACTTTAATTCATCAAGTTGTAAATTGAATGAGTATCTATGTTTGGAGGTGGTGTTTACATTGTCCCAATTATGTGACATAGTTCTACTAATAGTCAAAGGAAAAGGATGGAAAAACCCATTCCTTTTTCCATTTCATACACCATCAATACCATAGAGTAATTAATATGCTATCTCCTATTCAGCCATCTTGGTGGGTACATAGATTGTCAATCTAAGTGGTTGACATAAGGTTCTGTCTATCTTGATTATAGTGTAGTTAGGATATAACCAAAGGTACCCATTAAGTTCCGCATACTTCTTGATTAAGGGACTAACCCTCATCTTGGGGATTCTTATAATGGATTCCACTAGGGCTGGGTATACACAGTCATAAATGAATTGTATGTGGTACCTATACTTAAATATATGTAGTTTAAAATAGTAAAAGAAAATAATTTTCATTCCATCAGGTGACCAATTTTTTATGTTAGTGATTTTGGTAGTAGCCAATAGGGAATCAAAAAAATAAGACACCATAAAGAAGTCATTGTTAGTCTTATTATTTATGGTAGAGAATTATTTCTTTAGGAAGATATTGATCATTTCACCTAATGGGGAAGTAAGTCCCTTTTCAACCAAGAAAAATATATAAGGGACCCAATTTTTTTGACATAAGTGGTGGAGGGGGCCCTAGACAATATATTGAGCAAAGTCATAATCATTCTAATTCCTACCCTGAATTAGGTAATTGGGATATTTATAATGGGGTCTTGGATCACATGGGTTCCTGAATATAGCCATGGGGCAAGGACAATTTTTAGGTCATTTTTACTGGACCATTCCTTAATTATGGGAAAATCTACCTAAGGAATGGGAAGTTTATAGTAGCTCTCATATGTGATGGGGGAGATATAAGAAACTTTTATAAAATTACGTTCATGGAATATCATATCCTGATCAATTATACAATCCTTAAAGATAGAAGTAATGACATTGATACAATGAAGTACCTCTAGTTTCGCAACCACATGATGAAGATTGGTCATCTAGATGGTGATTGTGTCATAGAATCTTTGGTGTATTGTGGCATTCTTTTCATCTTCTTTGGTGATTTCTTACAACTCTTAAATGGCCTAGAAAATCTTAGACTAGTAATTATCCCTGATGTTTAATGCTACAACATCAAATTTAGTGTCCTTAAAGACCCTTCCTTTTATGTCTAAAGTAAAATATAGCTCTGTGTCCTCCCTATTTTATTGCTTTCATGCTACCATGATTTTGAGATTTATAGATTACTCACTAGTGGTCTATAAATTTATTCTGGATCAATTTTCACTTATTCATGTGATAATTGAGCTCTCTCTAGTTTGATTGTGATCAAATTGTGATCAAGTTAGGGCTTCCATAGATGCTAGGTATTTTTTTAGGTTTTTTCAAGCTTTAATGGTGGCCACTATTTACACTTAGGTGAATTTTGTGCCTTGGATTTCATTTAGACTTCTACCTTTATACCTTTGCCTTTTTTGAGCTTAAAAAATATTTGGTTTTGTCTTTTTCTACTTAGGTGGCATCTATATGGCACTTTCATGGTACTTTATTCATAAATGATTTTAAAACTTGATGTTGCCTTTTAAAACTATCTTTGATCTCACTCAATTAGATCATCTTATATGGATCAATGTGAGTCATTGATCTTAATCCTATGAGTTGCATGCCATTGGTTGTCCTTTGCACTAGGCCCTGTAATTGTGCTACTTGGAAATCCCATAAGGATTCTGAGCTCTACATCTCTGCCAATATCATAATTATTGTGCATGCACCATGTGATGGTCTTGTGGGGTTTTAAGGATTTTATTGAATAGTCCATAGTGATCTTGATCTATTTGATCATATTGCCTCAATTAGATGTGAGCCATCAATCTTAAAAAGGTGCATGAAATTTAAGTTAGCACAAGACCATGTAAAGAACTTATGTTAAATAATTTTAGTATAATGTTTTATTTCATGTTAATAAACAAAAAATAATCTAGAGGTTAAAGTATTTAGGCTAAGTTTAGATCAAAATAAAAGGGGCCCCATTGAATGATATAAGATATAACCATAAGTCTTTATCCTAAGGTTCTATTATATTAATGAATACAATCAGAAACTTAGGATATAGACTTAGGTTAAGTCTATATCTATAAACATTTAGACCATGATAAGTGAAATGAGTATAAAAAATTGGGGGGGGGGGTCTCAAGACATAAATGGACCAAGCCTAGGGTTATTATTCTAAGGTTTGGTCATGTTGAAAAACATGATTGATTCTTAGGATAAGAATTTAAGCTAAGTCCTTGTCATTAATACTTGATTTTATGAAAATCTAAACTTGGTTAGAAAGGTCTTTAAGTCAAATCATGGAATTTAATCAATCTAAGGAGAAAGATTGATTTTAACATTAAAGTGCATGATTATTTTCCAAAAAAGACCCCATTGATCCTATAAAGGCAAACAACATGTTTATTTATCTAAGTGGGATTAGTTCATGAGCTTGAATTTTGATGATCTCATGGATGTCAATGACGGCCTCATAGATGTCAATGATGTTAGCATGAATGTCAAGATCAAGCTTTAGCAATGTATTACTGGGGCTTAAATTTGATGGCCTCATGGATGTTGATGATGGCCTCATGGATGTCAAATGATGAGCATGAGAACATCAAATTTGAGATCTACAAAACACAGTAGGCTCTGTTGAAAATTTGACCCATTACGCATCGTTTAATCAACTTCATCTCAACAAGCATGAACCATTGATCATGATCCAAGTAGTTGGATATGATTGGTTCCTATAGTCACAAATGGATTAAGTAAGCTTGGGATGTCATAAAATTTAGACCAAGATTATAGAGTAATGTTTTGTTCACATTAATAAATATGAACATGACTCAGGATTAAAGTTTATAAGCTAAGTTAAAACATAATAAAGTATGTACCCTTTAAATAATTAAAATTATTTAACATAATACTTTAGCCTAAAGTTTCATTGTATTGATAAATAAAATAAAATTTTAGGGTAAGATTTAGGTTGAGTCCATGTCATAATAAAGGGGGTCCCTCTTAATTTTTCACTATCCGATCTTTAACATTCACTTAACCATGGGATATTGATCATGATCCAAATGATCAAGTATGTTTGGTCTTGTGGGTTAAATCTTTAGACTCATTAGGTTCATCTAATGCCATCTAACTAGTTTCACTTGAATCCATGTGGGTCACAGATCTTGTAGAGAAGCATGTGGCTTAAGTTAGGGCTTAGGGCAAATAAGACTAATGATAAAGTCTTAAGACTAAGGTCTCATTCATGTTAATAAATGTGAATAGGGACTTAAGACTAAGACATTAGTCTAATCTTGTGAAAATAAAGTCATATCAAGCTAGGAACTTAATAAAAGGGACCCTACATTATTAAGGTTGGACCATGCCATTGTAAAAAGGAATGGGAATCTCAAGATGTGAAAGAGATCAAATGCAAAACTTTTATATTAAGGTTTGGTCATGTTGAAAAACATGAAAAAGTATTCATATAAATATTAAGATTAATTATATAACATATTTAAAATGTTCTCACATAAATTTTTCCCACCAATTTTTGAATTTGGTCTAAAAGAACATTGTGATAGGGTTTCTGAATGAGGGTTTTTAAGAAGTTTGAACATGGATTCAACTTGAATTTTAATAAAATAAAGGCTATTAAAAGGTCAAATTGAGATAAAATCATTAAAATTATGAAACCTAGGTATGATCCCATCAAGGAGAGCTCCATTAAACATATGATCTGAAACATAGAGATCCACTATTAGTAATATTACGCAAAGCCAAAGAGAAACATGAATAAAGAAGACCAACTAGACCAAGGGGTGGATGATATTAAAATATAAATAATGTGAAAAACATGTTAATGATGCTCTGGTCAAGTGAATTTCAACTTTAAAATACAAATTTTGTACAATTTTAACACAAGGGTCCCCCTTTTTTAGAAATAGGGGTATATTGCCCTAAAAAAATTATAACTTCTAGGGAAAACATAGCAATATGTTATAATTCAAAGACTCTAGTTCAAATAAATAATTAGGTTACCTATTCCACTTGATCAATGCCATCATCAAAATTAGTTTATGGTTAAAATAAACCTTGCACCTATAGGATTAAGATCAAACATCAAAACCTATCCATGCTATGTGTGTTATTTGATTTAACTTACTATTTGCCATGGGGTTTAGGGGATAACTTCCAATTTTTATGGCTTAATCATTAACATTAACTCATAACATGTTGGATAGTCATTAAGAACCATGCTTTAGCTTAAGAAAGGCTTGGGCATTGCTCTAGTGCTAGTCTTCCTTCCATATCCCCAACAAAGATTTATTTGGCTCCACTAATAGCCTTAGTACATTTATAGCTAGATGTCCATAGCCTTGATGGAGGTTACCAGAATCACCTTTTCTTGGAAATCTTTTGATTTTGTAATAAACTCTTATTTTTGTATTTTTTAGACCATTTAGGCTTTCTAATAGAGGTTGGGAACTAGGTTAGCCAAGTTTAGGGATTTGGTCAAGTGTTTGATCCTAAGATAATCACCTATGATTTCAACCTTCATCCTAGGCAAGGATGTTTATTAAGTGCAAACATGACTGTGTCCAAATAATTTAATCTTTCATCCCATATGTGCAATTATTCTTAAAACCAAGTTTAGAACAAAATAATGTTTGAGTTCTTATGAAATAGTTAACCTATCCACTTAGTATTTAATAGTTTTTATAAATCATATCATTAAGCTCATATTTTAGATCCATGGTCAATATTTTCTCAAGATACATACCTATATTTTGAACTTGTGGAGTTTCTAAGCTTTTTGAATAAACTCTAAGCTGAGGGCTGCCTAAAAGGACTTATTAGCAGTAAGGGACAAAACAAAGAAAGAAAACACACAAAAAATAAAACAAGTAGAAAGTAAATAAATAAGAAAATAAATATGCACAAACATATGTACAAACAAGCAACAAGAAGGAAAGGATAGAAAGAAACCAACAAACCTACCTACACTAACTGTAACTAGTCTTACATATTTACTCGATGAAGACCCTAGGAGGAGAAGAAAAAAAGTAATGCTTGAGGTACTACCCATTGGTGGGAAATGCAAATTCTACTCCTTGTAGGTCTTTTATCTTGAAGGTGTTGTTCCCAAGTGTCTCAAAAATCTAGTAGGGGCCTATCCATAGAGGTGTGAACTTTCCATGTTTTCCCTTAGGTTTAGATGCCTTGTCCTAAATAAGAACTAAGTCTCATTACCTGAACACCTTTAATTTTTATATCTTATAAAACCACATCTTCATAGTGGTATGGTGTCTACTAAAATTAGAAAAAGCTTCTTCTCATGCATCTTCCATTTGAACAATGTCCAATAGTCTTAAATTTGCAAGTTCTTGATCATCCTCCATGTACTCCTACATGAATCAGTATGTTGGTAGCTTGAGGGTAATAGGGAAGATGGGTTATTAGACATACACCATTAAATAAGGGTGATGCCTTGAGATCTTGTTTGATCCTTATCCTATCTACCCATAAGGCATATTTGAGAATCTTATGCCAAGTTCTAATTCTGTCTATAGTAGACTTATTTAATGCCTTTATCAAGTTCTTATTGGCTGATTTGGATACTTCATTACCCTAAAGGTAATGGTTGGATGAAAAATTGAGAATAATAATATTATCATATTTCCTTTCTATCATTTCAATGGATATGAATGTATATCCATTATCATATACTAGAGAGATTAGAGTCCCAAACCTAGTGCATAGGTTTTCCTCTAAAAACTTGATCACTTATTTAGTTATACACTGCTTGGTGGATACTTCTTTAGTCTACCTCATGCAATAATTAGTGGTAGTTATAATGTAATTGTGACCTTATGATGAGTTAGGGTTGATCACCCACATAAAATCCAATCCCCATTGGGTAAATGGCTTGTCAATCATCACTAGTTGTAATGACATTTTTACTTTTGGCTCCTTTATGCTAAATATTTGGCATGAGTGGCACTCCTTCATATGCTTGTGAGAATATTTGAAGATGGTGGGCCAATAATAGCCAACTCTCAAAATTTTGTGAGCTATGGTTCTTCCAAATAGATGCCCACTTCCTATCTTCTCATGAAAGGTTCTCATTATTTCAACAACTCCTTATTTTGAGACACATCGTAGGTAGACACCTTTAAAGTTATTTTAATATAACACTCCATTCTTGATCAAGTAATGGGATGCCTTGAGTCTTAGAGATATCTTCTTCTCCCTAGCTAGTCCTACAAGATAAGTTTCATTAATCAACAAATGATTGATAGGATCATACCAGCCATTAGACTAAAAACTTTCTTATTCAACCTGCATGACATTAAGCTTGGGGTTAGCATTGAAAATCATTTGAATTAGACCTTGATACCTTACTAATTTTTTAGTCTTTAGTTCAATGTAATATTATTATAGGACAAACATCCACTTACCTTTCCTTTCTCCTAGCTCATTTTCACTTAGCATGAGCTTTGTAGCAGGGTCAGGTAAGATGGCATGCAATTTATTCCTAAGAATGTAATTATTGAATTTTTTTACTAAATTTACCAATGTACATGCTTGTTTATCAATTAAATAATCATTTAACTCAACATTTTAAAAATTTGTGCTCATGAAAGTAATTATATGGTCACATCCATTAATTTTCTAAGTTAAGACTACAACAATACTATGGTCAAAAGTTAAGGGGTAAAGGTAGAAATCCTTAGAGAAGTCTAGGATTATCAGGACTATAGCTTGACCAATTGCCTCCTTGATGTCCTCAAAGGCTTTATTAGTTCCATCATTCCAAGTGATTTTGAAATCCTTTTTCAACATGTCATTCAATGGTTTGATAATTTCTACAAAGCCATAAATAAATTTTATTACAAAGTTAATTTTTCTAAAGAATGATTTTAGTTTTTTCTTACTGTTAGGAGACTTTATCTTTGATATAGCTTCCAATATTTTAGGATCTATAGATATTCCCTCCTTAGTAATGACATGGCCTAATAATTTATCCTTAGTAACATAAAATATGCTCTTCTTAGGGTTGAGAGAGATCCCATACCTTTTGCACCTTTCAAATACCTACTATAAATGCATAATGTGGTCTTCCCTTTTTTTGGAAAAAATAGTCAGATCATCCATGTTTATAATGATGCATTTACCTACCAAGCCTCAGAAAGCATGATCCATGGTGCTTTATAACATTCTTCCTGAATTAATCAATCTAAATGGCATCATTTTGTATGCAAATGTACCCCATTTGGTAGTGAAAGTATTCTTCATCTTGTCTTCTTGTTTCACCAATACTTGGTTATACCTTGAAAATCTGTCAAGAAAGGACATCATAGCAGAACTAAAAACACTTTATATAACTTGGTCTAAATAAGGCAAAGTGTAGTTGTATTTTTCAAATGACTTATTTAGGTTCATAAAATCAATGCACAACCTAATTTTCCCATTATTTTTCTTTAATGGAACTAAATTAGCAACCCAAGTTGAGTTCCTGATGGGGAATACAATTTTGACATCTAGTAGTTTCTTAACCTCTTTGAAGATCATAGTCTCTAAAACAAGATTCACGGGTCTTTGTTTTTACCTAAAAGGCTTGAAGTTATCTTTGATGGTTATGGTATGGATGATGACTCTTGGATAACTCCTAATCTAGACTTAGACTTACATCTAGCCCCATCAAAATGTAGCTTCCACAATCTAGGAACTAGATAGGAAGGTTTAGACTCACATACCTTAGTAGTTTCAAGAGTGAAAACTCTTAAATTAGAGTCAAATATGTTCACCTTTTCCTTCATAACATTGTATTCCATGATCATATGTTTCAGTCTTGGTTCTCTTTCCACTCTGATTTGATTTGGTACCCTTTCTATGGTAGCCAAAAATGTGATAATTCAGTGGAAATATATCCATTTAGGGCCTTGGTCCATTCCCTACTCAATAAGATTCCATAAGCATAAAAAATGTCAACAACTTGGATATTAATAAATTACTAGAATCTAAGCTCAAAGGTAAGTTGCATATGAACATTTAATAATTCCCCAACTACATTGACTCTAGACTTATCTAGATGAGTGACAATTCTATCAAATTTGATAGGAGTCAAGCCAAGTTATTTACAAATACCTATTGACATTGTTAGGTTGTGGAGCTAAAAGCTTCAACTATGCAGACATGGAGGAGGTTGCTGAGTCCTAGTTATATCGGCATTAGTAGTGTAACTGACGTCAGTCATCTACAATGTAGAAGGGAAACTGGCATCATTAGAAGGTTGGTCGATGTCGGTCAACTCCAGGTAAACAGGGACCCACATCGATTGCCTGTGGCGGTTCCAGAACTATTCATTGTATGAACAGTTAGTTTGTTGAACTGAGTGTTTGCATGTAAAGTCTATTTCGAGTCTTGAGCTGCATGTCTAATTATTGTAAATTAGAAGTCTAAGTTATTGTTTAGTGTGGGATCTATTTATAGACCCATTGGAATGTATTGTAAAGTGTGCTAGTTAGAGTTGAGCAAGTGTAGCTCCTTCTAGTTCCATAGAAGAGCAAATAGAGGAAGGCAAGGTAGATCCTTCTAATTGTAAGAACAGGGTGATCTGTAGGTTATTGCAAGATCAAGGAGAAGTTCTACATGTGTAAGTAAGATCATTTGAGTTGTAGGTTGTTGCAAGCTTATGGGAGATCTACTTGAAGTACTTTGAGTACTTGTCTACTGGCAGGGTTATTACTGACTGGTTGGAGGTGAACACCAACTCTGTGTTTGAGTTGTGTGTTGGGACCATTTTTGGTAGGAGAGTGAACTCTTGAAAAATAATTACTGTACACTTGGTGTGAGAAGCCTGAAAGGTGTGGAAGAGTGTGGCATCTCTTCATTGTATTCTTTTCTGGATGAGTATTAATATAGATTGTATTGTCTCTCATATTCTGTGTCATTTGTGAATTCTAGTTACTTGTTCATTCTGGTATAATTTCATGTTTAGTTGCTAATACAAGGTAATCATATTGTGATCTTATTGAGGAGCAAGATCCTAACAAGTGGAATCAAAGCTGTTTGTTGTTCTGGATTCCCCATCAACTGGTATCAGAGCTTTTGGTTGGGTTACTAACAGGTGTTTTAGATCTGGTTAGTGTGTGTTGATTATAGGTTACTCACATGGGTTTCTATTTGAGTGGGAGTATAGCAATGGCAGAAGAAAGTAAGCTACGAATGGAGAAGTTTAATGGCAAGAACTATCAATTATGGAGGATGCAGATTGAAGATTATCTGTATCAAAAAGATTTGTACTTACCATTAGGTGGGGTTGCATGCAAGCCCCTGGATATGAAGGATGAAGAATGGGAGGTTCTTGATTGGAAGGCTCTAGGATCAATAAGGTTGAGCCTTACATCGTCTGTGATTTCCAAATTATCACAGGCTAAGACAATGGTAGAGTTGATGGAATCTTTGGAAAATTTATATGAAAAACCCTCAGCTTCGAATAAGGTATTTCTTATGAAGCAATTATTTAATTTGAAAATGTTGGATGGTGGATCTGTACATAGTCATCTTAGTGATTTCCATGGTTTAGTAAACCAGTTAAATTTAGTCAATATTGTTTTTGATGATGAAATTAAGGCTCTCTTAATCTTATGCTCATTACCTGAAAGTTGGGAGAGTTTGGTAATGGCAGTTAGTAATACTGCGTCTGCTTGAAAAATCTTAAAAGTGGATGATGTTGTGAGTGTAATATTGAATGAAGAAATTCATAGGAAAAGCACAGGTGAATCATCAGGAAATGCTTTGAGTGTTGAAAGCAGGGGAAGGCAAAGAGAGAAGATCGATCATGGGAGATCAAGGTCCAAGATAGGCAGGAGATCCAAGTCCAGGTATGGCAGAATAACCTGCTGAAATTGTGGAAAGCAAGGGCATCTAAAGAGAGATTGTTGGTTGGGTGAAGATCAGCATGAAGGACATGAAGAAGCAGATGTTGCAGATTTTGTTGCATAGGATGCTCTGGTATGTTCCTTGAATAAAGTAGAATCTTGGGTTTTAGATTCTGGTGCCTCTTTCTATGCATCCCCAAATAGGGAATTTTTTCTTGAATATGTCTAGGGAGACTTTGGAAAAATTTATTTAGGGGATGGTAAGCCTTGTCAAATGGTTGGCAAAGGGAAAGTGAAGCTAAAATTGCAGACAAAGAACACATGGGTGTTGAAGGAGGTCATGCATATCCCAATCCTGAAGTGGAATTTGATTTCTATTGGAAAGTTGGGTGATGAGGGTTGCACAGTAACCCTCACAGCAGACTCTTGGAAGGTTACCAAGGGTGCACTTATTGTAGTAAGAGGTAAGAAAGTAGGTACACTTTATCTATCTACTTGTATTATTGATTCTCCTTCTGGTTTATCTACTTCAGCTATAGATTCAAAGATGTGGCTTAATAGGCTTGGTCACATGAATAAGAAGGGGATGCATGTTCTTGAGTCAAAGGGTATGCTTTCAGATTTGAAAAACATGGATCAAGATTTATGTATGTAGAAGAAGAAAGTGACGTTTCTTGAGAAATCTGATGTTCATGACAAGAACATGAAAGCTTTGGTTTTTAAGGAGAAGGTGACAGACAGAGATTAGCACAAGGGGTTAAGGAATTTTGAGCAGAGCAAGGTTGATTTAGACAGGGTTTTTATCCAAAAGGAGCTCATAGGTAAAAGTCATCACTCACAAGTAAAACACAGAGATCGACGTTAGTTAGAAAACTGATGTCAACATCCAGATAGGGACCGACATCAGCTATGTGCAGCCTGACGTCAGTGACTCAGGGACCATAAACACCAGCGTCAGTTAGGGGGAACTGACATCGATGATGAGATAGTCATATAGAACCGATGTCAGTTGGGTGCAGACTGAGATGTGACTGGCATCAGTCATTGAGATAGATTTTGGGTAGACAACAAGCTATCAAGGAGTCTTAAGCACCCATATGGAGGACTTAAAGGGTAAGTAAGCCTCAAATTTGTCATTTCCCTTCTTTACACTACTTATTGCTCACTGATGGTCAAGAACTAGGAAGTTATTAAAGAAACAGAGCAGGTAGATCCAGGAAATAGTGGGAGCTTGGCATGGATGAAGGATGTGATTCTTTGGAGAAGAACCAAATGGGAGTTTTTTGGTGGAGTTGCCAGCTAGAAGAAAGCACTGAGAGACGAATGGATGTTCAAGATAAAGAAGAGTGGGAATGGACACGTGAGACGGAAGGCTAGGGTATATGTTCTTGAGTAAGCTACAGGATAATGGAGGTTTGACCATTGTGTTTCTCTTTACCAGGTTGGATAATATTAGCTACATTATCATTTTACTATATTGTGTGCTTGTTGCAAGGTTACACATACAGGAGGTTGCTAAACTAAAGGTAAAGCTAGTTCAGAGGTGTGTCACGAGGAATCTGGAAGCAACAAGATTCTTTGGCATGAGTGTGTTCTAGGGACATGGAAGGTCACAGGTTGATTTTGTCTCTAGATGATTATGTGAAACCAGTTAGCACACCGATGGTTGGACAGTTTCTATGAATAGTGTCTTGATTCACATAATGAGGTTAAGTGCATGGTATGTACTAGACTTGAGTTTGCCTAAGCAGTGGGTGTTGTTAGAAAGTTTGGAGCCAATCTAGAAAAGAAGCACTGGAGGGCAGTTTAGTGGATTCTGAGAGGGATCAACAATAGGTGCACATGCTATGGAGGGTCAAGTTATTTTCTACATGGGTTTGTAGATGCGGATGTGGTAGGTGATTTGGATGATAGGGGGTGCACCATAGGATTTGTGGTGGTTGGTTTTCAAGAGTGATCTTGAAGAGGGATACAAAGCCAAAAGAACAAACTAGATGACGTACAGGTACAGGTACAATTGCAGCTATTTATCTCCAAGTGGGAGATTGTTAGGTTGTGGAGCTAAAAGCTTCAACTATGTAGACATGGAGGAGGTTGCTGAGTTCTAGTTATACTGACGTTGGTAGTGTAACTGACGTCGGTCATCTATAGTGTAGAAGGGCAACCAACATTGACAGAAGGTCGGTCGACATCGATCAACTCTAGGCAGACAGGGACCGATGTCGATTGCCTGTGGCAGTTCAAAAATTGTTCATTGCATGAATAGTTAGTTTGTTGAACTGAGTGTTTGCATGTAAATGCTATTTCAATTCTTGAGCTATGTGTCTAATTATTGTAAATTAGAAGTCTAAGTTATTGTTTAGTGTGGGATCTATTTATAGACCCATTGGCATGTATTGTAAAGTGTGCTAGTTAGAGTTGAGCAAGTGTAGCTCCTAGTTCCACAAAAGAACAAATAGAGGAAGGCAAGGTAGATCCTTCCAATTGTAAGAATAGGGTGATATACAGGTTGTTACAAGATCAAGGAAAAGTTATACATGTGTAAGTAAGATCATTTGAGTTGCAGGTTGTTGCAAGCTTATGGGAGATCTACTTGAAGTACTTTGAGTACTTGTGTAATGACAGGGTTATTATTGACTGGTTGGAGGTGAACACCAACTCTGTGTTTGAGTTGTGTGTTGGGACCATTTTTGGTAGGAGAGTGAACTCTTGAAAAAGAATTACTGTACACTTGGTGTGGGAAGCCTGAAAGGTGTGGAAGAGTGTGGCGTCTCTTCATTGTATTCTTTTTTAGATGAGTATTAATACAGATTGTATTGTCTCTCATATTCTGTGTCATTTGTGAATTCTAGTTACTTGTTCATTCTAGTATAATTCCGTGTTTAGTTGCTAATAAAAGGTAATCATATTGTGCTCTTATTGAGGAGCAAGATCCTAGCAAGTGGAATCAGAGCTGTTTGTTGTTCTAGATTCCCCATCAGGCATAATGTTGGTGGATGCACCAAAATCTAACAAATAGTTATGTAAATTCTTACCAAACATTCTAACAGTAAGAAAAAAAGGTGGGGATTCTATTTTAACTTTGTACATAACAACATTGGTGTTGTTAGTCTTGGATGACTTGCTAGGTTTCTTGGATAAGGATTCTAATAACATGTCCCTTTGCTCAATGATCTATGTCAATTCATGTAATATGATGTTAGCCTTTATTTTATTTATATCCTCCACAATATTATACCTAATTTTATTTGAAGAAATAAATGCATCAATACATTGTCTAGAATTATATCCCTTTGGAGGCTCTGGGTTATTATCTAATGTAGTATCTGTAGGAGTGCTAAAGTTGTTTAGAGGTGTTAAAGTAGTTAGAGGTTACTTTTGATCTCTATTCTTTAGAGGGTAGGTCTTCTTTAGGAATTACTAGAAAGCATCAACTTCTTCAGGAATATCATCAAGTTCATTGTCTTCTTAGAAGGGGAAGTCAAAGGTCTCTACCATGAAGGCTTGGTTAGCATATTTAGATCTTGATGTACCTACATTATTATCTTTATTAGGAAGTACTTTAAAGGTGTCCAATTATTCTTGAAAGGATACAAAAGATTTATATAATTTAATGCAATCCATCTCACCATGCTTAGAATTATAAGGAACTCTACAGTAATCAGTTAATGCAAAATCAATAAGATTAATGTCCATGGTCTTATTATCAGTAGATGATTCATTATTCTTATTGTTATGGAAATTATAATTCTAGAATATATTATTGGGTCGACTAAATATTTGAAAAGAGAACTTCCTACTTGAGCCTTCACCAGTATGAATAACTTAATTTTACAATTGAAGAAAATCAATGCTTAGTTTTTGGACCATATTTAAAATAGAGTCATTCTCACTCTTCAGAGTTTCTGAATTATGAACCTAATTATCATTAGTACCATTGGTTGGTACCAAAGCCTTTTGATCCTTTAGATCAAATCCAGTTTTAGTTTGGTTTTAAAATCCTATGTTCTAATTGGGAGCAGCATGGTTCAAGGGTAATTGGTTTAAAGTTGGGATCTAATTTAGGGCTGACATATTCTGATTGTTATTAGGAAAGATGTTTAAGGTGAGCATATGTGGATTAAAATTGGGAATAAAGTAAGCTAATTGACCTTAGGGCTACATCTAATCATTAATGGTCACTACTTAAGAATAGGCTAAATCTAGAGTATTCATAGGCCTAATAACTCTCTTTATGAAAACAAAGGTTATGGGATCTAAAGCATCTTTATAGATTTCCAAGGCTAAAGCCTCATCTAGTCTATAAGGATCTATAGTCCTACTAAACATATTTTAGAATATAGCATTGAAAGTTCTTATAGGTTCATTTTCATCCCTCTTTACCATTCTGAATTGTTGGTATAAGATATAGGGAATAACAATCTTGCCAAATTGGTCAATAAATTTTTTGTTAAAATGATCCCAACTAGTAATGTAATTATCAAGCAAATTAAGAAACCATTCAGATGCAGCATGCCTAAATGTAAAAATAAATAGCCTACATGATACATCATCATGGGTGAAATTTGAAAATCTTAATGTAGCTTTGAATGATTTAATGTGTTCCTCTGTAGTTACAACACCATTTGGATAAAACATTGACAAATATTTCTTAGGATTGTGGGGGAGAACATGTACTACACCTAGTACATTGATGGAAGAATCCCCTAGCCCAGCCATACCTTGATGAAGGTTAAATTTAGGAGTACCTTGGAGTGGTGAAGTTGGCAAATAATTTGAATGTCTATGCCTACCTTTATCCTGCCTAGCTCTCCTATGGATTTTTAATTCAAGCATAGGTTCCCTTATTTCTAAATGTGACCTTGTTTTGATTCCTAACAATTTCAGCTTGAGAAATTTGAATTCTATTTGAAATACAATGTGTCAAATCAATATTTACAAAGAACAAAGGTTAAACTTGCACATTAAGTAAATTTTGCAGAGATTCATATAAAGAACAATAAAGGAATAGGATCTTCAACTAAACTAGCTCAAAGATATGTCCAAATATGTATATGTGAATGATCTTTACAAATCTAAGCTCAAATGAGCTCAAATTATCAAATGATATATGAATCTTTAACCAAAATAGCTATTAATAACCTCAAACCTATTAAATTGACAAAGTTAATGTCATCTTTACCATAATCAAGTGTATACTTTCAAAGAACATTGAACTTTGACTAAAGGAAACACAATGATAGGTCTAAAATCATGAAGATCACCAAAATTTACATAATTATGCTAAGATAAGTACAATTATGCAATGAATAGAATGATATTTGATCAAAATACACCAAAACCAGCAAAGATCCTACAAATTCACAAGGATTTGTTGGGGCCCTCCTTCTAGCACTAGTGGAGCTTACACCTGTTTATGCCTAAATATGTACCACAAGGTGATCTTAGTGTTTAAAAAAACTTCACATTTTATAAGTCAAAAAATTTAGAGCATGAGTAGTAGGTTATGTTAATCTGGTTACCTATGATGAAATAACAACAAAGCAAGCAAACTATTCCACAATATTTATAAAATTTGGTGGTTAGAAACCACCTTGGTCCTCTCAACAATCTTTATAGAAGATGTAGTAATCTATACTAATATCAGTGAATTGTGATCAAATTATAATCTAAGATTATTCTAAAATGAATATTTAAAATTATACTTAAACTAAAGTGATCTGGTTAAAAAGGAAAAAAAAGGGCCGGGTAAGGTAGAGAATAAAAGTGTTGTTGATCTTCATCTCAGACTGTTCAAAATTTTCCCAGGCATAAACTTAAAACCAATATATGAAGTAAAACAACTTAAGCACAGATCATAACATATATTAGGCAAAATTTCAAGGAAGATAAGACACAATGCAAATAAGAATAATGTTTACTTTAAAGTTTTACTCCTTTAAGCAAATAGCTGATGCAAAACTATAAATATAAATCAAATGAAATGAAGAAAACTAAGGAACCTTAAATTAACCTAACATATGCACAAGTTAAAAATTTTTCATTCAAAATATACGTTCCACAAATCTAAGATTTAGAACAAATAATTGAGAGAGAAGATAAATAATAATTCACGTAAACAAGATGAGACAATCCTTTAAAAATTATCTGCTTGTATTAATTGCTCAAAGTTTACACTAGTTTTTATAGCTCAAAAACTCCCTCTCTTATTTTCAAATGATAGAGATCCTTTTATATATTTCAAGGAAGCATTTCAGTTAGTTGCATCAACTTACAAGTGTACAAAATGTAAAGGATAACTATCCTTTCTGCAAAGTTTATAAAATACACTAGACTTTATAAAATAGACTGACCTTTAGGAAAATGTGCTAACAAGATGCACATGCCTTTAAAAAAGAATATTCCATTTTTAAAATTTACACTGCTTCCACAAAAGGGAATATTCCTAACTAATTTTTGGACCTTGTGATGATGAAGTCATCTGATCCTACTGAAGTAACTTCATTGCCTTTTAATGTTGCTCATCAATAAGTCTCAAATTGACTATAGGTTCTAGGAGGAGCTCATCCTCTTGATCTACCAAATCTCCCAGGTCCCTATCATTTCTCTCCAAAGCCTACTAAATTATCCTTTCCTCAACTATCTTTTCTTTTGCAGTTAGGATCATATCCATGATCTTGCTATTATCATTGTCAGACCTACCTTGGATCTTGATTTTTACCTCTTGTATGAACAAAGTGGTCCTATTTTAGAAATAATTATCCACAATGATGCCCATGGAGTTGATTTTTGTATGTTTTTCAATCACGGTCCCTAATAACCATTCAATTCTATCCAACAACTCTTTATCATCCTTGATGAGTCTCTCTAAGAACATGGACCATGTGATCAAACTATTAATTTTATCTATAATGAACCCCAAGATGGTGTTGAGATGAGAAATGCTGATAGTTTTGAAACCAAGGATTTTATCCTCTATCAAGATGCTAATTAAATTCTTTATGTTGTCCTTAAAACTCTACCATTAGGTGATTAAGCCCTTGGCTACTACATCCTATTCATTTATTGCACTCTATCTTTACCTTATTGACTTTAGAGAATCAAACATGTCATGAAATGTTCCCTCAAACATTTCAATCATTACATTATGAACAAACAAAATAACTTGTTTCTCTAGATTCTCTTTTTGCCTCCATAGGTTCTCTATTTGTTGTTTCATGCCCTTGATGCTAGTTTGTAGCTGGGCACTTTGAGCCTAGGCAACCTCAAGTATATATTATTCAAAAATAAGGTGCTCACCTGGTTTCTAATGCTCCACTTGAGTCAATCTAATAAAGGGTTCTACTTTCTAAAAAAATGAATTCCTCCCCTATAATCATGGCTCTTTTTTTAGAAACTCTTTGCAAGCTAGCTATGGTTGGGTCAAATTTGACACCAACTAAAGAGTGTGTAATCTTTGGAAGCTCTGAGGTATCAATTTGTGATCCACTTGAAGATCTAAGAGAAGCCACTTATCTTTCCTTCTCTTCCTTCTATAGCTCCACAATCCAAGGTTTAAGCTCCTCATAAACATGGATGTTAACATACTTTGTAATTCCCCATTGATAGTACAGAGTTGGGATCTTTTGCATCTTTTCATATATGAACCAATTTGGAATGGTTGGTTCATGAATAGGGTTCCCATCACTAAAAAAATTAACCTCACTCAAAGGGTGAGTGAGGGTTAATTTGGGCCTTTTGGCTCTTTTAGGAACTAAGGATAGCTCAACCTTTCTCTTTTGTGGGGGAACCACTCGAACTAAGTCTAAAGCTATCCCCTTCCCCTTTTACTTTACTAATTCTTAAACTTGGGGTTGAGGTTCTTCTTCCTATGTTTCTTCTTCATCCAAACTATAAGCACTTAATAGCACCTTCAAAGTATCCTTTAATGTTTCCTTAGGATCTAATGCAATCATGTCAATGAACTTGATAGGTGACTCTATCTTTTCAAGTTAGATAGAAGATGATGCCCCTTTTCTTTCTTCAAGTCTCTCTTTTCTTGATCCTTATGTAACTTGTGCCTCTAGGTATTTTATAAGAGGCCTAGAAGATGGTCCTATTAGAAAATGGTACTACAAAGGTCCCATCTACCATATTTCACCAGTTGGCTTCTCATCTCTCATCAATCTAGCCTCAAACATGATATTGTGTTTCTTCAATATTGCTAGGACCTTTGTGAATGAATATGCTTAGATATACATCATTTCATGGACACCAAGATGATGTTCATAGGTGATGTTAATCTATGTGGATTTCAAAAGTTTCACAACATTATCTTGAGGGTCCCACTACCTTAATTCATCATGCTATAAATTGAATGAGTATATGTGTCTAGAGATGGTGTTTACATTATCCCTATTTTGCAACATAGTTATAATAATATTCAAAGGAAAAGTATGGATCATCCCCTTCTTTTTGCCTTTGCATATACCATAAATACCATGGAATAATTACTATGCTATCTCTTATTCATCCAGCTTGGTGGGTATATAGACTGAAAATTTAAGTAGTTGACATAAGGTTCCCTTTATCATGATTATAGTGTAGTTAGGATATAACCAATAATACCTAACAAGTTCCACATACTTCTTAATTAAGGGACTAACCCTCATCATGGAGATTCCTATAATGGATTCCACTAGAGTTGGGTATACATAGTCATAAATGAATTATATGTGGTCCTTATAATTAAATATATGCAATTTAAAATAGTAATGGGAGACTATTTGCCTTCCATCAGGTGACTAATTTTTGATGTTAGGGATTTTGGTAGTGGCCAACAGGACATCTAAAATATAAGACATCATAAAGAAGTGATTACTAGTCTTCTTCTTTATAGCAGAGAATTATTGCTTTAGGTAGATATTGATGATCTCAACTTATGGGGAAGTACGTCCCTTTTCAACCATGAAATATATATAAGGGACCCAAATTTTGTTGACATAAGTGGTGGAGGGGCCCCAAATAATTTATTGAATAAAGTCATAATCATTCTAATTCCCACCCTAAATTGGGTGATTGGGATATTTACAATGGGGTTTTAGATCACATGGGTTCCTGAATATTGCCATGGGGCAAAGTCAATTTTTAGGTCATTTTTGCTAGACCATTCCTTAATTATGGGAAAATATACCTGAGGAATGGGATGTTTATAGTAACTCTCAAAGGTGATGGGGGAGATATAATTAAATTTCATAAAACTATATTTATGGACTATCATATCCTAATCAATTCTACAATCCTTACAAATGGGAGCAATGACATCGATACAATGAGGTACCTCTGGTTTCATAGCTGTGTGATGAAGACTGGTCATTTAGATGGAGACCATGTTTTAGTATCTTTGATGGACTATAACATTCTTTTCATCTTCTTTGGTGATTTCTTACAACTCTTTAATGGCTTAGAAAATCTTGGACCAATTATTATCCCTGGTGTTCAATGCTACAACATCAAATTCATTGTCCTTAAAGACCCTTCTTTCTATGTTTGAAGTTAAATACAACTCTGTGTCCTCCCTATTTTGTTGTTTTCATGCTACCATAATTGTGAGCTTTATAAATTTCTCATTAGTGATCTATACATTTCTTCTGGATCAATTTTCACTTGTTCGGGTGACAATTGATTTCTCTCTAGTTTGACTATGATCAAATTGGGATCAAATTAGGGGTTTCATAGATGTCAAGGATTTTTTTAGGTCTTTTTAAGCTTTAATGGTGACAATTATTTGCACTTAGGTGAATTTGGTGCCTTAAATTTGATTTGGACTTCTACCTTTATACCTTTGCTTTTTTTGAGTCCACAAAATATTTGGTTTTATCCTTTTATGATTATGTGGCATCTAATTGGCACTTTCATGGCACTTTGTTCATAAATAATTTTAAAACATGACTATCACCTTTCAAAATTGTCTTTGATCTTGCTCCATTAGATCATCTTATATGGATCAATGTGAGTCATTAATCTTAATCCTATGAGTTGTACGTTGTTAGCTATCCTTTGCATCAGGCCCCACATTTATGCCACTTGGCAATCCCATAGGGCTTATGAGCTCTAGATATCCACCAATCTCACAATTAGTATATGTGCACTATGTGGTGGTGTTGAAGGACCTGAGGGCTTCCATTGAATAGTTCATAGTGATCTTGCTCCATTTGATCATGTTATCTTGATTAGGTGTGAGGCATCGATCTTGAAAAGGTGCATGAACTTTAGGTTAGCATGTGACCATGTAAAGAATTTAGGTTAAATACTTTTATTCTAAGGTTTTATTTTGTGTTAATAAACATGAAATAATATTAAGGCTAAAGTATTTATGCTAAGTTTAGATCAAAATAAAAGGGACCCCATCAAATGATAGAAGATATAACCATAAGCCTTTAGCCTAAGGTTCTATTATAATAATGAATATAATTGGAACCTTAGGATAGAGACTTAGGTTAAGTCTATATCTATACACATTTAGAGCATGATAAATGAAATGAGTCTAAAAAAAGGTGGGGGTATTAATACATAAAGGGACCAAGCCTAGGGTTATTATGCTAAGGTTTGGTCATGTTAAAAAACATGACTGAACTTTAGGATAAGAATTCAGGCTAAGTCCATGTTGTTCATAATTGATTTTATGAAAATCTAAACCTAGTTAGAAAGGTCCTTAAGCAAAATCATGGCTTTTAATAAATCTAAGCTGAAAGAATGATTTTAACATTGAAGTGCATGATTATTTTCCAAATGAGACCCCATTGATCATGCAAATACAAGAAACATGTTCATTTATCTAAGTGGGATTGGTTCATGAGATTGAATTTTGATGATCTTGAGGATGTCAATGATGACCTCATGGACTTCAATGGCATTCACATGAACATCAAAATTAAGCTTTATCAATGTATCATCAAGGTTTAAATTTGACAACCTTGTGGACATCAATGATGGCCTCATAGATGTTAAATGATAGGCATGAGAATGTCAAATTTGAGCTCTACAAAACATAGTAGGATCTATGTAAATTTTGACCCATTATGCATCATTCGATCAACTTCATCTGAGCAAGCGTGCACCATTGATCATGATTTGAGTAGTTGGCTATAATTAATTCTTATAGTCATAAATGGATTAAGTAAGCTCAAGACCTCATTAATTTAGGCCAAGATTATATACTAATATTTTATTCACATTAATAAATATGAATAAGACTTAGGATTAAAGTCAATAATCTAAGTTTCAACATAATAAAGCATTGGCCCTTAGAATAATTAAAAGTACTTAACATAAGCCTTTAGCCTAAGGTTTCATTATATTTATAAATATAGTAAAACTTTAGGGTAAGACTTAGGTTAAGTCCATGTCATAACAAAGGGGGCCCCTCTTGATTTTGTGCCATTTGATCTTCGATATCTACTTAACCATGGGCCATTGATCATCATAAAAATGATCAAGAATGATTAGTCTTATGGGTTAAAGTTTTGGAATCATTGGGCCCATCTCATGCCATTTGATTATTTCTACTTGAATGCATGTGGGTCGTAGATCTTGTAGGGAAACATGTGGCTCAAGTTAAGGCTTAGGGAAAATAAGACTTAGGATAAAGTATTAGGACTAAGGTCTCATTCATGTTAATAAATGAAAATGGGGCCTTAAGACTAAGACATTAGTCTAAGCTTGTGCAAATAAAGTTAGACCATGTTAGGAAATTAATAAAAAGGACCCTATGGTATTAAGGTTAGACGATGCCAATGTAAAAGGAACATGAATCTCAGGATGTGAAAGGGATAAAATGCATAAATTTTAGATTAAGGTTTGGTCATTTTGAAAAACATGACCAAGCCTTAATATAAATATTAGGCTTAATTCTATATCATATTTAAAATGTTCTCATGTAAATTATTCCCACCAATTTTTGAATTTGGTTTAAAATAACATTGTTCTAGGGTTTCTAAATGAGGGTTTCAAGAAGCTTGAACATGGATTCAACTTGAATTTTAATATACTAAAGGATAGTAAAAGGTCAAATTGAGATAAAATCTTTAAAATTATAAAACCTCGGTATGATCCCATAAAGGAGAGCTCTATTAAACCTATGATTTGAAACATAGAGATCCACTATTAGTAATATTAGGCAAAGGCAAAGAGAACCATGAATAAAGAAGACCAACCAGACCAAGGGGTGGATGATATTAAAATGAAAATAATGTGAAAAACATGTTAATGATTCTTTGGTCAAGTGAATTTCAACTTTAAAATACAAATTTTACATAATTTTAACACAAGGGTCTCTATTTTTTAAAAATGGGGGCATGTTTCCCTCAACAAGTAGAGCATCAAGAGATATCCACATGTCATCATATCACTCACTTGGAGGTGATGTCAGTAGACTTTCTTGTACAAATTATCCTAGATAAATGAAATAATAATATCTATCCATGTGCCATCATCCTACTCACCCATATGTGATGTTAGTAGATTTTTTTGTACACATTATCCCAAATAAGAGATGTAATGATATTTATCCATGTGTCATCATCCTACTCACTCAAATTGATGTCAACAAAGTTATTTATAGTAATATCCTAGGAAAACAAATTAGTGATAACTATCATCTTGTCATCATATTGCTCACCTAGAGGTAATGTCAATAAAGTTCCTCATACAATATTCTAGGTAAGTGGAGTAGTGAGAACTATCCATGTGTCATCATATCACCAACCCATTACCAAAAGAATAAAGTATAATAGGTGATAGTTTAGTTATGAGTGGAGTAATGATATGTAAAAATGTGTCCCTCAACCATATAAGTAGATAACAAAGATAAAAATTCCAAGCTTGAAAGTGTGGAAAATAAATGTCTGTCACATTATACTGACTATGCACCCAGGAGTAGGTAAAAAAAGACACATGGTAATAAAATTCACAAATATCAACATTTTGAAATTTAAATGGAAAGAATATATAGGGAATAGAGTGAAATATGTTGTTCCCATTAATTTTCATAGATTGGTCAATTAATAAATTCAATTCTCAAAACCATCACATCCAAATTAATGTAATTTGAGTTTTCATATCTAAACTAATCACATTTCCTTCTAAGATATCAAGTGTAAATTATGAAATCATAGCTCTATTGTGACCAAAATATTACCAAATCTTCATAGAATAGGTATTTTACACCTAGAGTTTCAATGGACTCCTCATATTGCACTCCACCTCCTTCTACATATCTAATTATAGGACTAACTGAGTACACTGACATAGTATTTGATTTAGAAACTCTCAACCATGATTTAAAAGATTAATTTTATATTTGGGATAAGGTTGATGAAGTTGAGCCATACAAGGATAAAGACCAACTTTGAATTTTAACACATAGGTATAACGACAACTTGATGAAAATAAAAGTGGTCAGTCTATATAATGATGTAGCAAAACTAAGGTAATGCCTTGTATTGAGCTATTATTTTATTTATTTGTGAATGGGAAAATATCTAGGAAAATATTACATTTCAAACTTATCAAGAATATAGTATCATACATAAGTTAAAATGTTTTCAAAATATACTACAAGGTCCCTTTGCCAAAAATTTCCTATTGACAAGATAGGGTAAATTCATGGCTCCTTGAAAATAAACTCCATAACAAGTTCTAAGAGTGGGTTGGTAATACATGAAAATTTGTGATTCAAGGTCCTATTTTTTCTATCCCCATCATTATCTTTAGACTAGGGGTAAGAATTTATATGGTCCTAATAAATAGAATATATAGTTTCTCAATCATTTCTTATTTCAATAGAATATGGGTCCCATTGCTGTATATTATCCTAACCTCTAACAAAATCATAGATTTTGGAGAGATAATTAGCTTATATGAATAAAAAATCTAGGAATCTTACCAAATGGTAACTTATATATAATGTCATATTTGGTATATGCTGTGATTGTAATAGTGCATTCAACCTATGAAGAACCCTGACAACCATCTAAAAAATACCTAAAGAAAATGATTTGTGATGAATTCAATGTCCTTCATGTGCACATGTTTATAAAAAAAATGAAAATGTTAACAAAGACTTTTTACCCTATGGTATACCATGTCATATATGAGAAGAATATGCCTAGACTATCAACTCCTATAAAGAAGACTATTTGAAAAATGGGAAACTACTATTTCTATCTTAAGTGCACTATAATTAGGATATAAGGTACCAAGGCATACCCTTTGTACTTAAATTTAATTATGCCTAACAAATTGGTTATGCAAGAAATTGTTTCTCAATTAACTAAAAATGTTGATGTTGAGTTATGAAGGGGTAAACAAGCATCTGTCCACCCCAACCCTCTTAGCATTGGTTGAATACAATATACAAATTGGGAACATTTTCGGTCTATTGGAAGAATAAAGATGCATTATGGATTGAAATTGGCACCATTTAGGCATTGGGACCCCAAGAAGAATGTCAGGAAGCATATTAAGAGATATGAAAGGAAAGTGATAATTAACTATGGTCACCAATCCTACAATCATGATAATGTGTTCATAAATGTAGATTATGACATTGATCTTGTTATCAAGATGTACATGGTAAAAATTCTAATGATTGTAGCACAAAGGATCCAATATGATCCCATAATTATTGAGGAAGATGCCAAGGGATTGAAAAAGAATAATGGGTTTCTAAACCTATTCATGGACCTCTTCCTCACACAAAAGTAAACATACAAGAACAAGTTGGCCCATTTGAGAAAGTAGATGTTGAAGGAAGAGTTGAGACTACTCCAATCTCCCCTACATATTTAGTTATTACTGCTTCTCCTCAATACATAATTGATGTATAGAAACTTATACATTTAATTAGAGTATCTAGGATATTTTCTATGTTACCATTATCTCTATTAACTATAACACATCAAGTAAGTCTTCTTGTTTTCTTGTCTTATGTTTCCATTATTTCTACTCCTAGGTCCCCCTATTATGACAACACCACTAGCATTATTACCACCCATGACTCCTCTATTCATTATTATTCCACCTGTTTCATTACCATCTTCCACCACTAGAGTCCCTTCATCTCCCACTCCACCTTTTACAGGACCTGCCCATACTATTTCAAAAATGTTAATTACCTATAAAAGGAAGGCCAAGTATCATCCTATCTCACCCAAAAATGTGGAAGTATAAGGGAAATAAATAGAAGTTACCAAGGAAAGGGATGATAAAATAAGGGGTAAAAAAAGATCAAACCCTGTTAAAATTTATGATAGTGAAGAATAAGATAAAATATGGGTAATTGAAGAAGAACAAATGTCCAAGATAAACACTAAGGAAACATAGAAATTTGATGAGACAACTAAAATAGATGAAGAGGATGAATGGATGACTGAAGAAACTATTGAGTCTAGAGGAACTTAGATATTAGGTGAATCTAAGGAGGTTAATCAAGGATATGTTAGCTCAGTGGCCACTGAGTTATTGTTAGATAAATAAGGAGATATAAAAGGGGATGAAAACTTAGAATTATAAATCTCAATACAGGGGCCATAATTAACTACACTCAAATTCTCTCCATCTCAAGCTACAATAGTGATAATTATAATAACCATTGCCCCAATTATCCCCTCTCATATTATAAGTACAACATTCCCTCATTCTTTTATAACTTCTCAAATGTTACTACCACAATTGGTGGGGTATATACTATTCATTATGGACATTATTTGAGCTAAATAAATGAGCCTCAAGTAGTTACAATGCCAATTTTGTCCACTATATCCCAATTTTCCACTATGGGTCCTCTTACTACCCATATTACTACTAGGATTACATATACATCAGTCATATATTACTTGAAAAATATAATTATCACCCCAATGACCTATTCATTATTTAGTGTAACTTGTCCTCAATCCTCCAAGACATTAGTGGGAGTACATTTTGAAAGCCTAGTATCTACCTCAATTTTTCCTACATAGGTCACACCCCATGGGTTGTCTACATAATTGCAAATTCCCATTAACCAAATTTCTTAGATAGATTCCCCTACAATTTTAGTGCATATGAAAGCTAAGAGGACTACATACATCATTGATACACCAACACAAAAGTAGGTCACTAGATGGAGGAAGGCTATGCCTCCTTTCCATACATTAGGGACATCTTCCCCCACAAAAATACATCCTCTAGGGAAATATCCTTCTTCTATTATTATGGTTATAGGAAAAACAAAGTAATTAAAGTAAATAGAGCAATAAGTTACATTGAACATTCCCTCATGGATTAAACAGATACAATAAGAGGAAGCAAGAAGGCATGCCTTAGTAATTACTAAACAACCAATAGTCAAGTTACACTTTGATAGACAAAGGAATAATTTAAGGAAGGTTAAAAGAAAGACTATGGTATCATAAGGAGAACATGTCAAGTTAGAACAAAGATAAGATATATTATCTCTGACAAAGAGAAGAAAATTAAATCCCTTAGACCTAGATAGATATAGGGATGATCTTTATAGTTTTATGGATGCTACTGGAGGAGTAATCAAAAAATGCTCAAAATATATGACCAATTTGTTTAGATGTCACTAGAGAGGAACACTATTCAGGGTCCTAAGGAGATAATAGATAACTTTTAGGGGAAGCTAAAAATATTTATGACACCATTCATTTAATAAGGTCTACTAAGACTACATCCCAGCCTAAGTTAGGGGACATACTTCAATTATTCAATAAAATGAATGATATATATGGTAAGCTTTGATTCCTAATCTAGGTAACCAAACATAATATATATGCCCACTTAAACCTAATAACACCAACAAAAGTTTCAAGGGCCCAAAATTACATTACTACTAAGAGGGATGGTTTGCTTGACTGGCATCAAGAGATGTAAACTCTAGTGAAATAATTTATGAATCAAAAGAGAGTAGTGTTTATTTTGAAATATATGAGGGTCACAAAGGTAAACACTCCTCTTAGGCAATTAGTTCCTAAGTCCATTTTTGAGAATCTCCTTCGATCTTCAATTGACAATGTTTGAGTTGAAATTCAAGGCATAATCTACATAACCAATGAGGAAATTATGCAAGTAGTGAATTTTGATAGGGATGAAATTATAAGAATTGAGACACTTCATGTGGAGGTCAAATATACATTAGTCACACATATTAAATTGATGGATAATATCTCATAGTTGTTTAAAAGGTCTTTGCTTGATTTTAAAACTATTGATATTAATTTCTACACTATCCATGAGTTATATTTACAAATAGAGGTAGAAAAGAAATCAAATTCAATAGTAGGGGCACCAATGGTACCCCCTTAAGGTAATAATTATCCAAGATATACACTAGTGTAAAAATAAATAGGGCCAACATATGTGCCACTTCTAATACTCACTATTACAACTACATTAGCATATCTACATTGACAATGTCTGTTCTAGATGTAAATCAAGTTTTTACAAATTTTACCCCATCATTTTCTTCTTAAAATGGTGACACATCAACACCCTCTTAAATATGTATGTATTTTCATGATTGAGCTAAGTTGGAATTGTTAGTTCCTAATTTATTTGGCACATATATATTATATTTTAGTCTGTGAATTCTATTATAGGAAAACACCATTATATATGCATGCTTGAGAATTGGCACATCATTATATTTTTGGACATGTAATTTTATGCTTTTTTTAAAAGATGAGGCATCCATATCCCAAGCTTATATATATTTGTATCCTCCCCATACCAAAGGGAAGAGAATTTTGGCAATTAAGATTAATACATGTAAATCCATGTCTAATTTTTTTTACAATCTTGGTTCATGTCGAGCTACATGGGGATGAAAGAAGTAGAAAAAAATTCATTTTCATATACTAAAGATAAATACCATGGAGTTTTCAAATCCAGTCAAGAGGATCTATGGCTTCAACCATTATTAGATGAGTTGAATTTTCCATAGAATTTCCCTATTATTGTTTGGTCTGACAACCAAAGTGTTATTGATATTTATTGTAAGGATATTGAGTATAAAAAAATAAATAATATTTAGATATACATACAAATCATTCCATAACCTATTAAAAATGGATTCATTTATTTAGAATTTGTGCCTATAATTAATTAGGTTTCTGACATCTTCACCAGACCCTTTTCTGCACTTCAATATCTTCAATTGTGAGCATTACTTGGGGTGAAGGAATTTATCCTTAGGGGGGGCCTTAGGGTAAAGTCCTTCATTCCTTTTTCTCACTCATATTTCTCTTGATTTTATATGGGTACCTAACATGTCCTAATAGCTAGGACCCATCTTTTGTTCCTCCCTAATTATTCACTTATGGGAGGGTATTGTATTATTATAATTTAGTTTAATAGTTATAAGGTCTAATTAAGAAAGCATATAATAAATAATAATTAATATTATGTGTGCATAAAAAAAAGTGCATTCATTCTTTTGACACTTGTCACAAATCAATAGCATAAGCTTTTAAGTGATAATGTTTATCACTTACATGTTTTATAACTATAAAGTTCTAGGTGTGACACATGCCATAAGATATTTCTAGGCTTAGATGCTTCTAGCATCTTTTCTCTCAACTATTTAGTGAGGTTGATGTACATGAGTGGAAGAATGAAAAATAAAGAGAGAGAGAGAGAGGGCATTTCATGCACTTATGCAATATTTTTTGAAGCTATAATAATATTTTAATCCCTTATCTTAATTGAGAGTTTTTTCTTGGCCACTCAAGCTATTATACTTGGTGTTTTTCCTCTAGCTAGATTTATCACTTGTTGATCACACAACAAATTTGAATTAAATATGATAAAATAAAAAAGATAAAAAATATGAAATGCATGAGAATAATGATTAAGATGCTTAAAATTATACAAGGAGAGTTCATAGAAAAATACAATAATTGTGACTAACATGTGTGTTTTTGGAAGGTGAAAATATGTCTAGATACAATCTTGAAGAAAACCAAAAAAATGGTGCTAATATGAAAATTTATAGAGAATAACCAGATTTAAACTTGTTTGATCTTGGTCAAACTAAGCTCCTTGGGGTTCAATGTTGATATGTTAATCCCAATCCTAGTCACTATGGAAAATCCAAGTCAGAAGATGTTAGATTTTGATAAAATTTTAAATACACTTCATTTAATCCTACTTGTCAAAAACCTCTATCAAATTATTGAATTGGGTCATGAATCTCCCATAATTGCTTATCTTTCTTCCCAACTCTAATTGGTTGTTGTGTTTTCTAATTTTATTTTTCCTAGTGCTATGTAGACCAAGTAATGTGTAACATACACAATACTAATATCTTTGACATATCACATAGCCCAAAATATTTATTACTCACTTGAGGCAAAACAAGATAATATTGAGAACCTTGTTACAAGAACACAACATAAAGATACATACATGTGCATCAACTTGACACACTTAAAAGATATAAACCTTAAATAAACTAAATAGGTAGTATAAACACTCACACCTAATCATCCAAAAATCCACTTTTCATTATTATACATTCATATTATAAAGCATACATTCATCTCAAATTAAAATTATCACCATCCAAAGGAAGATATTACTCATATACACCAAACAATGAAATCTCTCATTATAGATACGAAATTTTATGATTAACTATTTGAAAATGAATAGATTGACATACATTTACCATGCATAACTTATACACACAAATATGGTCCTAAACCACCATTCTCTCACACCTAGATGCTACCTTATGAGTTTGATCCCTATGTTCTATTGATGGACACTTACATGAACCTCATTATTTATTTGAAACTTGCATACTATTTTACATAGACATATCTAAACCTTTAGTTAAGTCCTCCTATGTACAAGTCAGTAGTTATAGACTAGGTTAGTATCTATAGTCATTACTAACCTAAGCTTGAGTTTAATGACACTCTCCCAACAATGATCACTTTTTAAAATCAAATATATTCTTAGGGTTGACACATCTGCTTAGCTTACTGGTGGCATGGGAAATTATCCAATTGGACTCATATATATATATATATGTGAGTCCAATTGGATAATTACCCATGCCACCAGTAGTATGCCACCAATAGTATAATTTACCATGCCACCAATAGTGTATATATATATATATATATATATATATATATAAAGTGGGGTCTCACTTGATGAGGGACTTTGACACTTATCTAGTACACATATATACACTACAACACATTAAGCAAAATTTCTCTCTTATTCCCAAATTACAAATACATCATTAGAAGTTACAAGCTCAGTTCAAAGAATATTAAATCCAAGTCAAAAAAAGCATTATCAAGTATCAAATCTAATTCATTAGTTGCATTCATATAGAAAAGGATCACAATCTCACTAGGTGGGAGAACTACATGTGTCTTAATTTATCTACTTAGAGAAGATACATAAGCCTCAATTAAGCATCAAAGAGGGTGATTGGGGTTAATTAAGCCCTTTAAAATTTCCTAATTTTTACAATTTTATTATCCTTCATAAGCAAACTTACAGTTTTAAGGTTAAGGAGGTTGATTTATAGAGTTACACACATCATCAGGGTTTGAGATTGCACATACAAAGCTTTTAGATATATGCAAAGGTGAGAATATGGTCATAAACCCATATTTTGGCACAATCGCTATCAATAATTATAAGTTAGCATTGACAGTTAATATTAACCCTAATTTGATGGAATTGATCTTGAGTAGATTGAAACATAGATCCCAAATTGGATAAATCATAGGCCTATGTTATAAGGATTCTTTAGAAATTAAGGGCCAAAACATGATTACCACATAATCTCTAACTCTACCATAATAACATAATACATCTCTAGGCCATTGAGATAGAGGATTTTACCGACCTAGGTAATGTGGTAAAGATTAGATCCTTATGGTAACACATGATGACTTGCTTAAAGAAAAGGCATGTCTCACACAAACATGACTATTGAGTTGTAAAGGTAGTTAGTATTTATATTGTAACATTAGTTAGAATTTATAGTGTAGTATTATAATATGGTAGATATAACATAGAATAATTGAAGTGTGATAGAGAAGTAAGTTAAGAGGTTACAAAGCATAGTAATATTTGTAATAACTTAGTGAAGAGTGGAAATAGAGTAAATAATAAGGTAATAGAGAATAGAGATAGATGCATAAATTGTAACAATTATTTCTATTATATTTATATAAATAAAGAGAAGTTAGAGTAGGAAACACTATGTATTGATTATTGTGAATAAGCATGATTACTTCTTTTGCTTTATGAATGCGTAAAATAAACAATTCTATCCAATACTAACCTTTATGTCACATTAATTTCAACTAAAGTTAACTTGAACTAAATAAACATATGTAGCTAAATCTTCAAATTTTAAGTCAATAATTGGTGGTGCTGCATGGACTTCAGTTAACTAATGTCTAGGGGAAGGTATCCATTGGAGTTATAAAAACCAACATTAATATATATCAAAGAATGGTGGGAAGAGATATTAAAAAAATTACTTTGAAACTAAATGAAAAGGTGAATCTTTACCTGAAGTAAAGACATCTTTATTTATATCCCAAGAAGAAGAATTTTAGCTCACATTTGCATAGAGCATGTGGCCTTAGATATTGAGACAAAATAAGAATATAGAAGGTTGTAGGGTCCACATTAAAAAATCCATCAAGATAATTATAGAAAATCTTGAGGAAATCAAACATATTGACACTCTTTGGACCTAGGCTATTGATTATTGGTTAGAGATTACACTCAATTCATTTTTAATAGTTTGGACTATTCAAGGTTGGACAAGTTTCAACACCAATAAATTTGAGTTTGTTGAAAGATAGAGATAATTATTCTTGAATAGGGTATCACTCATAATAATCAATCTATTTTTGATAGGGGATTGGTAATATAAGGTAAATAATTCCTTTAGAGAACACTCACCTAAGGGATGATGAGAAAAAAGAAGGGTGATCCTCAAAATATGTGACTCATTGAGATATCTAGTTTAAATAGTTGTGGGGGGGGGGGGGTAAATATGATTTATGGAGGTAGGAATGTAAATATTAAATTAAGAATAAATTAACTAAGAGAGAAATAAGATGATAGTTAGATAAAAAAACCAAAGAAGTTAGGAAAATAGAAAATCATGAACAAAGAGATGAGAACGTGAATTGAGGACAAGAGAATTAAGTTAGAAGCTACAAGAGAAATGAAAAATAAAGAGATAATTTTAAGGATAAAAAAAATAATATATGAAACTAATATAGGCTCTACTATCATAAATCCTCATATTGAAAATCTAGAGGTCATCCCTCTACCACAAACATATGAGTTAGAATTACCACTATTGAAGGGTGCAAAGGGATCTAGTGACTAGAATAGAAAAGAAGATATATTATATCACACACCATAAAAATTCATGAATGACATGTAACAAATATTATCAAAATTAGTTACATTGATGGGAACCCAAAAACTATTTAAAGCCTTGGGTGTGGAAAATTGATCAGTGACGAGCAGTTTGGCCCATAGTGGGTGAGGCCTAAAAGGTAGTATGAGAAGAGATGAAGAAAATATTATAAAAATAGAAGTTAATTTTTTTTATTAAGGTTAAAAGGGGGGATTATTTTGAACTAGGGTCCCCATAACCTAGAAGAAGAACAAACAAAAGAGAGATAAAGGTCTACCATAGACTAATCAATAAACTAAGATAAAATAGGGCCAGAGACAGCCCTAAAATAACCCACATACAACTAAAACAACAACCAAGAATAATGAAAGAGAAAATAGAGCCTAATCTAGATCTAAATTTCCTGAGACATCCTCCCAACAAGTTTTCATCTTTTAAAGATTAGCATCAATTTGAGACAATAATTTATCTTTATCTATGACATATTGGGATCCACTACATTGCTCTTATTTACCTTTCCATTTTTCATATGTATTAATTTCAAATAATTCCCCAAGATGAGATTTGAGGTTATCTACATTTTTCATCACCTCATACATGGTTTTTTTGATTTAATTAAATAATAATTTGAAATTATTCTTAAGCTTATTATTCTCATTCTCCAAGATATCCACCCTAAACTAGAGGCTCCATAATTATTGTTCATTTTCCTTGACTGAAGAAAATCGGTTCAATCTAATGTTATCCTACTCTAGAATATTAACTTTCCCATTAAGGTCCATGATATCCCTCATAAACCAATGCCTTATAGATTTTATAGGTATAATTCTTCATTCATATTATTAGCATGATCCTTACCTTTAAGTTAACTGGCAAGGTTGTTGAAATTTTCATTCAAATCTTTGTGTTTTTTGTCCATTGTATTCTTACTTTTGGCCAAAATTTGGCCCATATATAGAAATTGACATTACAGTAAATATTTTAGAGGTCTTGGTGTGGAGCAAAAATCTGAGTAGGTTTCATGTTAAACAAAGGATCCAAAGTTCTGGATGGAATGAGTGACCCAAATGATCTCATGCAATGTGCAAAGATTTTGAAACACTTCAAAGTTAACTTAAAGTTTAGTTTGTCTAAATTAAAGAAATTAGGTCTCCATGGTGGTCATAACATTCAAGATCATGAAGTAGGTTTTGTACAAGCCTTAGGATTTCATCCGAGCCTTGGAGATTCAAGCAAAGGATCAAGCACAAGTCTAAATGAACCAAGCTATCATCAAGACATCATGTAAAAATGGAGAAAACTAGTTCACTTGTGAATTTTATAAGTATACCTTAGGAAGCCATGTGAGCTAAAATCTTATAGCACCATAGGTATTTTCATGATAGAAACACATTCTAAAAATTTCATACATGTGCAATATTTCTATCTCAAGATCTAAGCCCTCAAAGTTGGACATATAGAGTAAGACATTCATGCAAGTGTAAAATTTAAGCCTAAAAAAATAGATGTTTAAGATTCAAATGATTAGTGATATACACATGAACATCATGCAAAACACATAGGTTAGTTCACTTGGACATTTTTAAAACACACTTAGAAATCTCCTAAAACTAGTGGATCAAGTGGGCACAATATTTTCAGTATCAATAAACATATCCTAAAAATTTGGTGCCTATATAAAATTTTAACTTCCACATCCAAGAATTCAAAATTGGTCAAAAAATGGGAGACATTTGTATAGACATCAACTTTAAACTATGGAAAAAACCATTAGGATCTTAAATTTGATAGTTCCATAGACATCAATAATGGTCCCACAGACGTTAAATGATGATCATATAGACATCAAATTTAGACCATGGAAAATAACCATTTGTTTTCAAATGAAAATAAATCAATGATCAACATTCAATCATATTGATGATCCAATAGTATGAGCTCAACTGGTAGGAAAGTGGGCCAAGGTAGATAAAAGGCTCACATTGCTTCATACATTATGAAACCATGATACAAGTTAAAGTCAAAAAGTTAGAATATCTAGATCAAGGGATTAAATTCATTCATATATAATGATATAATTTGTAATCAAGGTCAACATATCTTAAGGATAGGTGAGATGTTACCAAGTTACATAATCGCATTAGGTCCTTAAGAAAATCAATGGTCCATGATCATCTTGTATTAAGCAAATCAATGAGTGAGGTTTAAAGTCAAAATACTAAGGGATTTTTAATATGAGGTTTAACATGTGACTAGGGTCAAACTAGGGTAAATGGGTCTTACAAGGTCATATTATCACCATTAGAGCTTGATCAAATGCCAAGGAATAGACATAGCCATGTAGTCAGGTATAAAGAACATAAAGGGACCACCATTAAGGATAAATATAGACCTTTGGTTTGAAGATTTGTAGCATACAAGGTTCATTATGTGACTGTGTTCACATTTCTTTAAAGGAGACCCATATATAATGATATCTCAATTTATATAGATGCTCAAAGGCAAAATAGGTCTTGTAGACCTAATAGAGATCAAGAGCAAAGATATGCAGTCTATAGGTCTACATTGATATATGTGGCTATATGAAAACCAATAAAGGAGATTGGTTTTCCATCTATAGAAAATATCTACTCCATGTTTGATCAATTGTAGATGTATAGGATCTTAAAGAGGCTCTTCATCCTTTAGTATGGCCAAATTTTCAACAAACAACCATTTAAAATAGATAGGGCCATGATTATATCAGATCCATGATCATCAAAGTTTTATATTCAATGGGAGATGGTGTGAAAGATTAAATAAAAGGATCTGCTAGTTGGGACTTACAGCTGAGTGCATTCAGTGCATCCTTAGAACCTTTGGGGACTTTCCCACTTGATAAGCCATGAGCAGTGTCCTAATTGATCAAAAAGGTGGAAAGGAATTCATTGGAGAAAGAGGTGATATCTCAAGCTTAATTTGATAATATAGGATGGTGTATTCCCTTTATGATGGAATAATCCCACTTTCTTTCCCTCTCTCCCTTCTCTTATATATCCTAGTCTCATTCCCATTATGGGGGTTCTAAGATTTTAGACCTTTTCATGTTTTTGGGAGACAAGGATACTCATTAAGACTCTTAAAAAAGTGCTCATTTGATATGGTTAAACGTTATCAAAATATTTTAAGAACTACCTCTTGAAGTAATAAGATTGACTCTTTGACTATCTCACATATTTGATTAGTACTTAGTATAGTTGTGCATGATGAATTCATGAACGAGAATCTTCCTAGTTCTCTGTCCTTCTGCTTGCCTTGTTTAAGGTGTTTTCAATCTATTTCAGGTGTGGATTAGTGTTCTATATAAATCTCTTCCATGAAATACTTATGCAATTAGTAATATTATGAGGTTGTGTGAGGTATAGTTATCTTATGTTGATCTAGTATGGGTTCAAGCTTATGTGAGTGTCCGTTCAAGTTTGGTGCATCACCTTGGTTAACATTTTTAGGAGCCCTCATCCCATTTATAACCCTTTTCCATATGCATGCATTAGTTTTAGGTGAGCAACAATAGGAAATTTGCCTTCTTCAAACGTTCAACCCCACCATAGGTGACCCATAGCCTAGGGTTGTTCCCAATATTATGGCTGAGTTGGAAGGGGCTTGAAGAACCCCCTCCAAGGGTGTAGATTGAGCCTATAATATTTTTTGACACACCTGGTGGGACCACAAGTTTAATATAAATTGATCAATATTGATTTTGGTTTGATCAAATTTGTAGTAGTTAAACTCCCAAACAACAACATCTGATGACTCAAAAAGTAAGATTCAACATTATGGTAATAGAACAATGACTTCATCCCATGCAAAAGGTGAAAAAAATGTCAACTTCAAGAGGTATTCCCTTTGAATTTGTTGAACTACCTTTAAATTCAAAAAAAATATTAAGGTTTTACAATACACATCCATATCAAGGAACCTTTTCTCCTAAGTCATTTTCAAGGCCTACCCTTGTAAGAAGACCTTTGTTAAATCCTTTCATTGCCATGGTAGCCCCCTAGACCTTTTCCTTTTATGGATTTTAATGGATAAATCCCTCTAGACCTTGCCCAATATGATCCTATCCCAATTTCATCCCTTAAAAGTGTTCCTTATTATATTGGAGACAAAGCTAAAACACCTTCTGAACACCTTATGGACATAGCCAATTTTTGCAATATCTATAATGTCATTGAGGATAATATAGCTATTAGTTATTAACTACCTCTATCAAAGGAAAGGCCTTAGATTAGTACATGGCTATGATACTAATTCTATTAAAACATGGAACCAATTAGGTGATGCCTTGTGCAAAATATTTGAGGATAAAAGTGACCATTTGTCACTTGCAGAGCAACTAACTACCATTAAGAGAGCTCCTCTTGAAGTCATACAAGACTTCAACACACGATTCCAAAAAACTTGGGATAGAAGCCCAGTCTCAGTTAGACCAACACCTAAATTTTCCTTCCTTTAATATTTTAAGGCTTTAAATAGTGACATAGCAATGATGATCCAATCTATGGGAGGGAATATACTTCTAGATGATTATAAGGTGTCTATCAAAGCATAAAATTGTTTGGTTCAAGCTAGCAGGCTTACAACTAGACCACCAATGCCCTTATTTCCCAAAATCAGACTACCTCCTATTGTTATCCTTCCACTTGATGTCATTTCTCCTATGCCAACAATTGCTACAATACATGTACCAAAATAAGAGAAAGCTTCCACTAGTGGATCTAGTGATTCCTAAGAAAAAAATAACTTTCAAGAGCTCAAGATCATGTTCCAATCCTTGGGAAATGAGCTGTTAAATGTTAAGAGATATCAATATTTTAATAGGCCTTATCAAGGGTTATATTAACCTCAAAAACTAGATTTTCAAGAAAATAGGCCACCATATAAAGGGAACTACCAAAGCCAAGGCCAAGGTCAAAACTAAGGCAACATGGCTAAAATAGGCAAAATAACTACAATCCTAATGTTGTAATCACTTCCAACACCTTGGTACCAATAAAAATAATGTGGCTCAAGAAGATGAGGGTACCATGACTTGGAATTAGTCTTTTGTGGAATCCATTGTCCCATCTACTAATTTCACCTAAGCTTTCAACGATCAATGGCATCAAGCTTCTAATTTTTGGTACAACCAAGATCTTATGGCCTAAAACATAGAGGTGCCTATGATGATCAAGCCGGAAGATACTCAATAGGGTCAAATCCTTGATCAAGGATCAAGTTAGTTTGGTGCCATAATGGTGAACTATGAACAAGAAGAGTGTTTTGTACTCAATTAACAGGCTATCTCTAGCCAAGGATATATTTCAGTGGCTATGAATATCATATTCAAAAGAAGGAACATAGATGGTAACCAAGAATCAAGCAAGGAGCCTCCTACCATTACTCCTTCAATATCAAATCTAGCTAGACTTGATGTTTTTCCAAAGGTCCCAATAGTTTTAGAGAGTCATAATCAGGGAAATGTCTTAGTTCCTCAAAACTCACAATCTCAAGGTATAGTTGTGGCCCCTAAAGCACAACCAAAGGTTGTTGGTTCACCCATCAACATTATGAAACAAATGAAAAGGTCCAATGTGAGTGTGCCAATGTGGGGCATGCTCTCTATTGGTTGAATATTTTATCGATCAGCATACTGATAAACAAAATAGGTCTGATCAGCCAAAGAAGATTAGTTGTCCAAATGTGTAGATCTACCACATCAAAAGGGGACTGATCTCTCCTCTCATCAAGGGTAGGTTCCCTATGGATATGCTAGATATATACAAATAGAAAATAATACTCAAGGGTAGGATAAACCATCCATCTCTCTTTCTTCAGAGATGATATGTGTGGATCAGAGGAGAAACTCAAGGGAAATGATAGAAAGCACTCCTCTTCTTTTAGAAGTATTACTCAACAAACCACAAGAATACTCCTGATAGTAACAACAAATTGGAGCAAAGGACGTAGTAACCAACAAATCGAGATGCAGCACAAAGTCTCCTCCTGAATTGCTTAAGAGTAAGATATGAACGACAATGAGGACACAATGTCATCCCAAAGTCCTTTTCACAAAAATGAAAAGAAAACACACTAAAGGCAATTATGGGGGCACAAAGTCTCTCCATAGTTGACTTTTTAGGACACCTTCCTGACTACTTTCACTAATTCTTCTTGTTAAATTAAAGAATAGAAGATATATTAAGGAAAAAGACATAAGAACAATTTCTTCAACAATAAAGATATCACAGCACAAAGTCTAAAAAATCACTTGCTTTCTTGTTTCAGTAATAAAATATGATCAGCAATCTAAGCTCAAAGTCTCAGTAATGCTGTCCAATTTGGGTAGAGTTTCATTCTAATTGTCAAAAAGAGATCCATTTACAATAAAAGAGAGTCCCTTATATAGCCTTTTCAAGAAGGACTCAGGAACAATAACACATCATGTTGCGTTGAAAACTGTTAGGAGGATAGGTTAGAAATTAGGGGCATCTACCCATTTTTTTTTCTCAATGCAGAGAAATAAGTCACGCTATTGAAAGTTTGCAACTTTCAATGTCCACCTGGCAATATGATCCTTCTTCATCATTCCTCCTTTTTTGGTTAATTAAATTAGGTCTTGGATTCACTTTGCTGTTCTGTTCCTTCCTCACTTTCTACTATTCTTGGCCTTAAAGCCTGTGAATACATTTGGGTCTATAGATTACAAGGATCAATGTCTATTTTATGATCTTTGAAATTGACATTCGTGCACCCATCAATATATTTTCAATGGCTAGTTTTTTGTCTTGAATTTGATGTCTTCGGGTGCATCACCCCTTGGTCCTTCTTTGACTTTTTTGTTTGGCACTTTCCCAAAAAGAACCTGCCCTTTTGGGCCTTAAGAAATGATCTACTTTGGGTTGGGAAGAGCCCCCCATAAGGGTATTTGCCCTTCAAGTAGTCTTTGAATGGCCTTCGGGCTTCTTTCTTCTGGTGATTAGCTGAGTTATTCCTTTGGATTTCTTGTTTCATGCCTTCTCAAAGGGAAGATGACCTTTTGACTTCAGGGAAGTGTCCTTTAATTTGGTAGCTGAGAGTCCCTCACAAGGGCACCTACCCTTTGAGGTCTTTCAGTGGCCTTTTCTTTAGAGTCTTCACAGACATTCTCATAGATGTTTTTCTAGCCTTTTACCATGTACAATTCCCATGGGCATTTTCCTACAGACAAAAAGTATGTGGAAATTTCCCGCAGACAAAAAGTCTGTAGAATTGTTTCATTTGTCTTCTTGTAAATTTCTTCAAGCTTTTTGCCCACAGCTGCTTTCCCAAATTCCTTCAGACTTTTTGTCTGAAGGAATTCCTTTAGACAAAGGGTTTAAAGGAATTATGCCTTTGTCTGCCTTAGTCTTTTTGTTTTGAATTCCTTAAACAAAAATCTGAAAGAATTACCTTTGTGGCCTTCTTTGAAAATGACCCTTTTGAAGGGTGTTTTTGTCAACCAAGTGCCCTCCACAAGGGCAATTTTCCTTCGAGAGGCTCTTTGAAATTTTACATTGAATCGCTCCTTTGAACTATCTAAGTGAACTGCTTGGTTGAACCAAGCCATTGAACCATTTGATTGAACCAAAAGTTAAACCAAAATGTTGAACCAATCCGTTGAACCAAGCTGATGAACCAAGCTTTGAACCAAAATGGTTCAAGATGATGAACCAATCAAATGAACTGAATCATTGAACTAATTTATTGAACCCACCTTTGAACCATTTGTTTGAACCCACCTTTGAACCAAAAGATGTTGAACCAATCATTGAACCAAGCTTTGGTTCAACAGTTCAAATAAAGCCTTGAACTGACTGACAAAACATTTGATTGAACCAAAGGATGAACCAAAGCATTGAAACAAAGTGGATGAACCGACTAAGTGAAACAAAGCATTGAACTACTTGATTGAACCCACCTTTGAACTGTTCCTTTGATTGAACCCACCATTGAACCGAAAGCGTTGAACCTATTAAACTTTGAAATCATTGAACCTTTGAACCAAAGTGGTTCAATGGTTCAAGCCTTCTTTGCTTAGATTCTTTCCAATGGAGATTTTTGATTAAACCAAGGCACTGAACCAATCCCAAAAAAGACCAAGTGTTAGAAACTAATTCTTTTGGTTGAACCCGCCTACAGAAGTCTTTGAACCTATAGAAATGAACCTACTTGTAGAGTGCATAAATTCCTGAAAAGCTTGAAAAATGAGGAATTTGAATGTCCAGGACAGATTTTGGAAAGAGAAGAGACAATTTTGGTCTGTAGGACCAAAATAATTCAAATGTTGTTCCAAAAATGAGTGATATTTTTGGGAGACAATAGCTAGCTCTAGTTGGAGAACTTCTGTCAATTGCAAAAAGAATTGAAGGGAGTAGAATCTAGAATCTCCAGGGTCTTCATGTGTACCATTGGGCTATGGAGTCATGCTACCTAAAAATGGAAGATATCAAAAATGAAAATGAAAAAAACAAAATAGAATTAAAAATTGTACAAATATACATATATACAGATGCAATGATCTAATACTTCAAGAGTTGAAGTGTTTCAGATGCTGCCCCTTGTGAGGTAGAGAAAAGAGTGTGCCATCTTGATATTTTAATAGAAAGCTATTTTCACCAATATGCTGATGAATTATAAATGGGCCTCTCCAAAGGGAGTCAAAATTTCCATGCATCTCCTTTGGCTCTCTCCTTTTTTCCCACAGCAGGACTTGATCCCCAATCTAAAAATCATGATTTTTGGCCTTCTGGTCAAAGAATTTCTTTACCAGACTTTGATGAGTAGAAATTCTATCCACCACCATGGTTATCTATTCCTCCAACTCAATCATGCACATGATTATTTTATCAAGAGAGCTTTCATATGTCTGTTCTTCAATTGCCTTTGCCAATTTCAAGGCTGGTAATTCTAAGGTGATTGGTATCTCAGCATTGATACCATAAAGAAGTTGAAAAGGAGACATACCAATTGCCCTCTTTGGTGTGATTCTATTTTTCCATAGAGCATCACTAATGCTTTATGCCATGTTCTTTGATTGTCATCTGCTAGCTTCTTGATGATAGTTACCAGGTTCTTATTACTGGATTCAGCTTGTCCATTCCCTTGTGGAAAATAATCAGAAGAGTGAGAGAGTATAATTCCATAATGGAAATAAAATTGTGTAATCTCCTAGGAGGTGAAATAAGCTACATTATCAGTAACAATTTTGATCAAAACTCCAAACCTGGAAATGATATTCTCTTTAAAGAAGTTGCATACAACTTCTAAAGTAGCATGCTTAGTTGGGATTGCTTCTACCCACTTGGTGAAATAGTCAGTTGCTGTAAGGACATAATCATGTCCAGCACTTTAAGATGGATTTATAGTCCCAATAAAATAAATCCCCCATTGCTGAAAAGGTTCTTCTATGATCACTGGCTTGAGAGGCATAGCAACTAACTTGGGTCTTCCAACAAATTGCTGACAAAGTTCACATTTCCTAACCCACTTATGTGCATCTTGGAAAAGAGTTGGCCAGTAATACCTGGCATGTAGAATCTTGTGAGTAGTCACAGGAGAAAAAAAATTTCCTCCACAAGCTATATTATGAAAATATTTCAAAAGCTAGTTTTATTTCTCTTTGTCTACACAGCGAAGGAATACTCCATCTATGCTTCTTTTGTACAAGCCGTTGTCCCAAATGACAAAATTGGTAGCTTTCAACTTGATATTCCTCCTTTCTTTATAAGAAAAATGAGTAGGACATTCACCATAAGTAAGGAAATGAGTGATACCTAAATACCACTCATTGGTAGTGGAAACAAAAAGGACTATTGGAGTATCTTCCACTTTAGCTTCTTCATGCTGTGTATCTTTTGGCTTGTTGTCAGCAATTAATTGGCATAGGCCTTTAACCCTGACCAGCTTTGTCAGTTAGATGTCTAGATCAAATTCTTATATCTTTGCAATCTAATTACCTCTTTTCATGCCAAACTCTTGCTGAGTTAATATAGACTTGATTGTAGTGTCAGGAACTAAGGCAGTAGTGTGTGAATTCAAAATATAGAAGTGGAAATGTTTGACTACTTTCACCAATGCATAAACATACCTCTCTACATTTGAATACTTCATCTCATGGGTTTTGAGAGGGTAGCTCATGAAAGAGATAGGAGATTCCATACCTTCCTTGTCTTGTTGAACAATAATTACTAAAAGAGTGTGTTCAGATGCATAGTTGTATATGATGAAATCCTTGTTATAATTTAGACAAACCAAGGTAGGGGCGTGAGCAATGGTGGTCTTGATATCTTAAAATGCTGACTTGCCTTCTTTAGTCCAGCTAAAGATGGTCTTCCCTTTTATCATGTTCATAATGTGTCTAGTCTTCTCAACAAATTTGGGGATGAATCTTCGTAAGAAATTCACCTTTCTGAAGAAAAAACGAACATTTTTGCTTGTAGGCAAATTAAGCTCTTGAATAGACTTGACTCTATCTGAGTCAATCTTTATGCCTTCTTTCAACACAATGTGTCCAAGGAGTATCTCCTCTATTACTCTAAAAATAGACTTCTTGGGGTTTAAGGAAATACCATTCTAGCGGCAACACTCTAGCACTTGTTTTAAGTGGCATACATGATCAAACTGATGCTTTGAAAAGATAGTCAAGTCATCAAGGTATACCACTATGAATTTACCAATCTTATTTTTAAAAGCCAGATCCATTGCTCTCTGAAAGGTAGCACTAGCATTTATCAAGCCAAAAGGCATTCTTCTATATGCAAATGTACCCCAAGGTGTGGTGAATGCAATCTTGTGTTGGTCTGCTTCACCAAATTCAATTTGATTATATCCTAAGAAGCCATCCAGCATTGATAACATCTCTGAACCTGTTACTATTTGAAGCACTTGATCCATGATTGGCAAAGGATAATTATCTTTCAAAGATGCTTGATTCAAATTCTTGAAATTTACACAAATGCAAAATTTTCCATTCTTTTTCCTTATAGGCACTATGTTTGCGATCCATGTGGAATGATGGATTAGGAAGATGATTCTAGCATTTAACATTTTTTGTATCTCAGATAGAATAATACCTTATATTTTTGGATTGTACTACCTAGATTTTTGCTTGTAGGGCATTGAATCAGCCTTGAGAGGAATGTCATGGCAGATTTCATCAGGTCTGAGAGACTTCAAGTCTTCATAAGAATATGCTAAGACATCCATGTATTTACAGAGTAAAGAGGTGGACTTGAATCTTTCTTTAGGGGTGTAACACTTACCAATGTTGACCATTTTGGGATTTTCTTTAGTGGTCAGATTTACTTGATTGAATCCCTGAGAGAAACTTGAGTCTGTTTGCTATTGTTTGATGAATCTATCATGCTTGTCAAACCACTTCTCAAGAGAAACCAGGCCTTTAGGAATTTTTTTTCCTTTTAGCTGTAAGAATTCTTCATTTATATCTGAACTAGATTCAGAAGCTAATTCATTTTTTTGAGATTTACTGCCTTTAAAACATAGTTGTTCAAAATTGTCTTTTTGATCTAGGAAGGCAATGATTTGATGGTCATCGTTGAATACTTGCTAATGATCAGCATTTTTAGGAACACTTGGTCTATAGACCAACTCAATAGTATACCTATCTTCTTTGAAATTTGATTGAGGGATTAAGAGAGTTCCTGAAATAACAAGTGCATCAGCTCTGTCATTAGACTCTCTGGGTATGTCAAAAATGTTGAAAGCATCAAAGCTTTTAATTTGGTCCCAAACTAGGTTGCGGTAGTGGCGTAATATTTCATTCTTGGTTTGGTAAAGATTTCTTACTTGCAAACCACTAATTCAGCATCCCCTTTGGCATGAAGAAACTTGATGCCTTAATCTTGAGCAGCCTTCATTCCAAGCAGCAAATATTCATATTCAACTGTATTGTTAGTGTTGCTAAACTATAATTTATAAGATAAAGGAAATATATCTCCTTGAGGAGATATCAAAAAAATCCTAGCTAATGAACCGGTAGAGGAATAGCTACCATCAAATTCTAAAGTCCATATCTTATCTGATACTAATTTTTCTTTAGACTTTCCTTCATTAGAGATGGAGGATCCTTCTTCATCTATATTGCAACCTACTAGTTCTTCTGCTGTTCTAGTTGAACTAATTTTTGAGTTGACCCTTTCAATAATTATATCAGATATTTCATGCACTTCATTTTTAGATAGAAAATATTTACCCATACTTATAGATTCAAAAAGAATTTGAGCTTCAGGGGCTGATGTCTGGGTGACCACATATTTTGCTTCCTTTTTAGGGAGCAACCTATTCATTATGCCTTGTATAGGGATCCTTGCCTCAGATAGATCCATGCTTAGTTCTCCTCCTATGTCCTTATAGAAATTTCATCCAAGCAAAATACCATAGGATGTTGGGATGTCAGCCACCAAGACAGTCATCTTGATTCTCTTGTTTGGAAAGGCTGTAAATGCGAATTGGGCATTTTTGATTTGCCCCAGCACTAGTACTTGCTTGTTCTCCATGGAGAAACATCTCTGAAATTTCTTGCTCAGTGTGAGATCAAGAGACTCAGCTACTTTAGCAGGCATGACATTTTCAGATATGCTTGAGTCTATAATATAGTTACTTAGCTTGTGGCCATTAATTAACAGAGAAACATAGAAAGGTTTTATTTTTCTAGGAGCAACTGGAAGAGTAATGACAAGATTATTCAGAATAGGTGTGTTCTTTAGAGAATTAGGAGTTACCTTTTTAGCCTTTTGTCTTGTAGAGACGGTTTGGTTCTTAACATATTGGACCAACTTATTTAATTAATCATGATTGGACTGCAAATATTTGAATTCAGACATTTGTATTTTTGTCTTTTTGACATGATTAATTATGTCAAATGGCTGAATTGAGCTAGGTATAGAGAAAGATACTTCAACCTTCTAAGTTTTAGGAGGGATGGGAGGTGGGCTAGTTTGCAAATTTAAAGTAGAAGGGGAAGGCAAAATTGATGTACTTATCTTTTGGGTGATCACCAGATCCTTTGACTAAAAAGGTAAAATGTTCCATGCTTAGCAATCATGACTATTGGCTGAGGTTGCTCTTCTGTCTTCTCTTTATCAGCTTGCTAGACTGATTAGTTCTTGGACTTGGTAAACACTACATATGATCGATCAAAAGCTTCTCTTTTGCTTTCAATTTCATCCTGGTAGTTTAGAAAACCAATGTGGGAGTCGCCAGCTGATTCTTCTTGATTTTATTTAAAGAGATCAGCGTCATTTTTTTGATTAAATTCAGGCTTGAAAGAGAACTCTGATTTTAATTCAAGATATCCCATTGCTGAATTGGTTGGAGGAGATTCCAAAGAAAGTTTCTCTTGTGGGGGAGGAAGGCGATTCTATTGCCATTGATTCTTGGCATCATTACCCTGATATGACTGATTTTGAAATGTTCTTCTGCATGAAGGAGCAAAAGACATTCTTTGAGCCATTTGCTTTTTGAGAGCAAGCAACTCATTTGCCAATTTCTACACCATTGGATCTATGGTGCTTGTAGATGAATATTCAGAAGATGATGAATCTCTATTTCTATTTGGATCTCTTCTTATCTTCCCTGCTAAGATGAGATCATCTTCTACCTCAGTGGCCAAATGTTGAGCTGCAACAAGATCTATTTGACCAACACGTCTCAAAAGAAAACTTACTTTAGGTAACTGAGAATTAATGAAGAAACATTTGAGATTCTCAGCTGTAGGTCAAGCAATTACAGGAATTCTATTTCTCAGTTTATCAAATTTGGTTATGAAGTCTCTCATAGGCTCATAAGGCTCTTTATTCATTTGTGTAAGTTAAGCCAAAAGTGCATGTGCATCTTCTATAATTTTGAATTTGGCTTCAAACTTATCTTTGAGAGTATTCCAATTGGTTATTGACCGAGCCTATAGATGATAAAACCAATTTACAACAACACCTTGTAGTGTCTCCACAAAAATCTTGACTGCTACATCTTCAAATTCTACTCTGATTACTCCACAAGCTATGCTGAAGGCTGCAATGTGTTCATCAGGATGAACTTTCCCATCACCATAAAATTTAGGGAAATTCTTCCTTGAACTGTGTGGAAGCTCATGTAGAGGTGGAGTAAGATTGAGAAGACCAAAAGCATTACCCTAAGGGCCTTGAACTACCATTTTAGGATTATGAAAAGGAGAAATAACAAATCTTAAAGGGGTAATTATAGACAAAGCTTTATCAACAATAGAAGTAGATACTTCATCTAGAAATAGAGATCTGACTTTAGTAGGAGGAAAGCTCTTGGTTCATTGGAGATGAGATGGTGAAGGAAATAGATCAAAATCACTTTACTATACCAACTCAAATACTGGGTCAACGATACCTTTAGCCTTTTGGCTTTGTGTATACCTTGAATCTGCCAAATTTTGAAATAAAAATGGAAAAGAATTAACCTTGCTTTAGTTTGAAGCTTGAGGCTTTAAACTGTGCATTCTTTTCTAGTTAGTGTGGAGGTGAATGGATAGATTATAAATGGATAATGGATATTATATCCCTAGCAGAGTCACCAAAAATTGTTGGTTGAATATTTTGTTGATCAGCATACTGATAAACAAAATAGGTCTGATCAGCCAAAGTAAGAAGATTAGTTATCCAAATGTGTAGATTTACCACATCAAAAGGGGACTGATCTCTCCTCTCATCAAGGGGAGGTTCCCTATGGATATGCTAGATATATATAAACAAAAATTAATACTCAAGGCTAGGATAAACCATCCATCTCTATTTATTCAGAGATGATGTGTGCAGATCAAAGGAAAAACTCAAGGGAAATGACAGAAAGCACTCCTCTTCTTTTAGAAGTACTACTTAGTAAACCATAATAATACTCCTGGTAGTAACAACAAAATGAAGAAAATGATGTAGTAACTAGCAAATCGAGATGCAACACAAAGTCTCCACCTGAATTGCTCAAGAGTAAGATATGAAGGATAATGAGGGCACAAAGTCATCCCAAAGTCCTTTTCACAGAAATGAAAAGAAAACACACTAATGACAATTATGGGGGCATAAAGTCTCTCCACAATTGACTCTTCAAGACACCTCCCTGACTACTTTCACTAATTCTGCTTGTTGAATTAAAGAAAATAAGATATATTAAGGAAAAAGACATAAGAAAAATTTCCTCAATAGCGAAGATATCACATCACAAAGTCTAAAAAGACATAAGAACAATTTATTTCTTATTACAGTAACAAAATATGATCAGCAATCTGAGCTCAAAGTCTTAGTAATGCCTTCCAATTTGGGCAGAGTTTCATTCTAATTGTCAAAAAGAGATCCATTTACAATAAAAGAGAGTCCCTTATATAGCCTTTTCAAGAAGGACTCAGGAATAGTAACACATCATGTTGCATTGAAAAATGTTAGGAAGACAGGTTGGAAATTAGGGGCATCTACCCATTTGTTTTTCTCAATGCAGAGAAACAAGTCACACTATTGAAAGTTTGCAACTTTCAATGTCCACCTGGCGATTTGATCCTTCTTCATTATTCCTCCTTTTTTGGTTAATTGAATCAGGTCCTAGATTCAACTTGATGTTCTATTCCTTCCTCACTTTTTGTTGGTCTTGGACTTAAAGCCTATGAATGCATTCAGGTCTATAGATTACAAGGATCAATGGCTATTTTATGAGCTTTGAAATTGACGTTTGCGCACCCATCAATACATTTTCAATGGCTAGTTTACTGTCTTGAATTTGATGTCTTTAGGTGCATCACCCCTTGGTCCTTCTTTAGCTTTTCTATTTGGCACTTTCCTAGAAAGAACTTTCCCTTTTGGGCCTTAAGAAATGATCCACTTTGGGTCAGGAAGAGCCCCCCCGCAAGGGTATCTACCCTTCGAGCGGTCTTTGAATGGCCTTCAGGCTTCTTTCTTTTGGTGGGTAGCTAAGTTCTTCCTTCATATTTATTATTTCATGTCTTCCTGAAGGGAAGATGACCTTTCAAGTTTAGGGAAGTGTCCTTCAATTTGGTAGCTAAGAGTCCCCCATAGGGGCACCTAGCCTTTGGGGTCCTTCAACGGCCTTTTCCTTAGAGTCTTCACAGACATTCCCACAAACTTTTTCTCAAGCTTTTCCTATGGACAATTCTTATGGGCATTTTCCCACAGACAAAGAGTCCACAGAAATTTCCCATAGATAAAAAGTCCATGAAATTGTTCCATTTGTCTTCTTGTAAATCTCTTCAGGCTTTCTACCCATAGCTGCTTTCCCAAATTCCTTCAAACTTTTTGTCTGAAGGAATTCCTTCAGACAAAAAATCTTAAGGAATTATGCCTTAGTCTTTTTTTTTGAATTCCTTAAAAAAAAATCTAAAAGAATCACCTTTGTGGCCTTCTTTGAAAATGACCCTTTTGAAGGGTGTTTTTGTCAACCAAGTTCCCTTCACAAGGGCACTTGTCCTTTGGGAGGCTCTTTGAACTTTTACATTGAATCACTCCTTTGAACTATTTGAGTGAACTGCTTGGTTGAACCAAGCCATTGAACCATTTGATTGAACCAAACATTGAACCAAAACATTAAACCAATCCATTGAACCAAGCTGATGAACCAAGATTTGAACCAAAATGGTTCAAGCTGATGGTTTAAGCTGATGGTTCAAGCTGATGAACCAATCGAATGAACCAAAGCATTAAACCGCTTGATTGAACCCACCTTTGAACCATTTGTTTGAACCTGCCTTTGAACCAAAAGACGTTGAACCAACTATTGAACCAAGATTTGGTTCAATGGTTCAAACAAAGCCTTGAACTGACTGATGAACCATTTGATTGAACCAAAGGATGAACCAAAGCATTGAAGCAAATAAAATGAACCAACTGAGTGAAACAAAGCGTTAAAATACTTGATTGAACCTACCTTTGAACCATTCCTTTGATTGAACCTACTATTGAACCAAAAATGTTGAACCTATTAAACTTTGAACTCATTAAACCTTTGAACCAAAGTGGTTCAATGGTTCAACGGTTCAAGCCTTATTTACTTAGATGCTTGCTGATGGAGATTTTTGATTAAACCAAGGCACTGAACCAATCCTGAAAATGACCAAGTGTTAACAACTAATTCTTTTGGTTGAAACTGCCTGCAGAAGTCTTTGAACCTATAGAAATGAACCTGCCTACAGAGTCCGTAGATTCTTGAGAAGCTTGAAAAATGAGGAATTTGAATGTCCAGGACAAATTTAGGAAAGGGAAGAGACAATTTTGGTCTGTAGGACCAAAATAGTTCAAATGTTGTCCCAAAAATGAGTGATATTTTTGGGGGACAACACTCTCTATGATTGGTCAGGTAGACATCCTTCAAGAAGGACTATCAAAAATAAATGTTGTAGACAAGCCACCAAGTATAGAGAATGTGGTCCTTACCAATGAAACCAAGGGACCAAATGAAGGGTAATTAGGTAAAGCAGTCAAGCCTCCTCCCTTCTATATTTTAATGATCATTGGTAATTTTTTGATGCATAATTGCTTAGTGGATAGTGGGGATAATACTTCAGTAATGCCAAAGTCTATAGCTAATCAACTTGGTCTAAACTATGATCCCCAGTATAAAGGAGTCTTACAACTATATGGTTCTTATAACAAGCCATATGGCATAATCAGAGACCTCAACTTGACCCTACATGATTTTCGTAGTGTTTCATTGGCTCAAGATGTATTGATTCTTAATGTGCCTCCTCATTTTGCACTATGCTTATCCAAAGAGTTCAAAACAAATATAGGAGGTTACCTTGTAGCACATTGTTCATATATGGAATTCAAAATAATATATGGGGCCAAAGTGTCAATCAAATCTAAGCCCATTTCATAATTCTACATAGATCCCTATGGACCAGATAATATCAACATCAATTACACCATCATTGATGAGGATGAATTTGTAATGGGGCAGGAGATAAACACTCATCCATAAGAGATACTGGACATGTTCTTGGATGAACTATGGAATGATATCTAGTTGGTATACCCCTTAGAATGTGTTGAATAAAGGGAATTGAATGTATACTATTTACATGAATAAATCTAGTCCATGTCATCCCTCATTAGGCCTCAAGAAGATCCTAGTGGTCTATGGAAATTATTATTTGATGGATCAAAGAGTAAGCATGGAGTGGATGTAGTTGATATGATAGTTTCCCTTTCAAATGATACATATTTATCTTCATATAGGTTCCAATTTAGTTGATCCTATAATGCAAAAGAATATGAAGGTCTCATCCATGGCCTTCAATGGGCTAGTAAGAGAGGGATTAAGCAATTGCAAGTCTATGGGGATAATGAATTGGTTATGCACCAAGTTAAAGGCTAAAATGTCACTAAGAACCCCTTAATGAAGTCTTAAAAACATACAGTGTGGGACCTCATTGAGGAATTTAAGGCCTTCAACTTCTAATCAGTGCCAAGGGGCCAAAATCAACATGCTAATAGACTAACAGCTATGGGGGCTCATTTTGATATCCCTAATGAATTGAAAAGGACTAAGGTGAAACCACATATCAAATTGGTAATAAGATCATCAGTTCTAAATAATGAATCTCATTATTAGGTCTTTAAAAATGATACATAGATTGTATGTTTCTTACAACAAGAAGTGGAGTTCTCCTCCATCAACCAAGGAAAGTTGTAGCATCAATATGGGGAGTAAATTGTTCAATTAAGGTTTGATAAGATTCCTAAAGGGATAGTCACTCTAGAAGGTCTTTTTCATAAAGGGGATCATATGAGGAAGAATAAATTAATGATGTTAACTAATGAAGTCAACTATGAGAGAGTTCTTATCCTTGACAATAAGCTCCTCAATATTGGAAATGTAAGTAGTAAAGCTGAAAGGCATGCTTTCATAGAGCTTTGTAAGGAATATGTAGAAATGTTTGCTTGGAAATATAGTGACCTAAGGGGATTTGATCCTAAATTGGCCCAATACACTATAAAACTAAGAGGCTAATACCAAGCCTGTTAGATAAAAGTAGAGGCCCATAAACCCCAAGATTGAAGAGCTCATGAGGAAGGAATTGACCAATTTAACTGAATCCAAGATCATCTTTCCAATTAAGCACTCCTCATCAATAGCTAATCTAGTACTTATCAAGAAGAAGAATGGAGAGGTATTACCCATCCCAAATAATGGTATTCATTTGAATCCTTTTTATTAGAAACATTGCATCCATTATAATATATTTTACATATTAGAGTAGCTTTGTATGCTTTCCTTCAAGTGCCTTGTGCACTTTTTTCCCTATTATGTGTTTCCTTTTCAATAAGTTTCTTGGTCACTTTGTTTTTATTTTCTTCTTATTGCTTCAAGAAGTTTTCAAATAGGGATATCCTTATGTTATCTTCATGATCAGTCGAGATAAGAGTTGGGACTCCATATGCCCAATGGATTAGTTTAAGGCCACTAATATTGTATAAAAAGCATGTAACCCCATGATGTCACCAAAAAGGTTGGCCAAATTTTAACCCACATACAAAATTTGATATGGGTCAAAATTTTGCATTGCAGTAATGATTCTAGAGGTCTTGTTATGGAGAAATAAGTTGAGAAGAGTTCATGTTGAACAAATGATCCAAAGTTTTGGATAGAATGAGTGACCCAAAAGATATCATGTAGCCTGCAAAGATTTTTAAATGCTTTAAAGTTAAAGTATAGTTTGTATAATTTTAATAAAGAAGGTATTCGTGGTGGTCATAACATTAAAGAACATGAAGTTTTGCACAAGCCTTAGGATTTCATCTGAGCCTTAGAGATTCAAGCAGAGGATCAAGCACAAGTCTAAATGAACCAAACTATCATCAAGATGACACATAAAAATAAAGTAGACAAGTTCACTTGTGTATTTTATAAGTGTACCTTAGGAATCCATATGACCTAAAATATTATAGTTCCATGGATTTATTTATGCCAAAAACATGCTCTACAAATTTCATACCTGCACAAGCTTTCTTTCTCAAGATCTAAGTCCTCACAGTTGGACACATAGAGTAAGACATTTGTGCAAGCATTAAATTCAATCCTACAAAAATAACCATTTAAGATTCAAGTAATCAATGACAGGTAGATAGATGTCATGTAAAACACATATGTCATCTCACTTGGACATTTTGTAAACACACTTAGAAATCTCTTGAAACCAGTAGATCAAGTGGGAATAATATTTTTAGTATCAAAAACATATACAAATTTTGTACATTTGTGACCTTTTCACTTCCAGATCCAACCCAAAATTTGGTTAAAAAATGGGAGATGTTTATACAGACGTTGACTTTAACCTATGGAAAAAACCATTAGGGTCTTAGATTTGATGGTATTGTAGATGTCAATGATGGTCCCAAAGACATCAAATTATGGTCACATAAACATCAAATTTAGACCATGATAAATATCCATTTGTTTTTAAATGCAAATAAATCAATAATACTAATGATACCATGGTGCAAGCTCAACTAGTAGGAAAGTAGGCCCAAGTAGATGAAAGGATCACATTACTTTGTACATTATGATCCAATGGTGTGTAGATCAAGGGCTCACATTCATTCATACATAATGATCTAATGATGTGAGCAAGGTCAACAGGGTCAACACATCTCAAAGATAGACAAGAGGTTGCCAAGTGGTATAAGCATGTTATTGTAGTCATATAAAATGTAAAAATTGGTAGTTTGAGTGTGGCTTGTGACACCCTATCCATAGCTCCTTTATGCATGCTCTTGTGACCTTTTTAGAAATCTTTTTGATCATTTTAAATCATTTGAAACCTTATAAATGATGATTCCACCTCAGCTAAACTATATTTACCAGACCAATCTTATTCCCCTAGGTCTTGAACCTATAGGATAGGAGTGTCATATTTGGACTATAGTATTGGACCCTAGGGTGTCCCATTTATAGTGCTCTTATCCATTTACACTTTGATCCCCAATGGTTATTTTTATCTGATCCCTATCCTTAATTGTGTCATCCTATCATGAATACATCTAACCCATGATCAATTATTCCCTATAAAATCTCACTCAAATCTCATTTACAAGGGAGGTGATAAATCTTAGAAATAAAGTAAGAATACCAAAAAACACTAAGGAAAACTTCTCTATTATTTGCATACATTCACCCAACACAACTACAAATATACTCAAACCCTCATACCAGTCCCTAGCCACCTCAAGCACTCTCAATTTGGAATTTTTGCATCTGCATCACACTATTCCAAAAAGCACATTAGGTTAGAGAAATACATATGGTTTGATCCCTCTTTGGAGTATTGGTATGTAGGTAGCATGCCCACACAAGGGGCATGGATTGCATGTTCAGTACATCTTACACATTAACCCCCCTTTATCAAGTGATTCAAAGATTGTTTTATCAAGCATGATGGAGGGTTAGGGTTTTAAGATTAAATTAGATATACAATGAGTTTTATCATGAATCAAAACTCAATATTTCATAGATTTTCTCACATAGGAACAATGTAAATACCTAGAAAGTTTTAGGTATCTGTGATTACTTTAGATAATAGTGACATGATTGGACTAAAAAATTAGACCCTAAGGTGTCCTAATTTTGGTGATCTTATCCTTTTGCCAAAAAAAATCTATATCTAGGTTCACAATATTTTCCCAGTCCTACATAGCCAATTTCAACTTTTGTATCAGCCATTTTAGTCTGATTTCAAGCTAAGTTATATTTATCCTCATTTATTGCTATTTTTAGAAAGGTAAAAAATACATAAATTATACAAATTAGGACTATAATTATTTCAATATTTTCTACTACTTTATTAATCCAGACCCTTAGCTAGAATAAGGAATAAAAATCCATTATTCCCAAAAAAGTTAAATCATTTGGTGAACCTAACTTACCTCGTTTATGCAAAAAAGCCCTAAAAACCTTAGGGAAAATTCTTTGCTTATTTTTCCACTATTTTTTGATTTTTCCTACATATTTAAATCATAATTTCATAAATAATTTTTAAAATTCATCATAGTAATTTTAAAAATCATTTATTTCAAACCCTAAGTTGAATTTACTAGGTCCCTTTGCTTCTTGAGATATCACCTTACATATAAATTGGATTTCACATAAAATCAAAAAGGGATCTCACTCATTTCAAAACATTTATTAAAATTTTTAAGGAGTCCATACTTGGTCCTATCATGTATATAAATAATGAAGTTTATTATACATTAATTCAAAGCTTCATTCTTTTCCTTTCATACTTAATTTTTATAATATGGGATGATATTAATAAATTCATTGCTAAACATGTTTAGATACCTCTTGCCTTACCTCCTTGGAGCATCTATCTCATACTGAGTCATGTTGCATGGTCCATTTTACTCTCCCCCAAGTCACTATCCATTGCTAGAGAGCCTAGTTGACACCTTTTGTCCTTCCATAATAACATTAGAGGGTTTGATGATATACCATGATAGACATTATGCACCATTTTTTTAGATATCATGGTAGGGCTCAAAACCCTCTCTACATAATTCTAGGTCATGCTAGGTCCTCTTCATTATAACCTTTTACTTGGATGACCTTGGATACATGATATGGGAATAGTTCCTTCTACTCTTCCTAAATGTGTTAAGTTTATCCATGAAGGATACCTATACACATGCTTAGAAGATAACCAACCATTCAGATATTGTAGAATTACAGAGCCATCTTCAACTTTTTTCTAGATGGGACACCTCATATCACAATTCAATCACCACCTCATCACATTTCTCTTGACCAAATACATACATATGAGGTAGGAGAGACTAGCACATCTCACACTCTTCCACTTATAGCTATTTCCTCAACTCTAAATACTTATCCAATTATATTAGCTTTAATTATTATAGCTACTCCATCAATCATATTTCCTACACCTATTATAATTACACAATCACCAAAAATAGTTCCAATAGTCCTAGTTTATTCTATAGATACAGATCCTCAAGTAGTCATAGTCACTCCATTAATACAAATACTCTTGTAGTATCACCATATTATACTACTATAGTTGATAAGATTCCTATATCATAATTACCCCTTATGATAAATTTTGAGTTACCATATGTCCATGATGTTAATATAGATTCCCAAGATTCTTTAGATGATGATACGATACCCACACTCATAGATGACTATTTGTGTGGATTAAGATTTACACTAGTTGGCCCAAGAGAGTACCAAGATGACTCTATATCCCTCATCACACATCCTACATCATTCTTAGCATCTCACACTACACTCTCAAAATATAATACACATTCATGGCCATAGATAGATCATTTGACACATAATTCACATGGTTACCTCTATGGATATAGAGTCAGTCATTCAGATTCAAGTAGGCAACACACAACATCAACCATAGATTATACTATAGATGTTACTTGATTTTAGATTAATCACATTACCTATAGTATTACATAGATCTATTAGTAGGTTATCATAGTATGATGATTACCCATTTTGTCTCTTTCATAGAATCAAAGGCCATGATACAAACTCATGTATAACTTTACAATAGAGATTGAATAAACTATAAGCTTAGGGTATTATTCAAACTACATCACAATCAACACCAACTCCACCACTTCTACTGAGGCCATCCACTACTAAAGCTAAATACCCCAATGGAGAACTAACATATTTACCACTAGAGCCACCCTTAGTTTTCCTTTGACAAGATGACACCACTACGAGTGATAGATCTTTGACTATACAAAGATCATAGCTCTTACTGACACCTAAGGAGATAGCCACCATGCATATAGAATCTATGACATATGATGATACTTACGATAATGATCTTGAGGTATTTGATGATGTCCATGATCCCTTCCTCCATCTCCATCCTCAGTGGGCTCCATCCTTGAACCCTTTAACCCCTCCAAATTAGTATTTCATGTCATTATGTACATATTGTGTTACTCATCTCATTATACATAGTTTATTTCAACTTACTTGTACATATTTTCTCATCCTTCTTGTACATATTTTCGTTATGATTACTTATACATAGATTATTAAAAAAATACCAACAATAATAAAACATTTCAAAATATAAAAACATTCAAATAACTCAAATAACAAAAACATTTTCAACTATATACATTATCCATGCTTTACATTTTTACTACCATTTTATAATTACGTTTTGCTATTCTATGCTATTATTTGTCAATTTATCTACATTACCATGCTTCACTTGATATTTTTTAAATGTGTAGTGACACCTATATCCTTGATTGCTTCACTCTACCCATTCAGGGGGAATCTTAATTCTACATTCGAGACACACATCAACATATCTACCCATTGAAGGTATCTTATACAAGACTACACCATCCATGTTATGTCATTCCTACACCACACACTCTAGTTATCATGATTATGTACATTATTTACTATCTTACATAGATTATTCTATCAACACTCACTTGTATATAACACTTTTGTATATATTAGCATGTACCTAGTCTTGTACTACATGTTTTGCATACTTTCACTTCTTACTTTGATTAGTTATATGCGATAGTATTTCTAGCATTTACATGCCTTCCTTTCTTGCTTTGAGTAGCTATATGTGATTGCATTTATCAATTACTTTTTTTCTCTTGTGTGTGCCTTAGGAAATTTGCTAATGCCCTTTGCTTGTAATCTTCTATGTGCTTGTGGCCCTTGTGCCAACCTTGATTTTTTTAGTTATATGTGTATATGGGAATTTGAACATGCCTCATGTGCTTGCTTCCCTAGTTTGAGTGACATGTGCTTATGTCCCTTGTTTGCTTGTCCCCTTGGCCTCTTTTGTATGCTTTTTGATTCTTGCCGTGTGTGCTTATTTACTTTTTTACTTCTTAATTGTTTGAAATGCCATGATCCATATCATGCATTATCTTGATTTTTTAGATGCCATGATGGACATCATGCTCCATCCCCCCTTGAAAACTAACACCTAAGACATATTTTTAATTATCAGTGATATATCATGTATTTTATAGCATAACACACTTACAGGGTTATTTTTTCTGAGGGTAGTCATTACAGGGTCTTTTTTCCTATCCTCAAAAGAGGGGGAAACAAACAAGGGTTTTGTCATAGAGATTAGAGCCTTATATCAATTAAAAAATTAGTTTTTAAAACACTTAAAATAACATTAAAAATCCTAAACATGTAAAATAAACCAAAAAGATAGTGATGGATATAGAATAGTCATAAAAAATAGTAAAGGACAAGAGCACTATATTTGGAATACAATGTCTGATAACAAAGTGTCTTATTTTTGGTGTTCCTATCAAACAACCAAAAACCCAAAATTTAGAGAACTAGACATAAAGGTAAGGTTAATTATAGTTTTGTCAGCTATACTATAGTTTAGATTGAGTAGTTTTAGTATAGTTTTACTCATAGTATCTAGATATAGAGGGCATCATGTGTGGCATGATGGCTCTCACTTCTAGTTTTGGATTGGGCAGTTGATACAACTTCCAAATTAGAATCCATGTTACAGACACTAGTGATTAGGGGTAATGTGCATGGCACATTTGCCTTCTTTTATTTATAGTTTATTATATTACCTAGGTATTCTCAATATTTATGTGTTGTATTCCATCTATAGGTGGTTGGCATAATTTCAAAGTGGCTTTCATATAAGCTTATTTCTCAATTTTGGAGTGGCTTTCATATAAGCCTAATTTATACCTTTTAGAGTGGTCAAGATTGGCCTAGTTCTCATTACACATTCAAATATTCACACCACATTGTTAGATTATAGAGCATTCATGAGATTTTTATGAGCTATCTCATATGATACACATTCATACCATTATTAGTTCATAGCTTCACACTTAGTGGGAAATGATGGAGCTAAAAGACTAGTTATTCTTTGTATTATTGAGCCACCTACTCAAAGGGATTGGGCACATAGTCCAAACATTGATTAACACACACATGATCTCATAGCTTCACTCAGTAGGCAATGATGGATCCAAAGGGATAACCTTTATATTCTTGAACCACCCTTGGGAAATCAAGCACTCAGCTTAGCTCATGATATTACTCTTGGTATAACACATACCTAGCTTCACTCAATATCACTCAACGTCACAATAGGTTTTTCATTGGTTCACATACTCAGTGAGGTGTATTCATTCATTTCTCTTCCTCTCTCATTTACCTAGCCTTTATACATTCTTATTTTAGACATAACATGTCTATTAAGAATCGATCTACTCCTTTCTTTATTTTGTAGATTTATGCTTTATGTTGTGCTCTCTCTATGCACACTTAACACCACATATCTTCATGGGCTTCACCCTTGTAGGTAAGTTCAAGTAAGTTTTTAATTTTATTTTATCTTAATATTTTACTTTTCTACATCACTAGAATAAGGGGGGAAAATGTAGTCATATAAAATATCCAAATTGGTAGTTCGAGTGTGGCTTATGACACCTTATCTATAGCTCCTTTGTGCATTCTCTTGTGATCCTTATAGACTTATTTTTTTTCATTATCGATCATTCAAAACCTTCTGAATGATGATTCCACCTTAGGTAGACTACATTTCCTAGGTTGATCCTATTCCCTTAGGTCTTGATCCTATAAGACATGAGTGCCATACTTAGACTATAGCATCAGACCCTAGGGTGCCCTATTTTTTATGCTCCTATCCATTTTCACTTTGAGCCCCAATAGTTATTTTTATCTGATCCCTATTCTTAATTATGTTAGACTAATGTGAATACATCTAACCCATGACCAATTATTCCTTATAAAATTCCACTCAAATCTCATTTACAAGGGAGGTGACAAATCTTAGAAATCAAGCAAGAATAAAAATAAAGCACTAAGGCAAACTTCCCTATTCTCTACATCGAATCACCCAACATAGATACAAACATACTCAAACCCTCATACTAGTCCCTAGCCACCTCAAACACTCTCAATTTTGAATTTTTACATCCACATCACACTATTTCATAAAGCACATTAGGTGGAAGAACTACATATGGTTTGATCCCTCTTTTGAATAATGGTATGTAGGTACTATGCCCACATAAAGGGTGTGGATTGCATATTTAGTACCTCTTACACACTAACCCCCACTTTATCAAGTGATTCAAATATTATTTTATCAAGCATGATGTAGGGTTAGGGCTTGAATATTAAATCAACTCTACAACTAGTTTTATCATGAATCAACACTCAATATTTCACTGATAGGATCACATAAGCAAAGTGTAAATACCCAAATTTTTTTAGGTCTTTGTGACTAGTTTTGAAAATAGTGATAGGATTGGACTACAACATCAGACCATAAGGCATCCTATTTTTGGTGCGCCTATCTTTTTTACAAACAAAATCCAAATCTAGGTTCATGACACTGTCTCAGTCTTGCACAACCAGTTTTAACTTTTGTATCAACCATTTTAGTCTAGTTTCAAGCTAAGCTGAATTTTTCCTCATTTATTTATATTTTTAAAAAGGTAAAAAAGAAAAATAAATTATATAAATTAGAACTATAATTATTGTAATATTTTTTAATAATTTATTTATCTAGACCCTTAGCTAAAATAAGGAATAAAAATCCATTATTCCAAAAAAAGTTAAATCAATTAGGTCCTCATGAAAATCACTAGTCTATGAGAATCTCTTACAAGTAAATCAATGAGTGAGGTTTAAATTCGAAAGACTAAGGGATTTTTAATGGGAGGTCAAACATGTGACCAGGGTCGAACTGGGGTAAATAGATCTTTCAGGGTCATCCTATCACCATTAGAGCTCAATCAAATGCCAAAGAGTAGACATAATCATGCAATCAGGTATAAATAACATAAAGGGACCACCATTAAGGCTAAACATGGACCTTTAGTTTAAATATTTATGGAATATAGGGTTCATTCTATGACTATGATAACCTTTATTTAAAGGAGACCCATATATAATAAGCTCTTAGTTTATATAGATGCTCAGAGGCAAGATAGGTCTTATAGACCTAATAAAGATCAAGAGAAAACTTATGCAATCTATAGGTCCACATTGATTTATGTGGCTATATAATAACCAATAAAGGAGTTTGGTTTTAAAACTATAGAAAAGATCTAGTCTAAATTTGATCAAGTGTAGATGTCTGAGATCTTGAAGACATTCCTTGTCCTTCAACATGGCCATATTTTGACAAATAACCATCTAAAATAGATAGGGCCATAATTATATTAGATTCATGAGTATGAAAGTTGTATCTTTAGTGAGAGATGGTGTGAAGTATAAAAAAGGATTTGGTGGTTGGGACTTGCATCTGAGTGCATTCAATGCATCCTCAAAATCTTTGGGGACTTTCCCACTTGGCAAGCCATGAGTAGTGTCCTAATTGATCAAAAAGGTGGTAAGGCATTCATTGGAGTAAGAGGTGGAATCTCAAGCTCAATTTGATAATTTAGGATGGTGTGTTACCTTTATAATGGCATGCTACCAATTTATTTCATTCTCTCCCTTCTCATATATATCCTAGTCTCATTCTTGTTATGGGGGTTCTCATATTTTTAAACTTTTTCATCTTTTTGAAAGATAAGGATAATCATTGAGACTCTTGAAAAAGTGCTCATTTGATATCGTTAAACCCTACCAAAATATTTTAAGAACCACCTCTTGAAGTAATAAGATTGACTCTTTGCCTATCTCTTGCCTTTTATTAGTGCTTAGTATGCTTGTGCATGATGAATTCATGGAGAATATTTCTAGTTAATTATCCTTCTACTTACCTCATTTAAGGTGTTTTAAAGCTATTTCAAGTTTAGATTAGTGTTCTATTCAAACTTATTCCATGAAATACTTATGAAATTAGTAAGATTTTTAGGTTGTGTGAGCTATAGTTGTCTTATGCTGATCTAGTGTGGGTTCAAGCTTATGTGAGTGTCCATTCAAGTTTGGTGCATGACCCTGGTTAACTTTCTTAAGAGCCTTTATACCCTTTTTAACCCTTTTACTTATACAAGAATTAGTTTTATGTGAACATCAAGAGGAAGCTAGCCTTCTCCAGAGGTTCAACCTCACCATAGGTGACCCACAACCTAGGGTTGTTCCCATTGTGTAGCTTAATTAGAGTGAGCCTAAAGAGCTCTATCTTGAGTTGAAAAAACTTAACTTTCCCTTTTGATTCATCTTAGTCATTTCTTTCTCAGCCTCAAGAATCTCATTCTAAGTCAACATATCTCCTTTCCACTCATCCTTATTCCCCTCCCTAGGAAGATCTTTGTCATTTTCAACATCGATATAATCTCTTGCTGAACATCTAAGTTTACCCTTCTTTCCCTTTTCCCCCTAAATGTCAACTATAGACTTTGATGCAATTCTGAGGCATTTTTTGATATTATCCTTAATATTAGGATTTTTTTTCTCAAGGACATTAGAATTATTCTTAATAGGGCTGATAGGATTTTTAACCCCAATAGCCCTGCTCAAGCTCCCAGGGTATTTAATCCAAATTTTTTTGATTTTACTTATGTCAACTGGAGAGCCCTCTATAGGTTTATTTTAGGGATGATAAACAACTCAGTTAATGTAGTTCATACCCTTAAATTATTTATGGATGAGATAAATCACCCCTTCATGCTTTGGGGCCAAATAATTACCATGCTTGAACTTCAGGACTGAGACTTCAAGAGAATGTAAAATGAAGAAAGGTATAATGAAAGGAATGCCATGCCTAAAATAATTCAACATCATAAAAAGATACCATCTAATAGATTTATACCTACCTTACAAGGTTACATATTGCATTAGGTGATAATTGACCTCGCGAAATGACTTGGGTAGTGATTCAAAATTAAACCCATTATGTAACAATTTTAGCTATTCCCCTTCTTCCAGGAAAATCTCCTTATCCCTTTTGTAGTCTTTGGTTGATTTGTATATTTTAGTCTCCTCTATGGTCAAACCTGTTATGTGAGTAATAAGTTCCTCTATGATTTTAAAAGTAACTCGATTGATAGTGATAGTCTCGTCTTCCCAAGTAATTGTAAACATGATTGAAATGTGCCTATAATGCCCTTATGTCTTCTCTATAAAGCCTATAAAACTGCCCACTTGTAGAACTTCCCAAATTTTCTCATTCTTTTTTAATTCTTTTGGCATTTTTGGTTAAATTATATTAGGTTATCCCATATTATTTGAGGACAACCAATATAGAGGTACAATAAACTTCCCCTACTCTAGAATTTAGACTTCACACAATAGAGTTGAGAAGTAATTACGTTGCTTTTGGTTTTTTGTCCATATAATAGGTCCTTTAGCAATTATAGAATATTCTCAAGAAACCAAAGTAATATTAACCAAGCCAATATAAGAATTTTTCTAAATAAAAAGGTCCAATACCTTTTTATTCTAAGAAATAGAGGCTTCCCCATTATTCTCAAGGTTTTATTTAGTATAAAAACCTTCATCTCTTATCTTTAGTATATGTCCCTAGGGAGATCTTCAAAGTCCATCCATGATAGTTTTCTGATAGAGGTCACACCCTTGTTGGCAAACTAATCTACTATAGATTTTCCTTCCATATAAATGTGTTGAATAATCACTTGATGTAAGGAGTCCAAAATAGCTATAGCTTTTTCTATAACTTGTTTAATGGACCAACTAATAACTTTTTTCTAGACAAGCAATTCAAAATATTCATAGAATCACCCTCTATTATAAGTTTTTGGACTCTTAATTGTTTCACCAATTTGATCCCCCATAGGGCCGTAAGAGCTTCAACCCAGTGATTAAATTTAATTCCCATATCTCTAAAATACACTACAACTAAATTCCCTTGATGATCACTTATGTTTCCACCTCCTTCATCTGGGTTTGGATTCCCTTTCTAAGATCCATAAAAATTAAGCTTCATATAGCCCAAAGGAGGGTGTTTCCATTTAGTTCTTTTACTAATTTATTCTTTAGGATTTAACTTTCCCAGTTTAGAGGTATCAATTTGCCAACTATGGGATGGAAATAATTCAAAGGAGAGCACAATAATAGAATATTTAGGGGAAAGAGAAGTAATAGAAAAGTTATTTCTAATAGAATAAATGATAACATAATGGATAATTACAATATAGTTCCAATCAAAATAGGTAAAACATGTTGAAAGGGCACCCCCATGACTGTCAAACTTCCATTAGAGAACTAGATTGAACCCATGAGACATTAAATTTGTTTAAAAAATAGTTTCATATCTCCTGAGAGAAAGAATAACTTAATAGTAAATGAAAGATAGTTTCATTGTCCTTTTCATAAAAGATACATCTGTTGGTTAAAATACACCCTATCCTTCTTAAGTTATCTAATGTAAGAAATTTTTTCTACATCGTAACCCAAAGAAAGAAATTTATTTTAGGAATTAGCCATTTGTCCCATAATATCTCCCAACCATAGTTGCCTTTAGGTTCTTAAACTAAAAGATCATATCCTGATTTAACTTGGCAATGACCATTGAAATAGTACTTCCAAATAAGTTTATCTTCACTATTATTACTAGGAATATGGATATTTTTCAACAAATTATTCATATTTGATAACCTCAGTGTATCCTCCTATTTTAAATTATGCAAACTTAAACTTTTCCAACATTTAGTTCCTTCCACTGACTACCAATACTCATGAAATTTATTCCCATATTTGTTCTGAATATTTTCTTGAAAATGCTATCCTACATAAATATTAATGAGAAGAAGCTTTGAGACCTAGGTATCTTTCCAAAAATCAATCTTAAGACCATTTTTGATCTACCATTTAGACCCTTCTTTGATCAAGTCCTTATTTGAGATCATGGAGTTCCAAACATGAGAGCCACAGACCATATTATATTCAACAAGAATATTAATTGGTTCCCTCCCTTATAAATACTTAAAATAAAGAATTTAGTCCAAATTGTGTTTGACTTAATGAATCTCCACACAAACTTTGATATGAGATCTTTATTCATCATTATAAATTCCTTAAGCCAAGTCCACCGTATATTTTTTTAGAGCAGACTTTATTCCAATCAACAAGGTGGAATCTATTTCTTTCTTCCATTCCAACCTAAATAAAATTCCATTGGATTTTAGATAATTTATCCTCCACTCATCTTGAAAAACTAAAAAGTGAAAGAAGATATATATGGAGGGTCTAAAACACACTTTTGATGAGTAAAACCTTACCTACTTGAGATAGAATCTCACCTTTCCAACCTACAATCATTTTTTGAAATATATCAATCAAAGGATTCCATGCTACCATAGGGAGTTGATTTCTAAAGAGAGATAGGTTCCACTGTGTTGTTCCCAAAATCTATCACTTACTTTTGTGGACAAAATACTAACCATTTTGGTCCTGTGGACCAAAACTCTCTCTTTTCTTTCTCAAAAATGTTTTGAATAGTTAAGTTTTTCAAATATTCAAGATTTTTTAGCTAAGGAAGTCACAAGTTCAATAGGCAAGCTTTATTTAAAGGAAGTTCAGAACACTTAAGGCTTTTCCTTAGTGTTTTGAGGATGGTTCAATGTAAAGGTTCAATCAAAAGACTTAATGTTAGGATTCAAACAAATATAATGAACCAATTTGAAATGTTGAACCATTGAACCCCAACTTCCACAAGGTTCAAAGGGTTCAAAGGTTCAATGACTTCGGCAGACTTAAACAAAAGAAGGCTTCGAGAGTTAACATTGAATCGTTGAACCATTAAACCTTGAAATTCAAAAGGTTTAAAGGTTTAACGAGTTCAACAAACTTCAAAGAACTTAGAGAATAAAAGGAGTCAAAGAGTGAAGATTGAACCGTTGAACCATTGAACCTTGAACCAAAAGAGTTCAAAGGTTCAACAAGTTCAAAGAGTTTGATGGACTTAGAAAAGCAAAGGATCTAGAAAGTTTGAATCTTTAAAAGAATTCAAAGAAAGAGAATGAACCATTGAACCATTAAACCTTGAACCGAAATGGTTCAAAGGTTTAAAGGGTTCAAATATTTCAAAGTTAAAAAGGAAGCTTTGAGTGAATGAAGGAAGTGGAAGATTCTAGAAATACATTCAAACAAAGGTTCAAAGAAATGGTTCAACCGAAGAAGAAAAAAGAAAGCGAATGCGGACCTTCACAAAATATTGAACCTTTGAACCAAAAGAGTTCAAGGTTAAAAGAGGTTCAAGGCGACCAGTGATGTCCCCGTAGATGTCAAATTTAGGGTAATAGAATAGCTATTGATTTTCAAAAGACCTGAGAATAAGCCCAGTGACTAACCCAGAAAGGAGCCGAAAGACTAGTAAAAAGTGAAAAGGTAGCCCTGAGAGGTTAGATCACCAAGGAAAGGAAAAAAGTGGCAAGGAAAGAGAGAAAAACTATAGGAAATATAGAAATATATGTAAGAGAGTTATTTCTAGTAGGTGGAATAGTCCACCAGGTAGACATCAGAGAACATAAGCATTCAAAGGTGCGACCTATTTTTATACATTGAGTAAAGGTGAATGGACAACTGTGTAAGTGTCATAAAGAAGACCAAACAACCCATGCTTAGGAGGAGACATTTGAGATGATTTAGAATACCAAAATCAAGGTTGATGACCTATTCTAGCATGGCCCTTTCATAGATATTTAATGCATTTAATTCAGTATGGGCTATTTTCATGAAAAAAGCACCCAAGTCTTTCTTGTGATGCTATATATTGTAATATTTCATTTTGTATAAGGGAGATCTCTCTCTGTTATTAGAAGCAAAGCTCTGACCAAATTGAAAGGCAATCTTAAGACTTTGAGCTCAGACTGTTAATCATATTTTGTTAAATGAATGAGAAAGCAAGTGACCTTTTAGACTTTGTGTTGGAATAAGCTTGTGTCATGTAGGAAATTGTTCTTATGTCTATTTCCTAAATGTAGTCTTGTCCATTTAATCAAACAAGAAAAAAAAGTGGAAATAAACTGGAAGATGTCTTGAAGCTAACTGTGGGAGACTTTGTGCTGCCATAATTGCCTTCAGTCTATGTTTTGTGTAAAGGATACTAGAGAGACTTTGAGCTCTCTTTATCCTTCGTAATCCTTTACTCTATTGTAGTTTTAGGTGCAGAACTTGAGTTGTGCTTAATCCTACTATGTTACTTTGTCCTAATCAATAGAAGAGACAATGAAAGACTTTGTGCTTTCATTGGTTTCTTGTGGTTTCTGTTACTACCCAAGAAGGATCCTACTGTTGGTTGAATATCACTTCTGAAAGAATAGAAGTGCCTTCAGTAATTACACTAGAATTATCCTCTATTATTATCAACATCATCTCTAAAAAAATAGAGATGGATGGTATGATTTCATCCCTGTGTCTATTTTCAGATTATATACATATGCTATAGTATATAATAAATTATAGGGAACCTCCCCTTGCTGAGAGGAGAGATTTGTCCCAATCTGGCTGTGGTCACCACATCCGTTTTGCTATATAAATCTCCTTGTGCTATGGTTGATGCACCTATTTTTCTGTCAGTCAGCTGGTGACAAAATATTCACCCAACAATTTTTTGATGACTCAGCTGGGGATAGAATGCATAGTTTGAAGCCTTAAGCTTCAAATTTAAGTAGTTTCAATTCTTTTTCATATCCATTTTAGCACTCTGACAGATCCACCATACACACGAAGCCAAAGAGCTCAAGTTATTGTTGACCCTATATTTGAGCTTGTGTAGCAAAATAATTTTGATCTTTCCCCTCCACAAACTCACCTTTAGTGAACCAAGAGTTTTCCTCCTATATACATCAGGTCTCCAATAATAGGCAAAGCTTCTCTTTACTCTACTGGTAGCTATAAATATCCCATAGAGATTTATTATCCCTCCTTTCAATAGCCATATCATGGTAGTCCAAGGCCCCTAGGGTAATACTTTTGGTCCCATGAATCTGAACTCACCTCTACATGAGCTACCCATAGCTCAAGGAAAAATTTCCCTAAGTTTTATGGTGATGAGAAGGTTCATCCTGATGAACATATTGCAACCTTTTGCATAGCTTGTGGTGTGATAGATGTTGAATATGAAATCACTACAGACTATTTGTGGAGACATTACAAGGCACTATTGTAGACTAGTTTAATCACCTATAAGCACAAATAGTGACTAATTGGAACACTCTCAAAGCCAAATTTGAGGCTAGGTTCAAACCTACAGAAGATGCTCACGCCCTGTTAGCCTAGCTCACACAAATGAAGAAAGAGCCTCATGAACCCATGAGAGACTTCATTGCTAAATTTGACAAGCTGAGGAATAGGATTCCCATAATTTCTCAGTCGACACTTGAGAATAGTAAATGCTTCTTCATCAATTCTTAGCTTCCTGAAGTGAGTTTCTTGTTGAGACAAGATGGATGCATAGACCTTCCTACAGCTCAAATTTTGGTGACTTAGGTTGAAGATGATCTTATCTTGGTAGGAAAGATAAGAAGAGATCCTAATAGAGATAAATATTCTTCATCTTTTGAATATTCTTCCATAGGCACCACTGATCCTATGGTGCAAAAGCTAGCAAATGAATTGCTAACTCTCAAAAAACAAATGGCACAAGGGATGTATGCTCCTCCTTCTTAATGGGATATACCAAGGAGGACATTTCCAACCAGTCATATCAGGGCAATGCTACCAGAAATCAAGGGCAACCAAATCACCTTCCTCCCTCACTAGGGAAGCTTACCATTAAAGTAGTACCAGCTAACTCAACAGTTAGTTATCTTGAAACTGAATCTAATTTTTCTTTCCAACCTAAGTTGAATCAAGAAGATGATGTTAATCTCTTTATAGAAGGCCAAGAAGAATTAGCTGGTGACTCCAACATTGGTTTCTTAAATTATCGGGATGAACCTAAAAATAAAGGTGAAGTGTTTGATGGATCATACACTATATTTACCAGGTCCCAAAACCAGTCAGATCAATAAGTAGATAAAGGAAAAATAGGGGAAGAATCTTGACCAACAATTTTCAATTGCTAAATGAGGAACTTCACTACCTTTCCATTCAAAGGACCTGGTGATCATCAAAAAAGTAAGTACCTCAAATATTCCTTCACCTTCTGCTTTAAATTCATAGACTAGTCCTACAACCAACAAAAACTAGATTGATGGATTGCCTCCCTCTATCTCTAATTCATTTCAGTCATTTGATATAATTGACCATGTTAAGAAGACCAAAATTCAAATGTTTGAGTTTGAATTCTTACAATCCAACCTTGAGTAGCTGGATAGACTTGTTAAATGCGTCAATAATAAAACCATCCTTGTAGGATAAGAAATTTTGAAAGCAACTCCTATTCCCCCAAAGAACACACCTGCCCAAAATAATCTTGTGATTACTCCTCCAGCTGCCCCTAGAAAGACAAAACCATTTTATGTCTCCCTACTGATAAACAATGATTAGCTAAACAATTGCGTTATAGACTCAGGAGCTTCTGAGAATGTCATGACCACCAAGGTGGCAGACTCTCTTGGTCTCACACTAACTAAGACCTTTGGGAGATGTTTCTCCATGGAAAATAAATAAGTGCCTCTACTGGGACAAATGAAAGATGCTCAATTTGCATTTGCAGCCTTCCCAGATAAGAGAATCAAAATGATAGTTCTGGTGGCTGATGTCCTCAACCTCCTACGACATTCTTCTTGGGCAAAATTTTTACAAGGACATTGGTGGAGAATTGAGTATGGACCTATCTGAGGTGAGGATCCCTGTCAAGGGCATCATGAAAAGGCTACTTCTTGAGAAGGAATCAAAGTACATAGTCACTCAAACTTCAGCCCCTAAAGCTCAAATTTTGTTTGAGTCTTCAGGCATGGGTAATTACTTTTTATTTACTGAAGACATTCCTATTTTAGCAGATGAAAGTTCTATAGGTGACTATCCAAAATATTTAGATAAGACATTAGAAGAATTATTAGGGCATAATATAGATGAAAAATGATCTTCTCTCCCTAATGAAGAAAAATATGAAAGAAGGTCAAATTTTGATGATAATTGGATTCTAAAATTTTATGGCAGCAACTCTTCTACCAGTTCTAGAGCTAGAGTTGTTTTAATATCTCATCAAGGAGATATTTTCCCCTATGCATATAAGTTGCAGTTCAGCAACACTAAAAACACTACTAAGTATGAGTTTTTACTACTCAGATTAAAGGCTGCTTAAGATAAAGGTGTTAAGCTCCTTCATGCCAAAGGAGATGCTAAGTTGGTGGTTTATCAAGGAAGAAACCTGTACCAAACCAAGAATGAGAGATTGTGACATTACCACAATCTAGTGTGAGAATGCATTGAAATCTTTGATGCTTTTAATATTTCTATCATACCTAGAGAATTCAATAGTCATGCAGATGCATTGGCCATCTCTACAACTCTCTTGGTCCCTCACCAAGATTTCAAAGAAGACATGCACACTATCAAGTTGGTATTTCAACCAAGTGTACCTGATAATGTTGAATATTAGCAATTTTTCAATGGTGACAACCAAATCATTGATTTTATAAAACAAATAAATAGCTTTGAAAAGCTTTAATTTGAAGGCAGTGAGTCTCGATCGCAGGAATCAGCCCCACAAACAAATTCAAAAGCTAATGAAGAGTTCCTTCAACTCAAAGGGAATAAAATTCCAAAAGGATTAGTTTCTCTTGAGAAACTATTTGAAAAACATGATAGGTTTATCAAGGAACAACAAATAGATTCAAAATCCTCCAAGGATTTTGATCAAATGAATTTGAGTACAGAAGACAATCCAAAAATGGTCAACATTGAGAATTGTTGTACCCCTGATGAAAAACTCAAATTTATCACTCTGCTTCACCATTACATTGATGTTTTAGCATATTCATATGATGATTTGAAACCTCTCAGAATTGAAGAAATTAGGCATGAAATTCCTCTAAAGATTGGGTTGCTACCTCACAAGCAGAAGCAAAGGTAGTACAACCCCAAGATATCAGGCATGATTTTGTCTGAGATACAAAAAATGTTGAATGCAAGGATTATTTTACCAATCCATCATTCCACCTAGATTGAGAATATAGTCCCTGTAAGAAAGAAGAATGGAGAAATCCACTTGTGTGTTGATTTCAAAAATTTGAATCAGTCATCCTTAAAGGATAACTATCCCCTACCCATCATGGATCAACTGCTGTAGACAGTGACTGGCACTGAGATGTTATCAATGCTAGATGGTTTTTCAAGATATAATCAAGTGGAATTTGGTGAAGCAGACCAACATAAGACCACTTTCACAACACCTTGAGGCACTTTTGCATATCGCAGAATGCCTTTTGGTTTGATCAATGCTGGCACCACCTTCCAAAGAGTGATGGATCTTGCTTTCAAAAATGAAATGGGTAAGTTCATTGTGGTGTACCTTGATGATTTGATAGTCTTTTATAAGCATCATCCTAATCATGTGCATCATCTACAACAAGTGCTAGAAAGATGTATGCATAATGGTATTTCTCTTAATCCCAAGAAGTCAATTTTTAGGGTTATAGAAGGTAAACTTCTCAGTCACACTGTGTCTCGAGAAGGCATAAAGATCAACCCAGAAAGGGTCAAATCCATTCAAGAGCTTTCTCTTCCTACCAGTAAGACTACAGTTCACTCTTTCTTTAGAAATGTGAATTTTCTATGAAGGTTCATTCCTAAATTTGTAGAGAAGACTCACCATATTGTTAATATGATGAAAGGCAAAGCCACTTTCATTTGGACTAAAGAAGGCAAGTCAACATTTCAAGACATTAAGGAAGCTATCACCCATGCTTCAATTCTAATTTGTCTTGATTACACTAAAGACTTCATGATATACAACTATGCTTTTGAACATACGCTTTTAGCCATCTTGGTTTAACAAAATAAAAAAGGTGTGGAATCTCCCATATCTTTCATGAGTTGTCCTAGCTCATGAGCTAAAGTATTTAATCATGGAGAAGCATGCCTATGCTATGGTAAAGGTGGCAAAACACTTCCATTTTTATATCTTGAACTCACACACTATTGCTTTGGTTCTTGATACACCAATCAAGTCCATACTAACTCAGCAAGAGTTTAGAACCAAAAGGGGAAATTAGATTGCTAAAATTTAGGAGTTTGATCTTGTTATCAAACCAATGAAGCTTGTGTGGGGAAGGGGTCTCTACCAATTAATTGATGACAACATACCAGAAGAAGTAGGGCATGAAGAAACAAAAATTGAAGACACGCGAATAGTCCTTTTTGTCACCACTACAAATGAGTGTTATTCGAATATTGATCATTTTCTTACCTATGGTGAGTGTCCTACTCACCTATCTCATAAAGAAAAGAGGACTGTTAAGTTGAAAGTTGCTAATTTTGTCTTATGGGATAATGGTCTGTATAAGAGGAACTTTAATAGGGTATTCCTTTGCTATGTGGATAAAGTTCCCAAAATCTGTCACTTGCAAAGGAATACCCTATTAAAGTTCCTCTTATACAGACCATTATCCCATAGGACAAAATTAGCAACTTTCAACATAATGGTCTGTATAAGAGGAACTTTAATAGGGTATTCCTTTGATAGTGACTGTGAGAGACTTTGTGCTGCTATAATTACCTTCAGTCTATGTTTTGTGTAAAGGATACTAGAGAGACTTTGAGCTCTCTTTATCCTTCATAATACTTTACTCTGTTGTATTTTTAGGTGTAGACTTTGAGCTGCGCTTAATCCTTCTATGTTACTTTGTCTTAATCAGTAGGAGAGACAATGAAAGACTTTGTGCTTTTGTTTGTTTATTGTGGTTTCTGTTACTACCCAGGAAGGATCCTGCTGTTGGCTAAATATCACTTCTAAAAGAAGAGAAGTGACTTCAGTAATTACACTAGAATTATCCTCTATTCTTGTGAACATCATCTCTAAAAAAAGAGAGATGGATGGTATGATTTCACCCTTATGTCTATTTTCAGCTTATATACATATGCTATAGTATATAATAAATTATAGGGAACCCCCCCTTGCTGAGAGGAGAGATTTGTCCCAATCTAGCTGTGGTCACCACATCTATTTTACTATATAAATCTCTTTGTGTTGTGGTTGATGCACCTATTTTGCCATCAGTTAGCTGGTGACAAAATATTCACCCAACACACTGAACGGCCTATTTTAAAACCTTTGAAATTTGATGAAATAATAACATTAGAAATGAATCTACTTAGAGATTCAAACATACTGATGAAGTATCCCCTTGTCGTACCCCTTTAACACTCTTAAATTTTTTTGAGCTATCCCATTCACCAAAATAAAGAACATGCATGAAGTAATACAAGATCTAATGATTTTCTTGAAGTTATTTTGAAAGCCAAATTATGACATAAATCTATCCAAGAAGCTCTAATATAATCTATCATAGGCCTTATCTATGTCTAATTTTAACACCATTACTATTCTTTGGCTATTTTCTATTGAATGTATAACTTCATGCACCACAATCACCCTGCCTTGAATTTGCCTTCCCAGTATAAATCCTCCTTGTTAATTTTGAATGATTTTTTCCATGGTAGGTTGCATTATTAACGTAATTAGTTTAGTGATAATTTTATAAATATAATTACATAAACTAATGGGATAAAAATCCAAAAAGTTCACAACCCCTTACTTCTTCAAAATGAGAACTAAGAAGGTATGGTTGAATTATTTTAAAATCTGAGCAGTAGACAAGAATTCATTCATAGCTACAACCACATCATCTCTTATAATATCCCAAAAATTTTAGAAAAAATAAATAGGGAATCCTTCCTTACCAAGGGATTTGTCTGGATTCATCTTAGAAAGAACAAATTTAAGATCTTCATTAGAGGTTACTGCTATGAGCACATCATTATCATCCTAATTAACCAACTCTAAGATTACATGCAAAAATTATTACTCAAATCTAATATTTTTATTGACATCATTCTTGTACATATTTTTGAATAATTTGACACTCTCTTGATTGATATTATGATCATAGGAATTTGACAATATAGAGGAGGTTAGTCTTGTGTTAGTCCATAAAATAATGAACTGAACACACTAACATGCTAACATCTCTAAGCCTAGATCATAGGGGGAGATTAATAAATAAAACCAATTGAAAACACAACTAAAATGTAAAAGAACAACAATCTCTTACCTTCCTTGAATGCTCCAAATGATTCATTGTGTGTCTTACTTGATTTGTGCTCAAAGAGTCTTTAACAATGGAGTATTCTTTTCTCCTTCTCTCCTTGGCACCATTATTGGCTTGATACGGCTTACACTTATGGATTGATGGGGCTTGGCTCAATATTTTAGCATTATAAAACTATTTATATAAATCATGTTACAAAACTTGTATTATAACTCTATAATTTCCAATTTCTCTTTTCAATAGGAAATGGCCTGTATTTATAGGCTTAGGAACTAACCCCAATTCAAGGTGAGTTAAAGTGTAGTTTAAATATGGAATGGGTTCAATCCTAACCTAAGTAAGTTAACATAACCCTAATAGAGTTAAAAGGTGTCAAACACTCATGGTTTGTAATGAATAGGCATCAGTCTCCAAAAAGAGACATTTTTAGATATTTTCTAAAGGCTTGACAACTTACAAAGGTAATCATGAAAAGCTAGGATATTTTATATTTTTTAATTTATTTTTTAGTAATTCATTAATTGCTCATGGATAATTCAACTAGGCTCTTAATTTGGTTTAGCTTGATAATTAATTTTGATTAGCCATTTAGCTCTTTCAAGATTTGATTTTTGTCCATGTGCCCCACTTAATAGGTCCATAGGCCAAATTGATTGTTGTGATGTTAGAGGATGATTAGGGATTAATCCATGAGAGGTTATTATTGAATATGGTAGGATAACCTAATTAGGGATGCCTCAATGTGATTTTGAGATTTTATGAATGATGCAAAAATAAATTTGGGATGGTTAGTGATTCTTAGGCTTAATTTACAAAGGTTGATAGGAATCAGTTTAAAGTCTGGTTGAAAGCCATTAGTAGCCAATTTTAGGTGTCTACAATTTCCCCCTATTTGGGAAGGCATTTTAAGCTATAATTATAGTAATATCTTCTCAAAGAATGAAAAGGTCCTGTATGCTTATGACTTTAATGGAAATGGATGAATTTTAGGTGTCCCCTCAAGGGAGTAGTTGGTGAAAGGGTTAATAATTAGTCCCTCAAAATAAGGAAATGAATGGAATAAAAAGATGAAAAGGAGGTGGAAGGGAATGATTTTCACATAGGTAGTTATAATCAGTGGTATATGGAACTTACCTAGTTAGGGCAGATGAATAGGATGATTTTCTAATAGGCTATTATAATCATCAACATAGGTGGGATAAAAAAGGTAATGATTTACCCAAAGGTAGTTATAATCATCAAAAAAGGCTTAGGGTAACAAAAAACTAATTTTCCCAAAGGTGGTTATAATCAATAAAAGGGAAAACAATTATTTGCCCACAGGTGGTTAGAATCATTAGTAGGATAGAAACATGCCCTAGTTGGGTGGATAGAGATAATGGTTTTCCCAAAGGTGGTTATAATCATCAACCTTCAAATAGATGAAGACATAATGACTTTCCCAAAGGTGGTTAGAATCATTGATGATACAAGTGGGATGGTATACAATGATTTTACCAAATGTGGTTATAACCATTGGTATCCCGATTTATGGAAAAGATGATATGGAATATGATTGAAAATTGGTATAGAGGGGAAAGATGAATTTGGGAAACCTAATAGTAGGGAGATGTGTATCCAAACTAGCAAGGGGTATATCCTTTCATTATTTAAGTACTCTATTTAAGATATTATTTGGATTAGATCAAGAATGTTTCTAATGCCAAGGATATATATCATTATTGTATTGTCACGTAGACTCCTATATCTATTTTTTGTTATAGCACATGATAGTAGGCATCGTGATAGAACACCATGCTAACTTGGCCAAAATATGCATAAGAACTGACATGTGATCTAATAATCAAGTGAAAATAATGCACCAATGATAAATACCATGATGACAATGTTGACATATGAATATGGATGGATTCAAGAATAATGCACAAGGAATCACCCAATGATTGCACGTAGACATAAATCAAGCCACAATAATAAAGAAAATATATAGGCAAATAAAATAAAAAATAAGAAAACACTAAGAAAAGAAAAAGAAAACAAAAACAAACAAAAGACAGAGAAACAACAAATAAACAATGGTTAATCATAATGCTAATACAAACAACATGACATAAACATTGCCCCTAGAACATAGGAGACAATGAAAAAAATAAATAAAATGGGGGGAATAGAAGAAAAGGAAGGGGGTGGCTGAGCTATCTCTAGATACACTAGGCAAGTGGATGCTACCTACATAGTTCTATAGATGTAATATCCAATAAAAACTTTAGGCCAAATGTAGTTCTCCTAGGAAATGGGATAGAAGAAAATGATGATAAGAAAATATGATGGATGGAATAGAATAATATGAAGATAGGGATTAAAAAATGGTGATAACATGGGATGAAAGGCCAAAAATGATGGGAAAACTAAATGATAAGTGGTTTATTGTGACTTAGTGAGGGTTCCCATAATTCTTAAGGCAAAGAAGTGGTCAATGTTTTTGGATTTTCTAAATCAGTTTTCAAATGTTTCTAAAATTTTCATAATATCTCAACTCTATCAATAATGATGAGAGACTAAATGGTCCAAGCTTGCAAAATGCAGAGAGCATTAAAAATTATAATTTAATTTCAAAATGGAGAGAACATGGCTTTGGTTGATCATAAAATGGTGAGAGCATGGATAAGGTTTCTCATAAAATGGTGAGAGCATGGATAAGGTTTCTCATAAAATGGTGAGAACATTAAAAAGGGTGATTAAGTTGAATTCAACATGTATCAAGTATTACCTACATAGTCCCAAGGTAGGACCTCAAATCACTATAGTTATACCTTATAGTAAAGGAATCTAACTAGTGTAGCAGTTAATTCAAACAAAACATGCAAAATTGGCAAATGGAACAATACAACATAGGCATGACAAGGTGGTACTTCAAGGCATGATAAATAAGTGTTGTTCCTAATTTGCCCATAGTAAATTATAATTAGGAAAAAAAATAGGTCAATGATACTAATTTGCCCATAGGATATTATAATTAGTAGCACAATGGTGAGACACTGATTTAACCAAAGGTGGTTATAATCAGGCCTACATGGTATAAAATATAACAAGAAATGAAAGATGTGATTACCGACTCACTATTATGCTGTGCCAAAATATAGACTCTATCTAGAATAATTGAAATAATTGCTAAAAATTGATCTGAATCTTTATGCTAAAAGTGGCCATGGAATCAATGGAATAGAACCAAGGTCAAAGGGCTAGGTAGGGAGGTTGAAAATAACTCAAGAATTGGGAAGGGTACGGTAGAATGGTAAAGTTATATAATGTTATGGTAAAAAAAAGAATGTCAATATTATGGTAAAAATGAAATGGGCCTCATAGATAATACACCAGGTTACTCAAGAAAAGTAACACTTGAGGTGTATAATGTTCATCAGCTCATCAAGTTCATCCCTATTTGGTGTAGCAAGTTTTTATGCTCCATAGCCACAGTTTGAAACAATGATGAAAAGACATATCTAGTTATGTTTGAACTTGCCTTTGTGTCTCTTTTAAGCCATGGTATTCTATTGGTTTTCTTTAAGAACGAGATCCCCAAGCTTAATTTTTTTATGTTTAACACAATAATTTTAGTGGTCAAAGATTCATTTCTAGTATTATTGAAGATTATTGACTGTGACTAGGGATTTCTCATCAAGTAACTCTAGATCTTGTAGGTGAGCTACTCAATAGTATTCATCATCTAGGATATGATTCAAAGAGATGTGAAAATAAGGTAACTTAACCTCAATTAGAAGAATGGAATCAGTGCCATAAACAAGTGAATATGAAGTGGATCTTAATGGGGTATGGTGATTGGTACAGTATGTGCAGAAGGCCTAGAATATTTGAATGTGCCAATTGTAGCCAACATCATTGATAATATTTTTAAGGATGTTGACAATGGTTTTGTTAGATGCTTCTATTTGGTTATTACCTTATGGGTAATATGCCATGGAAAAATGTTGTTTAATCTTGTACTTGCTATATAGTGATTTGGTATCCTTATTTTTGAATGATCTACCATTATCAGATATAATATCAGAGGGGATACCATAGTGACAAATGAAATGGTTGAATGTGAATTTGGAAATTTTCTTTCTATTCATATAAGTGATGGGTATAGATTTAATCCACTTAGTAAAGTATTTGACGATGGTATGGATATGTTTATGGCCATATAATGAGATAGGGTTTATCTTCCCAATGATGTCAAGGCCCCATGTAGAAAATGGCTAGGGTGTAAGCATTGGTTTTAAAGTCTTGGCTAGGGCTTGAATTAGATTGACATACCTTTGACATTTATCACACTTTTTCACATACATAGCTATATTTTCATCCATCGTTGGTCAATAGTACCTAGTACATAGGATATTTTTAGATAGGATAACCCTACTTGTGTGGGCTTCACATAATCCTTCGTGAACTACTCTTAACACTAATGTAGATTTTGATGAAGCTAAAAAATGAAGCAAAGTTTCATCAAACCTATGATGGTATAAGGTTGATCTAAGTAAGGTATAATGCGAATCATGGTGGACAAAGGTTTTAGATTATTTGTAGGATAATTATAGTGGAAGAATATGGTCATGAAGATAAGTGTAAAGATCAAAATACCAAATAGCGTTGAGATTAATAATATCATAGATCATTATAATGGTTGAATGTTTATGAGTTGGTGCTAGAAAATTTTCAATGAGAAATTGGTATTCCTTAGCTATATCTATATGATAAATCAAAGAACCAATGGTGTCCATGGCATTTACTATTCTATTACTGGCCCTTGGTATATGTTCAAATTGGACATTGACAATATACTATTTGAGAATGTTGATTAGGGCCTTGTATAATACCAAATTATCATCTTGGTATAAAAATGGTTTTTAACCTAATTTATGATTAACTAAGAATCACCATAAAAATTTATATGTTGTATGTTATATTTTACTTCTTGTTTAATCCCTACAATTAGTACTTCATATTTAGCCCTGTTATTGGTACAAGAAAAGCTAATCTGAAATGATTTAAGAATTAGATCCCCCTGTGGTATAATGAATAAAAGGATTATCCCCAATCTATGTGTGGTAAATGATCCATACAAATATATATTCTAGTGATGCTCCTAAAGAGGTGTTTCAATGATGGTCATAATGGATTCATTTGGGAATTGGAATGTTAGTGGTTTGGTATCTGCAAGGGGTGCCTCAACAAACTAATCTATAAGAACTTATCCCTTGATGGATTTTTGATTGGCATACTCTATCTCAAACTCACTAATAATCACGATCCATTAGCCATGTGGCCTTGCACAAATATTTTGGATAGTAGATACTTGAGCGGATCTAATTTTGAAATAACCATGGTCTTATTGTTTAATATATAATGTTGCAATTTTTGAGCTATAAAGACTATAGCTAAATAAGCTTTTTCAATGGGTATATAATTGTGCTCATATGCAACCAATGTATGGCTTAGATAATACATGACATGCTCCTTTCCATTATCATCATGTTGAGATATAAGTGTCCCTAGGGCCTTATCCATAGCTATCCATCCATCAGTGAAATCATTTCAAAACCTATTGTGGAGTTAACTATCATGTCAATTTTTGGTATAAAAAAGTCATCCTTTGGGTAAGCCTTATTTATGTCTTTGAAATTAGTGTATATTTATATCCCTTTTAACTTCTTAATAATTGGTACAATATTCAAGATCCACTCTAAATAATTGATCGATCGAATACATCCTAATTCTAAGAGATTTTCCAACTCTTTCTTGAATAATACAACAATGCCATGATGCATCTTACATAATTTTTATTTTACAAGTTTTGCATTAGGATGTACCACAAGGTGGTGCATAACCAAGTTAGGGTCCAAACCAGGCATGTCAAAATAGGCCCAAACAAATATATCAACAAACTCCATCAATAGGGCTATAAAGACTTCACATTTCTACTTAATTAGGGACATGATTAATTTGATCCATTTTAGGTCATTTTTAGTCTTGATGTTAAATTATATCATGTCTTCCATAAGAAGTGTTGAACCATCTTCTAGAATAGTTGATAAAAATTTAAACTAGCCTACATTGGTAGAGTCCTCTGTTAGGACTGGCTCTTCCAATTCTCTTAGACATGATGAATAAAAATCCATAAATGGTAGTGATGACCATGTGATAAACAATATTGGAAATTTTTGGATGATTTGATCAAAATCCTATTGTTCTTCAAGACTAAAATTGGACCCATAGGCAAGTTCATCATTGGTGGTCTCTTGAGCTATGTTTGAGGAAGGTTGAATACCCCCATTTAATGATGCCTAAAATAGGTTTTTACCACTAGACTATCCTTTCTCTTTCCTATTTACCTAGTCTAAGAGTGCCTCAAAGAGGTTTTCACTTTGGGACCTTAATGTTTTATATAATTATTTATGGTTAAGGGTGTTCACCCATTCTCCAAAATAAGTTACAAGATATAATTTGTTTGGCAACCCTTGTTTGTGGTCTCGTAATGGAACATTATCCCTAAGGCCTATAAAATCATAGAAGGCCTCATAATTATAAAAATCATAAAATGACATCATTTATTCTTGTTGGTCCCAGTATATAAGTTGAGGGTAATATAAAGAAAGTAGATTATGGCAAATAACTAGTTGAAGGGTATAAATGGCATTGGTATCAAACAAATTGGTATTGGACAGGTCATCAAAAGGGATATGATCAGAATTTAATTCATTATTGGCATTGTAATCAATATCCATTAGTGATGAAACATGAATAAGATATATGGGGTCACCCCCAAGAAATTTAAATATAAGTCCATAGGTTCTTTTATAATGAGTGGTAGAAATTAGCTCAAATATTCCTTGTTGATTGGGCTCAAGGCCTCCTCCTTCATAAGAATGTCTCTCTATGACTTAATTAGATATGAGATACATGGGATTCTTATAGAAATTAGCTAGCTTGTTATTATATAACCATGATTCATCAAATACAAGAGGGTCTTATTCTTGGCTAGTGACCAGTGTAAAAATTATAGGTGTTGAACTATGTAGTTTGGCTTTTCCATTTCATTACCATTCCATATAGGGTGGTTTGGATTTAGATATTCCATAGGACTTGGGGTTCTATGGAAGCTTAGAAATTTGGAATTTATTGTTGGTTAAATATTCTCCTAGGCCATTAGGTGAGATGGTATAATGATTAGATATTTCAGGAGGTAACATGTGGGAAAGTGAATCAAGGGTATCAGGGTCAATACAGTTGGCCTCTAGTGAATCAAAAAGTATTTATTTTCCCTTGTCCTTCTTAAGAACCAAATTCAAGCCAAAATGGTAGTTATAGATTTATCACTTAGTCTCTAAATGCTTATAATGTTTGTATGGTTGTAAATCTCTATGGATAGTAACCTCAATACCTAAATGGGAGAACTTGATACACTAGTACAATGTTGAAGGGAGTGCAAAGATTTCATATATTCAAGGTCTACGTAAAAGAATATTATATGATAAATCGAGATCTAACACATGGAATAAGGTATCATGGGATAAGAACCCAATAATGATTGGCAAGCTGATGGTACCTTGTGATTCTTGTTCTTCATTTTTATAGGCTTTGATGGTGATCATTTCTAGCTAGAAATTGGCTATCGTATACCCAAGAAGCTTGATGAACTTTTGAGACACAATATTTAGACTCAATTCATTGTCTATGAGGACATGTTTCACTTTGTGCCACATTTTGATAACTTTAGTGTACAATGGATTATTATGTAGAGGGCCAAGGAATGATATATCACTTTAGTCAAAGGTCAATTATTGGCCTAGAGCTGGATGTACAACCAAAGATTGGAATTTATCTAGAGATATGTCATTGGGAACTTGGGATTGGCCAAGGAACTCTATAAAGATGTTTTTTGGATGGTGGATGTATGTAAAAAATAAAAAATGGATATTTGTGTGGGTGTCTTTTACAATTATTCCATAATATCAAATGTCTTTTATTACATAGTGGTAAATAGATTATTCCTATCCAGAATGGTTGGTTGGATGGGTGAAGTGGAAAATGGATGTGGGCCTAGTATGGTAATATTTGACCATCAAGTTGTGATTACACAATAAAAATTAGATATAGGACCATTGTTACTAATAAATGATAGTTGTGGGGGATCAAATAGGATAAGTCTTGGTTACTAGTGCACTTATGCATGGTCATAGGTCAAGGATGAGTTATCAATATGGGTTCCAAAAGTAGTAATCCTTGCTTACTGGTATGCTTGTATGTAGTACCAAGTCAAGGAAGGATCACTAGCCTAGGTTGGTTGATAGGAATTGATTAACAATGGTCTTGTTTGATTGGTACTTGGTCTTAGATTAATAGAAATGGTAGAAATGTGACCTCTTACAATATGGCCTACAATCTTTTTATAGTCATGTGTAACTGCATGGTAGGTCTATTGGTTTTTGGCATCATTTTGGCCTTGGTCCTATACATTCATTTGAAATTATTAGTTTTATTGCTGATTTTGTTGGTTCTGTCTTGGGTATTGAAACTTTTGTTGTTATTGTACTAGCCTTTGTTACTATTGCTATTGGTTGTTATGTTACAAAAATAGGTTTTGATAAATATTGAGGTTATGATTAGATATGGAAGCTTCATGATCCAACGTGATCTCTATGTTTTCCAACATATTCTCTATCAAATGTTTAATTTGCACACAATGACACATTATGTTCATTAACCTAATGCTACTCATATAATTCACTTTAACTGTAACAATCTAGATAAGGAATGCCCTTAGAATAATGCTTTAGATTAAGATAGCTAATCAAATTAGTGGCAACAAGTTTGTGAAATATAGATTTCATGGGTTCTCTAAGGTCATTAAATATGTGATGAGTAAGAACAATTATCTTTGGAGGAGGGTTTTACAATGATAAAGGTTGCTACATTTGTTGTGCTAGTCTAGGTTATTATGTTTTTTGTGTTTATTGAATGGGTTGTTGGTTAGGTATAATTTGCACATGTAGCATAGGCTAAGAAGATAGTGTTTTCACCATTTAGACATATTCAAACTTAGTTAATCCATTCCACACAACATTCTTATTGTGATTGAATTGCTTGGGTTTGTCATGATTATCAACCTAGGTTAGTTGTGATGCTTTCACTTAGACTTGGTTATGATTTTGGCCATTGTTTTAGTTTTGATTCTAGTTCTAACTGTATGAGGTAAGTTTAATTATCCTTTTATTAATAAGATCTCTTTTGATCAAAAACCCTTTATCAATGATTTTTTTAAAAGTGTGTGCACACTACAACTCCGAATGGTAAGATATCTCACTGTGTAAATTCTTGATAAACATAGTGGCTAATTGCTTATCTAGTAGACTGGGTGAATCAACTGGAAAGGGATCTCCATCACTATAGATAACTTGTAGAGATTTCATTGGCCTTCTATTTGGCTTACATCAAATCTAGAAATTAAATCTTGTGCTCAAGATTATAGAAGTGTTTCATATAATTGTTTGAAAGATCATCAAAGTCAGATACTAAGTTCTTGGTCAATTTTAGAAACCATTCCAAAAATTTTCCTAATAGACTCCTTGGAAACAATAGTATAAGGTATATGTCATTATAGGCCACTGGTTGACAAGTGATAGAGAATTCTATCAAATGGGCCTTTGGGTCTCCCTTACCCTTATATTTGTCAAATTTTGGTGGTTTGTACCCAAGAGGAAATGGTATTTGAAAGTATTCCATGTTGAATGGGTAAGAACACATGTCATCTAACTTAAACTTCTTGGTCTGCTTTTTGGCTTGGATGAGGGGTTCATCCTTTACTTATTACAGTTCTTAGGTGAGGAGACTGGAGGGAACATTAGACTGAGGTGGAGGTTGGGTGGTCATAAGTGGATTACTTTAACTGAGGTATAATGGAGGAATTTGTTAGGGAATATTGGTTTGGATAGGGAATTGACTAAGAATATGCATAGCGAATTAGGATGTGATTTTTGGAATTGCATATGTTGTGGTGTGATATTCTATTAGGGTTGGGTATGTAGGCTTCGTTTTGGAGAAATTATGACTAAGATGGAAGGATATGGCTAGGAGTGTGATACTATACTAGTTGATTTTGATTAGGGACTTGCTACCAATTAGTAAAACCTTGCTGATTAAGGGGAACTTGTGAACCAAGGCCTTATCATTGAGAAAAAGGTAAATGTTGCCTAATTGTCACTTATGAAACACTAGAACCTCTTATTTGTGTGAACCCTTGTTGAGAAGTAGATGCATATTGGATATTAGGCATTTTTTTTGACCAATACTTGTACGCTATTTATTAGACATCATTTGTGATTATTTTTGGTATGCAATTGAAGAGGTATGTTCATCAATACCTACTGGGGTGGAACATTGGTTGCCCCCTCTTGAGGTGGCAAAATGTTGTGCCTCTAATATATGGGTACATTGGATAGTGCCTATTATTTTGGAATGTTATTCATATCCTTTTATGGTGGAGTAACATTTTTCATATTTTATTAAGGTATGACACTAGTCATTACTGGACTATTTGATCCTTGTAGTTGGGTGCTTGAAAAAGTAACTGGTTAAGGATTAGAGTTAGTTGGTTATGGTTGGGAGGTAGAATATCATACCCTTTACATTTTCAAAACATTCATGGTTTTAACTAAAGGAACACTTTTTTGTGTATTATTTATTTATGCATTTATACCACTTTGGTTTAGATTAGATAATACTTGTGTTTTATATACTATGTTGGGCTCACTATTCTATGTAAAAGCTAAAGACACTTCTTCAATAACAGGGGTATTAAACATGTCTCCAAAAAAATTAATTTAAATGAATGGGTTTATACACTAATTTTCATGGCATTTTTATTTGGTTAAGACTACTATTGAAGGAGCTAACTCAATAAGATGAACATTTAACATGGTCATATTGCTAAAGTTGTGTGCTAAGTTTAGATAGGTTTGGTATGCTTTATGCATCTATATAAAGTGGTCCTCCATGAGACCTTTACCTATGACAATCATATGAGAGTATTGATATGAAATTAACACTATAGATTGAGGATTTATAGAAGAGGCCTATTCAATGTTTTGATTATAAGGCATGTTGCAAGGAGCTCCTACTAGACTTGGACAATTTTCAAGGGGAAAGTCTGCTAAAAACTTAGTCCCTACCTCCATGGATTTGATTAATAATTTTTCATTATTTAAAATTAAGTGATGAAAAAAAAAGGGTCATAGGCCATGGAATTTTAATGTAGCATGGTTACTATTGGACTTGTTTTAAATTGAAGGTATGCTAGCTAGGTATTGTGCCATTTTCTCTTTGTCCTGCTTTGAGTATGGAGGCATGTTGACCAAATAATGGGCCAAAGGGTCTTAGATTTGTTCCCAAAATTGAGTGTTGTAAGGTTTATAAGGATATATCTCATAAATGACATCATCTCCATAGGGGTCTTGAATAAAGTCTTTTTGTGTGACCACATTACTATACCCTATATTATACATGATGCCACTATGATTATAGTGAGACATGTTCAAATCAATGGTGAATGTTTCACAATAAAGGGATTAGAGTTATATAAACTCTAAAAAATAATTTCTAAAAATTTAAAAGGTTCAAAATTGATCTAACTTGGTTAAAAGATGGAGCTGTATCTCTAAAAAGGTCTATGCTAAGACTTGGTAAAAATAGTATAATGTAAAATGTCTAACATTAATTTTTTTACACAAAAAAGGTCAAGTGGATGAATTAAAAATTAAATGCCAAAATATAAGTTCAAAGTGTTCCAAATAGGCCTAATCTAGGAAATTAAAGGTCTTTTGGCCAAATGTAGTGTCAAAAGCTAGGCTCAAACAAGGCATGTGCTAAGACTTTTGGCCAAATGTGGTGTCAAAAGCTAGACTTTGAAAACAAAGGGGTATTTAATCTTATAAATCTAAAACACTTTGGCATATACTAGGCATTAAAATTTTAGACATGAACTTGATCAAATTTTCATGAGACATGAAACAAAAGGCATTTGAAGATAGACTATTTTCTCCCAAATAAAGGCACAAACTAATAGTTTTTGAATTTGGGTAAATAATTAACATAAGTTATGAAAATCAAAAGAGAAACATCTATGTATAATCCCCAATTATAATAGGCATAAACATAAATCAATTAATGTTTGAATTTGAACTTGTCAAGGTCAATTAAAAAATCAACTTAAGAAACTAGGCTTGTTTGACCAAACAACAAGATAGACGTAACTGAACAACATAACATCACTATACAAAGATGCAAAAGGCACATGTGGATTGGTTTCAAATTTGAATCTTAGACACAAAACAAAATAAGTCTATGAAATGATTCAAGCAACATAATGACATTATTGATCTCTAAAGGTATGATCAATGGTTTGTTTCAAAGACTCCAAATAATGAAACTTGAAATGATTTGGATAGCATAATGATCCCCATTTCAATCAAGTGACACACACAATGTTTTTGATAAAAATTTCAAGGAAAAAACATGGTGTCAAATATATGGCATAACGCTTCTTAAAATAATAGAGTGATGTGGACACAATACTCATTTTGATGTGACACAAACAAATAAATGGTTTAGACTAAAAAACCAAGCAATAAAGGGTAAAATGATATAATATCTAAATTTAATGTCCTATATCCTATAACTGATAAGGTTGTATCATATCATTGAAATCTATATATATATATATATATATATGTGCTCTTGGGAGGATTTTAAGTGTTAATCCAAAAATAAAAGTCCATGAAGTAGTAGGGTTTTTACACCCCCTTCTCACAAGAGATTGTATGGTGACATAGACCTTTGAGATACTCTCCTTGCATCAACAATATGTCTATGGCAAGTGGGGTTATATAAACCTTAATTTTTGATCATCTAGATGATCCTAAGTGTGATTAATAGTAGATATGAATCACATAAATTGAGTTCATACTAACTAACTTACTATACAAGGGTATATTCCTTTGCATAGCGATTCCATACATGGATTGCTTAGTGGAATGCACTAGTTAATCAGGCTTGACTCAGGTTTTCATTATGAAAGGAGAAGTTAGCCACTCAAACCTTTATATTTCACAATATACATACCCTAATTTATATACCATACCATGGAGTGGGTTGAAAATCCAAGTAAAATATTCATTTAAGAACTTGTGAATAAGCTATGAACTTCCCTCCATAAGCCAAGTGGCATAAAGAATAAGTGAAAATACTTTAGAGATTATTTTTAGATCACCCAAACCATATGGGTTTTGGGGAGAGCCTTGACAATATTATTTTCATGCCTTGGACTAGGCATAAATTTTGAGGAAAAGGCACTTTTGATCACTCGAGTTACTTATAAGGGATGGGGGGAAAGCATACACATACTTTCATTTTGCACAAACGAAATAAATAAGTATAAAAGAAACACTTTAAAGAGTCGACAATCTAAGCAAGTGTTAAATTTTATGCACCAAATGAAATGTTTGATGAATTTTTTGGGCCCTTGGATTAAATTTTCAAAAGCTTGTAATACTTTTCACAAAACAACTTAACACAAAACACCTGGGTTCCTTTTAAACACTAAAATCAAATATTCAAGACTTAACTATTATGTTTAGGCACCAAAATGAAGTGTTCAAGAGTATAAATGTCCTATTCCTACCTTGGTAATGCAAATTTTAAAGAGTTTCCTTATGATTTGAAGCACATTTATGGATGAGAAAACAAGTTCTGAAAATATAACTCTTATGTTTCTCTATATTTTTTACATAGAGATTGATATTAGTCTCCTGTGACTGATGCTAATTAAAAGGCAACTAATGTTGGTTGGGAAATGAACCAATGCCAATTGATAAAGATTGATATCAGCTACCTATGAAGCTAAAGGCAAAACCAAAATGATGTGAAAAATGTTTTTTAGCTCAAAATATGATAAAAACTCCACAAAAACTACAACAGATCAATTAAATAGAGAGAATACAAGTCAATGAAACACAAAAATTATAACTAGGAATGTTTCAATGTTAAGAAGATTTAAAATCCTAGTTTTCAAGTTTTGTCCTACCCTACACCTTGATCAATGATGGTGATCTAGAAATGATGGTGGTTAGGCAAAATTGATGACAGTTAGGTAGAACTGATACAGGTTATGCCAAACTGATGTTGGTCTCTATGTAAATCTGAGTTAGCACAAAAAATAGAATACAATAAAATCAAAGCTAAAACTCCAAATTTTAAGCTATTAAATCATTCATTTAAAAATTTAAGAGTTGCCTCTTTGTCTCCTTGGCACGTGGGATGACTCTACATCCCACTGAATGTGCCATTTTTGATCATAGAAATTTAACAATAGAGAGGGGGTTAGTCTTGTGTTAGTCCATAAAATAATGAAATGGACACACTAACATGCTAACATATATAAGCCTAAATCATAGGGGGACCTTAATAAAAAAATAATTGTAAACACAACTAAAATGTAAAATAAAAATAATCTCTTACCTTTTTTGAATGCTCCAAATGATTCATTGTGTGGTTTGCTCTATTTATGCTCAAAGAGTATTTGATAATGGAGTATTCTTTGCTCCTTCTCTCATTGGAACCATTGTTGGCTTGATATGGCTTATGGTTATGGCTTGATGTGACTTGGATCAATATTTTGGCATTATAACACTGTTGATATAAATCATGTTATAAAACCTGCATTATTACTCTACAATTTCTAAGCTCTCTTTTCAATAGGCAATGGCTTGTATTTATAGGCATATGAACTAACCCCAACTCAAGGTGAGTTAAAGTGTATTTTAAACATGGAATGGGTTTAAACCTAACCTAAGTGAGAAAACATAACACCAGTAGAGGTAAAATATGTCAAACACTCATTATTTATAATGAATAGACATGGATCTCCAAAAAGAGATATTTTTCAAAGGCTTGATAACTTGCAAAGGTAATCATAAAAAGCTAGGATATTTCATATTTTTGAATTTCCTTTTTTAGTAATTCATTAATTGTACATGGATAATTCAACTAGGATCTTAATTTGTTAGCTTGATAATTAAGTCTGATTAGCCATTTAGCTCTTTCAAGATTTGATTTTTGTCCATGTGCCCCACTTAATAGGTCCATAGGCCAAATTGACTATTATGATACCACATGATGATTAGGGATGAATCCGTGAGAGGATATTGTTGCATATGATAGGATACCTTAATTAGGAATGGCTCAACATGATTTTAAACTTTGAAAAATGATAAACAAGTAAATTTGGGATGCCCAGTGATTCCTAGGCTTAATTTATAAAGGTTGGTAAGAATCGGTCAGAAGTCTAGTCGAAGGCCATTAGTCGCTAGTTTTAGGTGTATACAGATATAAATGGCATTATAAGTAAGTTATCCTTCACTATTATTGTTTTTTATGTTTCAAAGTGGACATGTAGAAAAAAATAGGTGTTTTCATCTCCTTCCTTGAGCCAAAGATTTATATTTTTTTGTCTCCATAGTGATTCCTCTCTTACCACATTAGTTTTATAATCACATAGAAGTTGTATTTCTTTGTTTTGAATATCTAATTCATAACCCTTTTTTCAATCTCTTCTTCAATATCTTGAAATTTTTGCTTTTAGCATTCTTTTTTGAAGATGGATATTACCAAATACTTGTTTGTTCCATTGTTAAAACTTTATTTTGATTTTTTTTATATTTTCATCTAGGTTGAACATAGTTGAACCACTTCCATTTTAACACCACCAATTTGAAATCCTATCATGAATATAAGGATGTTCAAACCACATGTGTTCCATTCTGAATGGATAGTTGATGACCTTTGTAGTTTGATCCTTAATGCTCAACTCTAGTGGATTATGATCTGATCCAATCTTAGGGAGAGCCTTAAAAGACAAATATTTAAATTATAACAAATCCAAAGAGGAAAAAAATCTGTCCAATCTTCATTGAATAATATTCTCACCTAGTCTCTTAATACTCTAGGCGAATTTTAGGCCTCTTAATTACAAATCTAATAAACCTATATAAAAAATAAGAGATGAAAATTACTCCATGCTATCCTTACATACTTAATTACCTCATTTTTATCTCTTAGATACATGAGTGAGTTTAAATCACCTTCCAAAATTGAAGGGATATTTATACAATTATTCCTAAAAAATCTTATGTCTTCCCAAAGATTTATGCGAGCTGAAATAGAGTTAGGAACATATATATTAGATAGAATTCACTATTTATTGTAAATCACATCTATGAAGAGAACAACCACATGATGTTGAGACTTGAGGATAGGTTCTACAAAAAAAAAATTTAGAGTCCTAAAAGGTTATAATCCCTTTTGAAACTCCAGATGCACTGACAAAAATCACTTCAACCTCACTCCAATAAGCATTTTTATGATTCAAAAATAAATTTTCCTCTATCTTAGATTCTTGAATGGTTAAAATAATAGGTGTATGAGTCCTTATACAACACCTATTTTTTTTACTTATGCATCCCTCTAATGTCCCAAGATAAAAATAACATGATTAACTAAGGGATGAAGAGATACCTCCTTTAAATGGGAGGATTTTTTGACTTCCAACTACTATGTCTTCCTTAGTACATTTTTTAAAATTATATTTTTTTAGAAGGTTTACCTACTTTGGGCCTTGTCTTATAATTAGGACCTTTGCTCCCCTCCTGGTGAAAATCAAAGAAATCACTTTTGCTTTAACACTATTCTTGGACATGACTGTTATCTATTATGAATATTTAGCCTCTTCATTTACACCAAAAGGATTATTTACCAACTCAGAATCTTGCTATCTTTCTACACTATTAATGTTGGATATTTACTCATACACTTCCTCAACTTGATTTAGAATTTCAAACTTGTTGGGAGAATGAGGAATAAAATTATTAAGTGGTTCTAACTCAACACTATTAAATTGATTGATAACTGCATTAGATTTAAGATTTGTAGTATGATATTTTACCTAATTTAGGATTGATTATAAAGAAAACTATTTTGGAGACCTCTGCAAGTCTTCCTTTGTTGGAATTTTCTTCTCCTCAATATCTAACTCATATTTGTCTAAAATTATACCTTTTGCATCAGTATAAAGAGAGACCTTGTCTCCCCCCCATGAATATCTTAGGCAATTTTGGATATAATTTTTATAAACCTCTCAATTCTAAGATACTCACTTCAAATTTATTAGCTTCCTTAAAGGATACTCCTTGTTTCATTTACCATGATGTTATATTAGGAATAATGGAGCATACTTTTGATAAATGTCTAAGTCTATGGCACTTATCACACATGAGAGTAGATATTTCAAACTCAAATTTTTGAGATCTGACTCCATAAGGAGTATGTAGAAAAACTAAAGATATAAGTTCTTGGTTCACAAAATTATTCACACAGATCTTGGAATGCACAAGCTTGGATCTGGATTTGGTAGCATAATCAAAAGTAATTAGATATCCAAATGATTTGTATATGTTGATGAAAATATATTCATCCCAAAACTCAATGGCTAAACTAAGAAACCTCACCCAAATAAGTATGAGATTAACATTCTCTGTATCAAGATCAAAACTTGGGTGCCACTTTTTCAAAAATAAACTAGATTTGCCAAAAAACCAAGGACCCCCTGCTAGGATGTTAACACAGTCTTCTAGATTGTTGAATCTAATCATAAATAATCCATTAACCATATTTATAATGTCCATATTCCCTTTATGGATCCATTTTTATTTTTCCCAAGATATGAAAGAGTCAACATTGGGTCTAGCTCCCATAAACTTGCCAACCAAATCCTGATCCATTTTTGATGAGGCATGACTTATGAGAGGAGTTACTTGAACATGAATATTTTTTCCATATTTGATAGTTTTAAGGAGCTAAACTAGCCTAATTTACTTTATATCCATCAATCTAATCAATTTATCACTCCAAGATGACATACTTGGCTCATGTATAGAACTTACATTATCTGAGATATTGGGTCCTCCATAAAATATTCTGTCTATTTGTCCTTGTTCACGTGATAGTGTATCAAACTTTCTAACCCACATTATTTCTCTCTTTCTGAGTCCAGGTTTGAAATTTTATTTTCCCACTCTCTTCCATCTCTACACTGAATACTACCCATCCTACCTCCACTCGCTCTACTCACCATCCTCTAGGTTAAGTTTAAAGTGTATAAATAAATAGTAAACTATTAAAATAGGAGAAATTAGCTATATATTAGACTCAAAATAATATATTTTAATAATTAAAAGGAGTCTTATAGGAAATAATCAAGAAGAAATTCATAATGAAAATATAGAGGAATAAGTAGGTGTTAGAAGAGATACCAAATTTAAAGAGGAAATTGATCTATAAATAAGGATTAGTAGTAATATTAGAGAAATATAAAATAAAGATTAAGAAGAAGTTATATTAATGGAAGATATATTAGTTAATAAAAATATTTGAGAATAAGATAATATAGAGGTAGAAGATTATGAAGAGGATACTTGAAATGAACCCCCACCACCAAAAAAACACCAACTGCAAGAGGCCTTCTAAGGAAATGAACCCTTTGGACAAAATTCAACCCCCTGATGCTTCATAATAGACACAAACATCCATTCATTAGAAAAAAAGAAGTATATACATGAGAATAAGCAATAAATAGCTATAAAATTTTTAGTTAAGAGGTTGAGAACAAGAGAGAGTTTTTGAGAAATCAAACAAAAGTGTTAGGAAGGAAATCATTTCATAGAGATTTAGGAAGATATAAAGGATGTAGTTAGAATTTTGTTAAAAAATAAAATCATAACTAGTGGAGAATATCTAACATTACTTTCAAAATAAGTACATCAAGAAATTGTAACAATAGTAGTAGTAGTATTCATACACAATCTAATAAATAGAAAATGACAAAATATAATGAAGTTTCCATTATTTGGAAAATATAATAAGGATGCAGAAAAACATTTTTGGTACTAGATTCATATTGGCAAATCCATAGTATCAATGATGAGAAATTAATGTTATTTAAATTTATTAGAATACTCAGGGATGATGCCATTACATGGTACATGAAAACCTAGAAGAACCATAGGTGGAGTATGGATTCTATCATAAAAAAGAAACTCATGATTATTTATCTTACCCTAAGGTGGTGTAAATTTACAAGAATAGAGGTATAGAGATTGAATATTTAGCAAAATCACCCCATGGAAAAGGCTAAAACATTTGAATAAATTTCTAAAGGGAAATGATACAAAAGGATGGTGTAGTGAGGTACACCACAAAGTAGGAGATAATAAGATTATATAAGAAGAGGGAGGCCCACCTAAACAAACATCTATTTTTGAAAAAATAAGAGTGCTGAGAAACATTAAAATAACATAAGTATAGTCCACAAAATAAAAATATTAATGATTCAAAACCTCAAGTGGCAATAGCCACTCAAAATGGAATGAGAATAGGGAAAGGAAAAGAGAAAATTGTAGCTTTTGAAGATGATTCTAAAATAAATAATGATAGGGAAGACCCTAATATATAAGAACATGATCAAATAGTTGAGAAAAGTAGAAGAATTATATAGTATAAATAGGTTAAAGATCAACTCAAAATAACTTATTTTTATGAGGATGAGATTGGGAACCTAAAATAAATGTTGGAGTTGATTAAAAACCAAGATCTAGTATATAATTTAACATAGTTCTGTAAGTATTAGAATAAATAACAAAGACAACATGAGGTATAATGAATTGAGAAAAATAAAAAAAAGGTTGAAAAGAATGTGTTCAGAAAAAATAAGAAGTGGAAGAAAATAATAATATTATTATATATAAAATAGATGGCCATGAATTAAGGAATACATAATTGGACCACAAATGTCTTACTACATAGTACACGAGACATACTCGATAAACCATAACTACACACAACTCATGACATAGTTGTGGCTAATTTAACACCATGCTCACAAATAATAGTATTAAGAGATGCCCAAGTAAATATAATGAGTATAAAATTAAAAGTGGATTTTGAATTCATTTATATGTATGATACAAGATACCCAACATTATTAAATTTAGAATGTTTTGTAGACTACAATTGCATTGAACTCTAAAGAAGAAGAAACTATATTTAAAGAGAATGGGTTGGTAGACATTTTCCATTAGAAACAAACATGGGAGCCACATGGTCATAAGAATTATGGCCAAATGATGAAGTGATTTTGATGAAATCTCTAGTGTATACACCCTAAGGAAAATCATAAAACCTGAAGATGACCTTGAACCCAATGATAAGGTATAAATAATTATTGAACATTTTTGCATTACAAAAAATATAAATTTTTTATATATGTTAGATTATACCACAAAAAATAATTTAGAAAATTAAAATCATAATTAATAGTATTGGGACACATGGATGACTGGTAACCCATTGTTATAATCACAAGAGAACTACCTAAAAATGCAGAAAAACATAATCACAAATAAAAAGTTGAGAATCAAATACATTATTGGGAAATAAAAAAATAAGAAGTAGATGATAGTGAGGATAAACTAGAAATATAAAAATAGAAATATAAATAGAAAGAGAATTAATTGATGGTGCAAAAGATAAGGCACGATACTTGTTACAACTTGATTCCTCTCTAGACTTTATAACCTATTGATTTGTGGATTTTAAGGTTATTGATTGGCTAATTACTATTTTGGTTAAGTTAGATTTTATATATTGATGTATGGATAATTATATATAGCTTCTATTAAGGAAAAACTCATTTTTGAAATTGGTTTTAATATTATTGAATATATAAACCAATTTGGTATTAATGACCCTAAATAAGTAGGTGAAATGGATTCCACTTACTTAATTAGTGTCACCAATACACATATAAGGTGTAATACAATTGAGTGGTGTATATGAAATTGATTGATCCTCAAGATCAAATAACTATAATAAAATTTCTACTAAAGTAGTGTTTATGTTTAAACATTGTCATTTCATCTATTTGATTTAGTTTACTTGTTTAATACGATATCATGTTAGAACATATTTCTTTATCATATACTACATGTAATAGCTATCTTACATCACACAAGTTCTAGTTGTAACTCTTGATTCCTACACCATAATTATCTACCCATCCATGAAAGAGGTCCATTCCCTTGTTGGGAGATTATTTAGGGGATTGTTGGTCCATGGTTGGTATGGAAAACCACTTGGATGATGCTCTCCCTCCCCTCAACAGTACTTCACTAGTGACTGTAATCATGATTACTATGGATGACTTGAGTTCAATGATAATCACATGATCTATGGAGCATTGTATCATTGTAAATTATTATTTAATCATATATTATGTTGAAAATGTACTAGTTTGTTTTATTTGACTACTACAACAGTTGGTTGTAACATTGTATCAACAATGGCTAAATTTATAACTATACATTTATGATTTAAATACAATGCTTATTTTTATAATTAGAATGGTACATGATTATGTGATCATTATATAATTATATTATATGTAGACCTTTATTATGGTTAGCTTTAAACTAAGGTATTTAGTTAAAAATCACTATATTATTGGTTTCAGTGTGATGGAATCTATATATTGAATTTGTGTAGATGTTTTAATTTTTTAAAAACCTTATTCTAGTAAAACCCAGTGGGGTTGTTACAATACTTTTATTAACCTCTCAAAATAAGGGAAGAAAATATATCTAGTGGAGGCAAACCCAAAATTGTAAAAGTAGGAAGCTATTAGATTGAAGAAGAGGGAAAAAATATACTACAATTACTAAGGGAATATTAAGACCTATTTCTATGAGCATTCAATAAATTAAAAAGAATAAAGGAAGAAATTAGTACCATGAAAATATGGTTAAAGGAAGATACAAAACCATTACACAAAATACATTATAAAATAAATTCAAATGTTGAGGCTAAGGTGAAAATTAAACTAAATAAAATGTTAGTTGACAAAATAATAACCATCATTGAGGACACAATGGATAAGACCTATGGTTATCCAAAATAAGAAAACATGAGAACCTCAGATATGCATTGATTATATGGAGTTGAATAAGGTATGTATACATGATCTCTAAACAACACCATTCACATAATAAATATTAGAGAGTGTTGCAAGAAGAGATATATATTATTTTATCGATGAATTACTCAAATACCACTATGTAAGGGTAACCCTTTATGATTGGCCAAAAATGGCATTTACAATTAAATATGGATCCTTTATGTATAAAATAATGACTTTTGAATTGAAAAATGCTCAATTCTGTGTAATAAAATAATGGTAATGCATTCAAAATTTTTATCTATGAGTTTTTAGAAGTATACCTTGATGATTATACAATGTATGGCTTAATAAAATATGATGTTAACCATTCAAAAAATGTATGCAGCTTAATATCTTACTCAACGTGAAGAAGTGTATTTTTCCACATCATTTGGTTCATTACTATGACATATAATCTAAAATGAGGGATTGATGGTAGTTACACTAAAAATAACAATTATAATAAATCTACCACCACCTCAGACACAAAATAAGTCAGAACAATATTGGGTTACACCAGTTATCACCATCAGTTTATTATAAATTATATAGCCATTAGTGCATTGATAGAAGATTTTTTGAAGAAAAGGAATAATTAACCTTTAGAATGGTCGACATAGTGCCAATAATATTTTGATAAGTTAAAGAAAAAAATTGTGGATACATAATATTAGTGTTTCCTAACTAGAACATTCCATTTCACATTCATGTAGATGCTTCTAGGATAGAAATAGGATTAGTGTTGGCACAACCCCATGATAACATAGACCATCCTATCTCTTTTATAAGAAATAAATTAATAAAGGAATTAAAAAACTAATCCACCATAAGAAGAAAGGCACTTGGTATGGTGTATGTGGGACAATATTTTAGACATTACTTATTATCAACGACATTTATATTATTTACTAATCACAAGCCATTCAATTACTTGATCAATAGCCCAATTATACAAGGAATAATTTTCCATTGGTTAATGATATTTAAATAATTTTAGTTAAAAATTATCATAAAATTTGACATGATAAATAGTGGGCTGGATTACTTATCCCACATTACTACATGAGAGGATATATGCCCAATTGAAGATGATTTCCCTAGAGCTCACCTTTTCCACGTTGAGGCTATCCTAAAGATATGGTAAGTATTTACCAATTTATTTCCAATGGTGATTTTCTTAAAGAATATTGTACATGGAACAAAAAGGATTGATGATTCAAGACTTCCCTTTTACATTGATTAAGGGAACACAATACAAAAAAAGAAGAGACAAAGTGTTAAGGAGAATAACATTACCATACGAATGAGATAATATTATAAGAGAAGTTCATGATGGGGTTGTAGGAGAACATAACTAAAGAGAAAGTACATGTAAGAATATAATGCTTTTAGGCCTTTGGTGGCTAATACTATTCAAGGACACACATAAATATGTTTGACATTTTGACATATGCTAAAGAGTGGGCAATCCTAATGCAAGAGATGAAATTACACTCCATCTAGTACAAACACTAGCCACATTTGAGAAATAATCCATTTATTTGATTGGTCTTATTAAACCTATAGTGTCAAAAATTAATGTAAGATACATTTTTATCGAAACATAATATTTGACAAGATTTACAAAAATGATACCCATAAAGGATTTCATGGCTAAGACTACTGTAAAATTCCTATATGAGAATATAATTACATAGTTTGGATGTACACTAAATATAAAAAGTGGTCAAACATTTTTTCAACAATACAATTATAGAATACTTACACTTTTCTATCCAACATAACAATAATACTCCCTATATAAACTTAATATTTTCAAAATTTTATTAATCACTGATGCTATTTATCTTGTAGGAACCCATCGAGTCTCAATCTCTTTGAGTGCATGCCTTCAGGGGTGCACCAAGAAAGGGGTGGGTAGACCAATGGTTTTTTGTAGGATTGTTGTCCCTTTTTCCACTTGTTATCTACACACTTGTATCCTAAAAACCATATTTTGATTGGTCCTATTAAACCTATAGTGTCAAAAATTAATGTAAGATACATTTTTATCGAAACATAATGTTTGACAAGATTTACAAAAATGATACACACAAAGGATTTCATGTCTAAGACTTCTGTAAAATTCCTATATGAGAATATAATTACACAATTTAGATGTAAACTAAGTATAACAAGTGGTCAAACATTTTTTCAACAATAAAATTATAGAATACTTAAACTTTTCTATCCAATATAAAAATAATACTCCCTATATAAACTTAATATTTTCAAACTTTTATAAATCACTGACGCTATTTATCTTGTAGGAACCCATCGAGTCTTAATCTCTCTGAGTGCATGCCTTAAGGGGTGTATCAAGAAAGGAGTGGGTAGACCAATGGTTTTTCATAGGATTGTTGTCCCTTTTTCCACTTGTTATCTACACACTTTTATCTTAAAAACCATATTTTGATTGGTCTTATTAAACCTATAGTGTTAAAAATTAATGTAAGATACATTTTTATCGAAACATAATGTTTGACAAGATTTAGAAAAATGATACCCACAAAGGATTTCATGACTAAGACTACTGTAAAATTCCTATATGAGAATATAATTACACAGTTTGGATGTACACTAAGTATTACAAGTGGTTAAACATTTTTTAAACAATACAATTATAGAATACTTACACTTTTCTATCCAACATAACAATAATATCCCCTCTATAAACTTAATATTTTAAAATTTTTATCAATCACTAATGCTATTTATCTTGTAGGAACCCATCGAGTCTCAATCTCTCTAAGTGCATGCCTTAAGGGGTGCACCAAGAAAGGGGTGGGTAGACCAGTGGTTTTTTGTAGGATTGTTGTCCCTTTTGCCACTTGTTATCTACACACTTGTATCCTAAAAACCATATTTTGATTGGTCCTATTAAACCTATAGTGTCAAAAATTAATGTAAAATACATTTTTATCGAAACATAATGTTTGACAAGATTTACAAAAATGATACCCACAAAGGATTTCAAGGCTAAGACTACTGTAAAATTCCTATATGAGAATATAATTACATATTTTGGATGTACACTAAGTATAACAAGTGGTCAAACATTTTTTCAAAAATATAATTATAGAATAATTGAAATTTTATATCCAACATAACAATAATACTCCCTATATAAACTTAATATTTTCAAACTTTTATCAATAACACTATATATCTTGTAGGAACCCATCGAGTCTTAATCTCTCTGAGTGCATGCCTTAAGGGGTGCACCAAGAAAGTGGGTAGACCAGTGGTTTTTTATAGGATTTTTGTCCCTTTATCCACTTTTTATATACACACTTGTATCCTAAAAACCATATCCCTAAGCTTGTTCTTCTCTAGTACACACTCCTCAATCATTTCTTATTGTTTGTCCCCTTTTTTCTAACCTTGAGCCCCTTTTGATTGTGTATTATACTAGGTCATATGGGTTAACCCTATATAGTTTCGGGTGAAATTTATTTAGGGTCTAGGTTGAATCTTAGCTAACCTAGCTCATAACCTAATGAATTTTTATCCATAATTGTACTAGGTCAACTCGGTTGACCCTACTGGCTAAAACTTTCTGAAGGACTTAGGCTTAAATCCATCTATATATACAAGTTTATTTTGCCGTTATTTAGAGAAGAGAATAATAAGTAAGAGATATTTTGCATCTGATTATCCACCATTTTACTTGAGGAACAAGCTTAGGGTTTCATACTTTATTTGGCGATATAGATCTTGTCTTGTGGAGAAGTTTTTAGATGCATTGATATGTTGTGTAGCCTAAATATAATTTATCCTTATCATCCTTATATACCACAATAACCTCTTATGAATTACCTTATCCAAGGGAGAGATTGAGGCTCAATAAGTTCATATTTAAGGTAAGTATTCCTAACTTTATTCCTCTTTTATAAGAGTAAATAGATATGCATTCATAATTCTTTTCCATGCACTACGATTTCATATCCATTGATGTGAGTATATGTATTTTATGCATGTTTAATTTTGTTGTTTCTAACCCCAAATTTTTGCCACAAGCTTTGATGAACACTAGATTATACTTTAATTTACTTGTTATTAGTTTAGTGAATATAAAACATAAGACTTAGCTAGGGTTATTATGTGATTGTGCTTGACTGGAGGCTTTATAACCCTCCCTAACATTGTGTGTTGTGATAAGAGATCCCCTAATTGGGTCTAGTGGATCCCCATATTGGTCATGTTCTTGATTATCTAATGTATCTCCAATAAAAAGTGTAAGTCTGATCTATATTTTCTAAGTTCAGATTGATTTATAGACATGATGCATTTATGATTACATAAACTCCCTACCACCCTGAAGTAAATGAAAATGTTGAAGCATTTAAAAAGGTATTAATAAAAGTGTGTAATATAAATATTAGATATTGGGATGCTAAAATATCGATTGTATATTGGACTTAGTGCACCACATATAAAATATTAACTAAATACTTCCTTTTCAAATAGTATATGGTTTGGAAGTGCCAATACCAATGGAGTATATAATACTAACTTTGAGAATAGTGGTGACATTTAGAAAAAAATGATGAAAAATATTCTTAGTAGCTTACAATCAAACTCAAGAGAAAAGGCACTATAAATCTTTGCATGAACGACTTATTGAGGTCAAGGAATTTCAAATCAAAGATAAAGTATTAATCTATGATAAATAATATAGAAAGTTGGGTAAACTAAAGATACGATGGCTCAAGTCATATATAATTGAGGACATAATAGACTCCAAATCAATAAAATTATCTAATGTATCCCCAATTAGAAGTGTAAGTATGATCTATCTTCTCTAAGTTAGGATTGATTTATAGACATAATGCATTTATGATTATATACATTCTGGTGAAATTAACAATAATATAACCCTTATAAATTTTATTTCACATTTTTCATTATTTTATCATTTTATTTATTATTTTTCTATATTTGTGGTATTGGGTCGATAGTGTTAGTATAGTTCTAACTTTTGTGCATAGGTTTAACACATAGTCACATCAATATGACTATATTATGTTTGTGTAGGTTTTTCATTAGGTATAGGCTACTAGGTCAACCCTATCAACACAATACATTATCATACTTCTAGATAGACTACTAGGTCAACCTTGCCAACATAGTTCTTTCTCTATCATTTTTGTCATTCATTATAGTTCTATTTTTCAAAATTTTTAGTCTTTAAAACTTCCCTTATATAATAAACAAGGTTGACCCTATTTTGTATTTGTCTTTTATCTAGAAAACTAGGTCAACACTATCAACATATTTATTTCATATACACTTACTTTAATAGTAAAGTAACGACACTATCGACTCTATTTTGTAATCTCTACATACATTTTCATTTGAATCAACATTGTACTATGTTTCATAGTTATAATTAACACTTATATACTAGTAATTAACTCACACTTTCATTTTTAGTTGCTTGCATGTTTAGATAGATTACATAATATAATTAGGTGGTTTTTTAATATCCTATTTAGTTGCACTATTTTTATCTTTTATGCACACACTACCAAATCACATAATATTAAAACACATTTAAACAATTGTCTACCTAAAGCCTACCTACTTTGATTTCATCACCAAGGGGGAAACTGACTTGGTTTTTTGGTCAAGGTACAAATATGTGGTTAATGGTATGTATTGGCAAAGCACCCAACACCCTTATCACTGAGGTGTGTGAAGTGAGGGGGTAGGCCCCAATACCAAGCCAATACCATTACCAACATAGATCCCTTTTAGCCTAAATGTCATGAAACCATCCATAGACTGATTTATAGTTCCTTAATTATATCCAAATTACCTATCACATCTAAAATCATACTCTAATAATCTAATAACATTCAAGATGACCATTTATTTATCATTTACTTTACAAGATAATTACTTCCTCTTTGATCAATTGTATATTATACTATAAAAACTTGAATTGGCCAGTGTTGATGCAAGTTTTTGTGTTGTGTGCCTCAATTGGATCATCCTCATTGACCTAATTATTTACATGTTTCTCTTTATTATTTGATTTAAAAATTACTTTCAAATTTTTTATTATTCTAGTACACAATCATTTTTCTCGACACAATCTATTATAGACTATCTATTTTCCCTGATTAAAGTATATAGTCATATAAAATGTCCAAATTGGTAGTTTGAGTGTGGCTTGTGACACCCTATCCATAGTTTATTTGTGCATGCTCTTATGACCCTTTTAGACATCTTTTTTCTCATTATTGATCATCCAAAAATTTCTAAATGATGATTCTACCTTAGCCAGACTATATTTCTTAGGCCAATCCTATTCCCCTAGGTCTTGATCTTATAGGATAGGAGCACCATACTTGGAATATAGTGTCAGAACTTAGGGTGTCCCATTTTCAGTACTCCTATCTATTTTCACTTTGAGCCCTAATGGTTATTTTCATCTGATCCTTATCCTTAATTGTGTTGGACTAACATGAATACATTTGATCCATGACCAATTATTCCCTATAAAATCCCACTCAAAGTTCATTTACAAGGTAGGTGATAAATCATAGAAATTAAGCAAGAATATAAATAAAGTACTAAGGTAGACTTCCCTATTCTCTACATATAGTCACCCAACATAGATGCAAACATACTCAAACCCTCATACCAATCCCTAGCCACCTCAAGCACTCTTAATTTGGCATTTTTGCATCCACATCACACTATTGCATAAAACATATTAGGTGGGAGAACTACATATGGCTTGATCCCTCTTCGGAGTATTAGTATGTAGGCAACGTGCCCATACAAGGGGTGTGGATCACACATTTAGTAAATATTACACACTAACCCCCCTTTCTCAAGTGATTCAAAGATGTTTTTATCAATCATGATGGAGGGTTAGGGTTTGAAGATTAAATAAGCTCTACAATGAGTTTCATCATGAATCATCACTCAATATTTCATAGCTAGGCTCACATAGACATAACACAAATACCCAAAAAGTTTTACATCTATATGACCAGTTTAGATAATAATGATAGGATTAGACTATAACACCAAACCCTAAGGTGTCATATTTTCAATGCTCCTATCCTTTCACTAAACAAAATATAGATTCAAGTTCACAACACTATCCTAGTCTTGCACAACTAGTTTCAAATTTGTATCAGCTATTTCCGTCTAATTTCAAGCTAAGTTATATTTCTCCTCATTTATTACTATTTTTTAAAAGGTAAAAAAGATAAATAGTTGCACAAATTAGGACTATATTTATTTCTATATTTTATATTGATTTATTAATATAGACCCTTAGCTAAAATAAGGAATAAAACTCCATTATTCCCAAAAAAAGTTAAATCATAGTAATAGGTCAACCCTGTCAACACAATACTCCTTTCTTCTTCTCAAGATACAGAACTAGGTTGACCCTATCAACTTTGTATCCTTTTTTGCCTATTTTCTATTCAAGTTATAGAATTAGGTCAACCTAGTTGACTCTATATCCCTATTTTCTTAGCTTTTAGACCCTATTTTCTATATTAGGTCAACCTAGTCGACTCTATACTCTTTTTTACCTATTCATATTTACTTGATTTTGCATCACTTTTTGCCTTATCTATTTCTTTTCTTTCATCATTAAATTACTATTTGAAGACAACACTAAGCTAATTCAATAGATATGATGACTCTTACCAATCCTCATAGGGTATCCCATAATAAAATTAGGGATCCTCTCCTGGATGAGAGTAATGTTCATATATCCACTTTCATAATGAATTATGGGACCCCTCTTCATTCCTTTTCTCTTCATAATCCTCTCTTCTCACTATAAGATCAACTCAAATTAGAGTATACCCTTGAAATTATCTTCTTTATCTCTAAGTTTCCTTAACATCAAGGAAAGGATACTTCTACCCTTTACCATCTCATGATTAGTGGTCAAGTTGAATATCCTCATTAACCTTCTCCCACATTCTCACATGGATTTGGGGATACTAGTTTCTTTAACTCTCAAGCTCTTCACTCTATTTTGACCCCTTCTCATACCATGAATTCTTCTTCTTTGACTTCTTCTACCTCCATGCCTAGTATCTCTACTAATATAGTAGGTTCTACATCTAGTGGGCCTCTTCCAAGACCCAACCTCCTTAACTCTTCCACTAGTGTATCATTTGATACCCATGGTAATCATGCATATAGTGTTTCTTCTTCTCATCTCTCCATTAGTCCATCTTTTGCTACACCACTAAATTTTTCCACTAGTGCCTCAAATTCTAACAACTCTTCTCAAGCTCCTACCAATACCAATAGTGGTACCTAAGCCACTACTTCCAATTCTAATGCTGTAAATAATGCCACTAATACAACTCAAACCCATCAACTCTTATTAAAAACCCTTAATCAAATGAACACTTTTCAATATCATCATATAAATAAAATGATGTGAATGCAAAACCACCTTTTCCATATTCAAACCCACCCTCAATAGCTGCCATAAGGCACACATAATCAAAATGTTCCCCCACTTCTTCCTTGGGATGCCTATGCTAATCTTATCCCTCAACCTCCTCTTATCAATAAGATAATCCATCTTCAAAATTAACCTCTTACATCTCAAATTGATAATATTGATATAGGAGGTATAACCCCTACCATTTCTTACAATGGGTCAATTGATCCTACTCTTCATCTAAAAACATTTGGAAATCTATATAAAGACCGCGTTAAATTAAACACCTTTGATATTACCAAGTTATTAGACAAAACTCTCATGGGTGATGATTTAGATTGGTATAACTAGCTTAAAAATCATTTTATTACTAGTTTAGAAGATTTAGTAAATTCTCTAGACTAAGAGTTCCAAACTGGTGATCTTCCTGAGAATACCTTGGCCCATTTTATCAATTGTAAGCAACTTGAAAACAAAAATTCCCAAGCTTTCATTAAAAGGTGGAAAAAATTATATAAAAAATGTGAAAATAACATGGCCAATGATTGATCCAAAAATTATAAGCTTTTGTTGAAGGATAATTCAATAAATAATAACAACACAATTTTAATGATGCTATCTCTAAGAAAAAATGTTTTATTGATCAAATTTGCAGATAGAAACATATGTCTATCTCTGAGAAGATATGTATGATTTTCATTTCAGGTTACATCTCAATTTATACTTTTTTTTAAGGTAGGAGGAGGATGTGGAAGGTCACCAATCTTGAGGGAGATTAAGTGGTTCAACTTCCATGATTTACAACAATACAAAATTCAAGGAATTACTATTTTTAGACTACACTATTAAAATTGAAATTTGGGGCACTTTTATTTGGTTTTTAGGGGTAAAAACCCACTAAATAGATTGTTTTCCATCTCAAATAATTCCCCTCATTATTATCTTTCCAATGGTTCAAACAGGGAGTCAAACGGAGCTATGGTACAAACATTAGGGCTCCCAGATATTCTGCCACTAATTGGGGTAGAATCATCACCCGAATTGTTACCTAAAATGTTACTCGGATCAATGATAACCTTTTCCATATATTTACCAATGATATTTTCCCAATTTTAAATATTGCGTCTTCACTCTCTCCATGTAATTTTAAGGAGGCTATTCACCAAGCTAAATGTCAAGATTTCCTTATGCATCAATTCAAGACACCCTTGGTGATGGTTTACGTCCTTTACCACAGATGGTTATATTGCCCAAAAATTGGGATGATGAGACTTCACAAACTCATTTCAATTCTATTAAACCTCCTCCTATGAGTACATATACTAAGCCTACTCATATGCGTATCTATTATTTGTATGACATAGATAACCATTCATCCATGTATTATCGCACATTGTGATAATATATTGATAATTTGCATATTTTTACCCCTCAGTCCTTAGAAAAATCCATACCTCCCATAAAGGTACTTCATAATTATATTCCTAATTACAAAGAGGTGTATTTTAATTAGTACCAATGTATCACCCATCACATTGATCATTACCACATCCTTTAACAACACCTTAAAGATTATAGTTTAACTATTCCTACACCTTATATTGTTTCTCCCATAGGCCATTCCTATAAGAAGGATCTACCTTCTTCTCCCATGTTTATACCTATGATGGTTCCATCTCCTCTTATTTTCCCTTATTCACCTCCTATTCCTCCACATATGAATCCTTCACCCATGGACCTCCCCTCACTTGTGGATCCTCCTCACCTGTGAGTCCCTCACCTATGGATCCCTCTCCATCAGTGATCCCTTCATCTCCTACACAGTCCACTCCCATGAATTCTTCTAAGCATCCCTTTCTTAATATTCCTCCTCAACATGATCCATCAATCATTCCTACCTTTTTGGTTGAGGAGATTAGACATGAATTATATTCCTAGTTTTCACTAAATATAGATGAGACATTAACTAAAGTTTTCATCCAAATTCATATAGACTTATCCAATGTTTTGGATAATGTGTGTGGGAAAATATATTAGTACTTATGAACACATGCATGGTGTTATTTACATTTTCATTTGGATTGAATGTGTGATCCAATATTATCTTTATCTATTTTGTTATATCATTTGACATTATGTCAAATTATTATCTATCTTACATGGTGACTTTGATTTTGCATGTTATATTGCTTATAAATGTCATTTATTTTTGCTTTTATTCTTTATCATTACCTTATTTATTCTTAATTTTATTTATTAAAAAAAATCTCTTATCCTCTTTTCATGATTGTTTTCTTTCTTATCTCCTTATACACAGATAATTGTCACTGTGACTTTGTTATAAAAATCTTGTTTCCCTTAGTCATTCCTTCTTTATCATGTGATCACTTAGCAAACAATTTATCTCATTATAATTTCCTATTACTAGTCTACTTTGGATCTCCTTTTTAACCTTTATTCCCTTTCAAAAACTATGCATATACATGTTTGAGACTTGAGATAACATGTTGGTTTATTGTTAAGCCAAAGTGCTCTATTTAGTCTTGTCTTTGGTCACTTAACTTCCTTTAGCCTAAGCCTAAATGTCATTTATGTGTATCACTCTATCTCTCATGATTTGTCATTCCAATTCTATATGGAGGAGGAATATTACAAAAAAATCCTTAAAAACATTCAAAATCCAAATCATTTAACAAAAGGTAATGATAAAAAAGGAAAAAACATTTCAAAGTTCTTAAAAGTCAAATCACACTAAAAGAAATGATTCAAGGCACATCCCTTCTAGTCAAATATAAAACCCCACAATTGGCCAGTAGATTGGAAAAGGAGAATCAAAAAAATCTTTTAGTGCTACCTAATTTCTCACACAAGTACCCAATCTTCATAGTATAACGATGGCTCTATAAAGGGCCCTGAGAAATGGGGAACACATTATGAGAAGGTAGGTCTATTTTAATTTTCTTATACCAATCTACCTTCATGAGTTGATCTTAGTAGCACACTTATTTTCCCACACAACTTTGTGTCTATAAAAAATAGGTTTCCTTTGTACATTTATGGTCAATAGTCATTTAATATCTTCTCATGTCCTTAGTATACCTCATATATCTTAAGGTCTTCTCATAAGATGCCTAAGTTATGATTTTTACTTTCCTTCTTTTACTCCCTACATTCCTCATATTTCCTCTTGAGAAATATTTTTTTGTTCATTGATCACTCCCTTAGGGATTCCATTTTGTGAGTTGCATTATAAGACCATGGATAGGACCTAGCCTTCCTTACAAATTACCAAAAATTCACCTTCCTATTACCAATATCCATTTTTACTAGATTTTCCCATTTATTCCACATCATTAGTTTTCATTTTATGAGTTGTAGCATAAGACCATATATATGACCTCACCTTCCTCACAAACTTCTCCAATTATCGAAGTCACAAAAAAATTACATGTGTCAAATATGAGATAAGATGTGATTAATTATGAAGTTACATGTTAATAACATGATTTTCATCTTGATTTATGATGTTTTATACTTACTTCATTACTCTTTCACTTTTATCTTCATATTTTGTGATTGCATGTAAGAATCCAAACATTTCTTCAATTTTTCATACTTTCCAACTTGAATTAGTGTGATTAATTTAAGACCAACAATTTTACCAAATTTTGTTTTTATCTTATACTTACCAATGTGATTTAGTATGATTGAATAAATTAATTGATGTTTTTTTTACACATTTAACACTTTATTATATCATTTTCATACTTCCCAATGTGACTTAGTGTGATTCTACTTATTTTAATTTGGTGCCAATCTTTATCTTGGATTAAAAACAAAATTTTTGACATCTTATTTACCATTCTTTGGTTTCTTATACTTAGTCATTTTCTTGTTACTACACATTTCCCAACATGAAATAGTGTTTAGTACATTTGTTTTTGATTAATTATACTTATCCAAATCCTTTTTGCCTATTTTTCTTTAACCATGCATGTGTCCTACATAGTGATATAAAATAAACCAAAACTCATATATTTCTTATATAATATACAAAAAAAAACTAAGTACATGTGTTATAAATATATATATCCAAGCATCCACAACCATAACCATAATATAAACACATAAGATCAAACATCCAACTGCCAAAATGAGATATCTATATATATCATGTGTTTTTACAAAGTAAAAATAATATACATCATCCCAGCTCTATGTTTGGGCTCTATCCTATCTATCTCATGGCTTATCCATGCTACCCATAGATGCATCAGATAGTCCCCTATGAATAGTATGCTATAAAGAGGTTGTATGAGATCTTAGACCTATCACCTATCCCTATAGGTTGGCCACTTGGGCCTGTACTTTCTCTAGTTGGGCATGTACCTATGCTAACTAGGTTATAGTAGCCATATGCATAGCTCTCTCCTAAGCCAAGGCCTACCATGCCTATGCCTCTCCTACTCCCACACCTATTGGTGGATGTGGATCCTCCCTATGAACCTATACTCACCTCATATCCTCTCTTACTAGTCTGAACCAATTCCATGGGGTAGACACTATCATAGGATCCTCCAGTGTCATAGGGTCATATGGCATCAATACCTCATCAAAGATCTCATGAAATGATCCCATCACCTAAGATCACCATTTGGTATCCTCTTATGTAGGATATTAAAAATTTAAACTAGATAGATATCATATCATAGATATATCTCAAAAATCTATCTATCTATAATCTATCTTAAATAACTTAAGCAAATTTCAAAACCATCTATTATTACCTATCTGAGTGTCACATACTACCATCTCACCATCTGCATGACCATCGAGCATGGTGTTTCTATCAATACATCTTATGATTACCTAATATATAGGTCATTTTCCAAATACAAATATTGGGGTCACCACTCATGCCGATCTCAAGCTACACTTGAGTAGTACCTCTATCACCTAGCTCTATCTTAGCCTACTTAATGGGTCATCTAGGATGACCATCATATTTTATTTATCCCACTAAAAATGTCACTATCAATGGTATAATCAAGGTGTTTACCACTCCTCCTACTATGGTTCTAGTTGTGGTACATCTATCACTCCTATATTTGTATCCATCTCTCTATCTGCTACATGTCATGCTTAACCAATCCATGATCTCTCATATCATGGTCTGATGACTGGCCTAACAATTACTGGCCCCAATACTCACTCTATTACCTCTCATTTGGTATCTTAGAGCTATTTTTATCTCATAAACAAGTCAAAAATAACCAAATGACTTCCCTTTCACCCTATTTAAACTTATTTTTCACAATTCCTTACCTTTCAAATATTTTCCATCAGATTCCTTGTTTTGATCATATCTTTTTTATTACTCAATCATTTTTTAAACTATACAAAGCTATGTAATCATGACATTATATATAATATTTTCTACTAATATATGCCTATATTCCAAAAATTTAATTTTTTTTTGCACTAATCTCTATAGGTTCACCTAATATCCTTCACATTGGACACCTTCACTTCTCTCACAGTCTCCTTATTTATATACAACACTAAGGTAAGTAAAGGTATGTGTTTTTAAATTATATCCTTTCATTTATCTTATTTAATCCTTACTAAATTTTACTTAGAATCAATGTTATGTGTTATCATGTTCTATTCTTGAAGCACCATCTTGTGTTACACTCATGTGACACGTGATGAGATTCGAGTGGGGTATATATATACACATAATATTTTCAAACTTTTATCAATCATTGATAGCATTTATCTTAAAATAACCTATCAAGTCTTAATATTTCTAAGTGTATACCTTAAGGGGTGCACTAGGAAAGGGGTGGGTAGACTAGTGGTGCTTTATAGGATTGTTGTCACTTTTTAAATTTGTTATCTACACATTTACTTCCTAAAAACCATATCCCTAAACTTATTTTTCTCTATTTCACACTTAGTCATTTCTTACCTTTTCCTCTCCTTTTCCTAACCTTGAGCCCATTTCTATTGTCTACTATACTAGGTCGATTGGGTCAACCTTGTACAATTTTGGGTAAAATTCATTTAGGGTCTAGGTTGGCTCTTGGCTGACCTAGCCCATGACCTAGTGAATTCTTATCCATAACTATACTAGATTAATTGGGTCAAACCTAGTGACTAAATTTTTTATAAGGGATTAGGGTTAAATCCACCTATATATACAAGTTCATTTCACAATTATTTAGAGAAGATAATAAGAAGTAAGAGCTATTATGCATCTTGTTATGCACCATTCTAATTGAGGATCAAGATTAAGGTTTCATACTTTCTTTGGAGATACATATATTGTCTTATGGAAAAGTATTTTAGATATATTGATAGTTATGTATCCTAGATTTGATTTATCCTTGTCATCCTTACATACCATAATAAACTCTTTTGAAGCACCTTGGCCAAGAGAGAGATTGAGGCTCAACAGGTTCATATTCAAGGTAAGTATTCCTAACTTTTTTCATCCTTTGTAAGAGTAGATAGATATGAATTTTTAATTCTCTTCCATGAATTAGAATTCCATACACATTGATGTGAGTATATTTATTCTATGCATGTTTACTTTTATTGTTTCTAACCCCCACTTTGTGCCACAAGCTTTGGTTAGCACTATATTAGACTTTACTTATTATTAGTTTAGTAAATATAAAAAATAGGACCTAGCTAGGGTTATTGCATGGTTATGCTTAACTGAGGGCTTTAAAACCCTCCCTAACATTGTGTATTGTGATAAGAGATTCCTTAATTGGGTCTAGTGGATCCCCATATTGGTCATGTTCTCAATTATCTAATGTATCCCCAATTGAAAGTGTATGTATGATCTATCTTCTCTAAGTTAGGATTGATTTATAGAAATGACAAATTTTTTATTGCATACACTCCCTACCACCCTCAAGAAAATTAAAATGTTGAAGCATTCAACAAGGTATTAAAGGAGGTATTAACAAAAGTGTGTAATACAAAGATTAGATATTGGGACACTAAAATACCAACTATATTGTGGACTTAGTAAACCATATACAAAAGATTAAATAAATACTTGCCTTTTTAAATAGTATATGGTTTGAAAGTACCAATACCAATGGAGTATATAATACCAATTTTGAGAATAGTGGTGACATTTGGAAAAAATGATGAAAAAATATTCTTAGAAGCTTACAATAAAACTCAAGAGAAAAGACAGTAAAAATATTAGCATGTTTGACATATTAAGGTCAAGGAATTTTAAATCAAAGATAAATTATTACTCTATGACAAATAATATAAAAAGTTGGGTAAACTAAAGATATAATGGCTTGAGCCATATATAATTGAGGATATATTAGACTGTAGATCAATAAAATTGAAAACATTTATAGACATATTAAGAAAAATATTCATGGATGGAGCTCGGTTAAAACTACACATTGAAGATAAATGTGGTGAAAAATAGTAATTGAACTTAAGGGGTGACACTATCCTTCTAGTCAGGAAAATGTAGTAATGGTATTATAATATCTTATGCTATACATCTAAGTACCTAGCTATTGATCATGTTACCCATCCACTAGGAAGAGATTTCCCTTCCAGTCAGATGAGTTGAATGAGAATATTGTGGTATCTTATACTAGATGTCCAAGTACCTGATTGTTGATCGTGTTAACCCCTTAGCTGTATAAGTATGAAGAGTAACAAATAAGAGATGGGGTGATTAAAAAAATGAAAATAAAAGTTAAAACAAATTTTGGAAAAAAATAAATGGAAAAAGATAAAATGAAGTTCAAGAAAAAAAAGTGGAAAGAAGATAAAAACAATTTTGAAAAAAAGATAAAAACATAAAAATAGTTAAAAAAAAAAAGTGAAAAAAATAATTTTGGACAAGAAAGAAAAGAAAAATAATGAGAAAAATATAGAACCCTAAGGAAATAAATATATAAATAAGAAGCTATGTAAACATAGATAGGAATAAAAGTTTTTTTTAGAAATAATATCAAAGAATAATAAAGAAAAGATATGTGAATGAAATAGTGTAGTTACGTTTGTCTCCACATAAAGATATATCTTGTGGGATAGTTGAGATCTAAAACACAACAAAAAATATAAAAAAGTGGATGGTAGGAACTAAGAGAACAATTAAAAATAAAATATGATGATATAATAGGATAAATATAAAGTAAATGAATAAAAGAGGTGAAAATAAATATAATTAAGACACAAAGTAGATAAAAATAGACAAAATTAATAAATGGAAATAAAGAAGCTATTAGATCTCCATGATTAAAGGCCAAATTATGGACATTATAAAATAAGGGTTTCACTTGAAAAAATAATTACACAATTCTCTGATAATAACACTTTGTTTAGATTTAGTGTGAAGCAATATACTTTGCTTAAATATTTATTTGGTGATACAAAAAGAGATGGAAGTTCCATAATTCTTAGTGTAGAGTAAATTAAGCAAGTATAATACAAGAAGCACTCGATGAAATAAGAAACTCTACATCCCTAGGTTTCAATTTCCACTATTCCATATTTGGTAATGCATTCTAAAGATACACACAATATATCCATTCACATTTGGTGGATATTGATCATAGAACTATGGAACTTGAGAGAAGGGCAATGATGTAATAAAATACATAAACACAATAATTGGAATAAATAGCAGGGTATAACATCCTCCCAATAATGAAATTAGATATTTAGAGTTAGTTTCCCTATGATGGTGAGTACCATCAATATGATACTTAGTTGAACACATGAAGACATATTGTATTTGGATCAACTATTCTATATAACTCCATAATTCATCCATACAATGAATTGGTTGATGAATTAAAGGAATACCATTCAAAAATATGATGCTCCTAAAAAACCAACATGAAACTGGTGGCCTAACTCATAGGTATAATTTTCAATTTATTATCTCTTTCCATTTAAAAAATCATAGACCTTAGATTATGGTATGCCACAAAATCAATTACATTGAAGGTTTATTATACAAATAGGAAGGATTCAAAAATTGTAAAGAGTGTACAAATTTCCTAGGATATGGATATTGTTGGGATGAAATATAACTTGGATACTATAGTTTACAAGTAATATCAAGAAAACTTACACAAAATAAAGCAAGGTACACATGAACTTTTTTATGTCTATCTCCTACTAGTTTTAACCATGTATTTCATGAAAACTATTCCAATCCATCAAGGGTTAATTTAATGGGAACTTAATACCCCTATAGGAACAAAAATAAAAAACTATATTAGAATCCATACTAACACTATAGGAGGATTTAGGAAATTTTATTTTATGGGAAAGAATGACTAGAAACATGGTAGCCAAGAGATTTAAAATATGCCTAGGACTATTTCAAAAATAGTTCACATAAGTAAAATTCATACTAAATATCAATAATGTCTACATAGAACCCTTCTCTAGGAAATTTACACCATTATCACCCCTACCCTATTAAGTTACTAATGATCAAATTAATGTAGTAATTGTTAGATCTAGAGCATTACCATTGATCCCAGAATAGTGAAATTCATGGTTGAAGTAGGGGCTAGTTCTCAATCTACTGTAAAACATGTACCCCTTCTATCAGAGATATGACTTGTAGTTCAATCATAGGAGATATGATAACCAAAAATAAGTCCCATAGTACATAGATAATTCTGATTACCAAAAGAAACTCAAGGTTTAGATCCATTAACTTAGGAATAAGAGGATGATACTTAGGATTTTTAAGTCAACCCTTAGAGGTTGGGAACCTGTTTGTTAGCTAGGTTTTAAGGAATTCTAGAACTTCTATTCAAGAACCACTTGATTTACACTAATTGAGTTATGCCCAAGTAGTCTTATGATATGAAATTAAGTGTGAGTATGTATAGATCTTTAAAATTTTAAGACCTTCATCTAGTCAAAAATATGTTTATTAGTCCTAGATTATAATTAGACTAAAAACACATATTCCATGAAATAAAAAATTTATTATTAAACTCTTCTAGATTTCCTAAATCAACATATGACATTGTTTCTTACTTTGAAAAACTATCTATTGAGTTATACACAAGCTCACCTTAATTCATCAGATTTTAGAACTTGGGACAAATGCAAGAGAAATTTGGGACCTTGCCAAGAGGGATCATTACTAGGCCATAATAAACACATAATGAGAAAGAAAATCAAACACATAAACATAAAATTACCCTAAGGAACAAAAAGGACAAAAAAAAAACACATAAAACAAAATAAAGTAGAAATAAAACTAATCTAATCCTACCTATTGCTATACTAAACCAACTCATAGTCCTTGGGTAGGGGTGCAAGGATCAGCCAAAAAGTAGTGCTTTAAGTACTATCCATTCACTAGCAGAGCTAGGCCATTTACTTATAAGTCCTTTAGTCTGAATGCATTATCACCCAATATCTCTATGATTTTATATGGCCTGATTCAAATAGGCATGAATTTATCATGCTAGCCTTTTTTTCATGTGTTTTATCCCATATTAAGACCAAGTCTGATATCTAAAACATTTTGATTTTAGTTCTTTTGTGAAACCACCTTTTGACTACATCCTAGTGTTTGCTGAATTTTATAAGAGCTTCATCTCTGGTATATTCCATCTAAATGATATTTAATATTCTAGATTGAATTATTTCATCATCATCAATGTATTCAGCCATGAACTCATAAGTTGGTAGTTGAAGTGTAATGGGAAATATTGGTTACTGCCCATATACTAATAAGAATGGAGATGACTTCAAGGCTTATTTTTATCTAGTTTGATCTACCTAGAGAACATATTTTAATAATGACTACCACTCCCTAAGTTTTTTATCTACTGATTTATTTATTGCATTCATTACATTTTTATTTTTTGAGTTTACAACACCATTTCCTTATGGATAATGATTTGAGGAAAACTTGAAAATGATCTTGTTGTCATAGGCCCATTATACAAATTTTATGAATTGGAAAGCTAGACCATTATCACACACCAAAGACAAAGGAGTCCCAAGTCTGATGTTTTATTTGATGAACTTCATGACATCAATTTCTATACAATTCTTAGTGAAAACTAATTTAGTCCACTTGGTGCAATAATAAATGGTTTTCAACACAAGTTTGTGGCCTATAGATGAGTTAGGATTGATGACCCCAATGAAATCCAACCCCCATTGTGTGAATAGTTTGGTTTTAATCACTAGTTGTAAATACATGGCTGCTCTTACTTCTCTACTATCAAATACTTGACACTAGTGACATGATCAAACTTGAGCATGTGCATCTTTAAATATGGTAGGCCAATAATATCCTATTATAATTATTTTGTGGGTAGTGGTTCTACTTGAAAGGTGTCCACTTCTTAATTATTCATTTAATTTATTTAGTATGTCTACAACTTCTTACTTAGAGATACATCTCATATATATATACCTTTATAGATTTTTCTATGGAACACTCCTCTTTTGATCATGAAATGTGAGATTTTGAGCTTGAGTGATCTTCTTTTCTCTCCTTTTAATTTTAGTGGGCAAGTGTCATTTAACAAATAGTAGATGATGTCTTTTTACCATTCCTCACTTGAAACCTAGTTTGCTTCCACCTACAAAACATCAATTTGAGGATTAATCTTGATGATCAGCTAAATTAAACCTTGGACTCATAACATCCTAGCCAACTTGATCTCTATGTTGTATTCTTGTAACTTAGTAATCTATTTCCCTCATCTTTCTCCCAACTCATTCTGGTTAAGCATAAGCTTAACTATGGGGTTAGGTACAATGGCATGACTTTTATTTTGAAGGATATAATGTTTGAACTTCTTTACAAGCTTTACTAAGGTGTATTCTATTTATCCAAGACTAGATATCCAAATTTTACATCCCTAAAGTTTGCACTCATGAATACAAATGGATGTTCTTTATCATCTACTTTCAACGTTAAGACATTAGTAATTGTGTGGTCAGAAGTGAAGGAATAAAAGTAGAAATCTTTATTAATATCAAGGCTAATTATCACAGGTAATTTTAAAATAACTTATTTAATTTATTGTAAATATTTTTTAGCCTCAAACATACACTCAATCTTCACGTACTTTTTTAACATGAAATTTAGAGGTCTGATAATTTTAGTGAAAATTGAAATGAATTTATGGGAAAAAATATTTTTTATGAAAAATGACTTTAATTCCTTTTTAAAATTATGGAAATCAACCTTGAAATTAACATTAATCCTATTAGGTTCCACATCCATACCATCTGTCATGATTACATGTCCCAAGAGCTTACCTTCGGTTATGCAAAATATACTCTTCTAAGGGTTCAAAGAGATACCAAAGATTTTGTCTTTCTCTAAAACTTGGTGAAAGTATGTCATATGGTCCTTATTATTTTTGGAGAAAATGGTTAAATCATCCATGTAGATAATGATGCATTTACTGATCAATCCTTGGAATGTATCATTTATGGTGCACTAAAAGGTAGCCCCAACATTGATAAGTTTGAAAGGCATCCTTTTGTATGTGAATGTTCCCCACTTCATTGCGAAGGCAATTTTCATTATATATTATTTATTAACTATCACTTGGTTGTAAATAGAGAAGCCATTTAAGAAAGAAATCATTTGAGAGGTGCTAACCATTTTAATTACCTCATCCAAAGAGGGAAATGGGTAATTATCCTCTTTTGAAGATCTATCAAAATTATAAAAGTATACACAGAGTCTGATCTCACCATTTTTGTTTTTGACTAGGACCAAGTTAGCTACCCATGTTGAGTATATGATCATAAAAATAATACTTTCATCTAATAACTTATTTACTTCTTTATAGATGAGATGCTCTAACATTGGGTTGATAGATCTTTTCCTCTCCCTAAAGGGTTTACATACTTCCTTTAAAGGGATCATATGAGTGATAACCTAGGTGTTAAAGACTTTTAGGTCTTCATATGACCATGAAAGGACATCCTTGAATCTAGATAATATCTCACTAGCCTCATCCACTTCTTCTTTGGTATATAAAATCTTGATGTCAATGTGTTAGGGATTATTTGATGAACCCATGTTAATTTGCTTATAATCTTTTCCACTTACTTTGGGTATTTTTGGGTTACTCCTTATCTTGGTTAGATATCCTCTCTAGAGAGACCATGCCCTTAGTGATTCTCTTCTTCTTTAGCTAAATTATTCCATCATCATCAACTTTGACCTCATTAGTGGATTCTTCATCTTACTCATTGATTACATGTGACTTAATGAATTTAGAATTAGTCATGAATTTGATGATTTGCCTATCATCATAAAACTCCTAAAAGTGGTTGATGTTATTAGGGATAGAAGGGAAAGATACCATTTTGACTATAAATTTCTACAATTAAAGGGACTTAAGTGGGACTAGATTCGCTGTTGTAAAATCCAACACATCTATGAGCTGATTTTAATCCCTAGGCATAGAGGTAATGTTAAATTATTCAAAGCTTTCAATTAGATCGCATTATCTAAATTTGTATTTTTTCAAATAAGAAATCTTACAATAATATTAGATACATACCTACTTAATGACTAACTCTGAATCACCTCATATCGATAATTTCCTTACCTTATGTTTGATGGCAAATTGAAGTCTTAAGACTAGGGCCTACTATTCCATAAGATTATTAGTGCATGGAAATTAGAGTCTATAAGATGCTAAGTATTACTTACCAACTAGATTTGTCAACATGATACCTACCCTTGAGCCTTACTTATCTCTCACACCATCAAAGTACATCATCCAAAATCCTTCATCCTTAGTCATAGGATAGTTTTCATTTGAGCTAGCAGTATCGAGAGTATATACTCCCAAGTCGATGGATTCGAAATTCACCTTCTCATTCTTAGCATTGTATTCCATTATCATGAACTTGATTCTTAGCTCTTACTTAATTTTGATATGATTAGGTATGCTCTTCTAAGGTAAACACATGTGTGAGTAGTCTATGGACATATATCCATTCAAGGATTTCATCCCATTTGTTTCTTAGATTTTCATGACTTGAATGTTGATGAACTATTAAATCCAAGGTTCAGGAGCTAATTTCATATGAAAATTCAATAGTTCCCCTACCACCTTGACCTTTGACTTATCCAATTGGATGATAAATCTATTAGACTTAATTGGAGTTAGTCTTAACTTTTCATAAATACATGTAGGCATTATCTTAGTAGATGTCATATAATTGAGTAAAAAATTGTGTACATTCTGTCCAAAGATTCTAATAGTCAACATAAATGGAAGAACCTTGGCTTTACTTTTATACATCACCACATTGAATTTGTAGATTTAGCTTTACCTTTGTCTTATTTCTTAGTTAATGATTTGAGAAGTAGATCATGTTGCTTAGTGATTTGAGTAAGCTCATGCAAAGTAATTTTGGATTTTATCTTATTCATGTCTTCCACAATGTTGTATCCACCTTTAGACCTAGTTGTGGCTAAATCTATAGTAGGCTGAGTATCTTTTCCATTTAGAAGACAAGAAAGATTATCTGTTTGATGAATTGGGGGAGTTTCAACATTGTTAGGCAGCATGGAAGTTATTATAGGTTCCTTTTGGGATCTATTTCTCAAGTCATAATTGATTTTATGGTATTGTTAGAAAGAATGGATCACACCGATGTTACTTTTGGGATTATTTTCTTCTTGGTCAGGAAAATAATAACTTTCAACCATGAGGGCCATTTTAGTGGGGTTAGACCCACTATCAGGTGCTCTTGCATATCCTTAATTATTATTATTACCATGGTTGTTAGGGACAATGTCATAACTTTCTAGTTCACCTCAAAAACTCTCAAAAGCATTGAAAAATTCTATATAGTCTAATTTTCCATGTTGGGCCATGTTATGAACCCTACACCAATTAAGCAAGGCTAATTCATAGATATTTATGTCAGGCATCTTATTAGCCTAGGTTTCATTATTATTATTATTATTATTATTATTATTATTATTATTATTATTATTATTATTATTATTATTATTATTATTATTATTATTAGACCAGTTGAAAGGTCTATTTTAATTTTTTAACATGTAATTTCTATTAGAACCTTCTCTTGCATTTCCCATTTTCATTTGTAAGTTCAAAAAATTGCTACCTAGTTTTTGAACCATCCTCTAAATTGATTCTAAGTCTCCATTTGAGGAGTTAGATTTGGTGCTCTAAACTAGGCTCTAAACAATGCTTTGGGTGTTAGAGTTATTAATAGAGACTAGGGATTGGTTATTAATTTGGGGATGAACTCCAACATTAGATTGATTGAATAATCCCAATTATTAGATAGGAGCTACATGTATCAATGGTAATTGATTGAAGCTAGGGATTTGATTCAAAGTAGGCATATTCTAATTTGTATTTGGGACTAAATTTAGAGTGGGTAAATCTATGTTGATATTTGGGATAACAAAGGTTAGATGCCTATACAGGTGCATGTGCTCATCAATCTATATGGCCTCTACATATGCCTGTGGGATTTTATTAATGTTTATGGCCCTTTGTAAAAAGATAACAATCATAGGATATAATAGGTTCTTATAAATTTTGAGTGTTAGGTCATCTGTAGGTTGGTGGGAAGTTATGTTAAGGCTATACATATTTTTAAATTTATCATTGAAAGCTCTTATGGGTTTGTTTAGGTCTCACTTTAATATGGTGAACTGATGGTAAATGATTCTAGGACTAATGACCCTTCTAAATTTTGCGATGAAGGTATCATTGAATTGGTTCCATTTTGTGATGGTATCCTCTAGTAAATTAAGGAACCAATCATAGGATGCTTCCCTTAAGGTTAATTGGAAGAGTTTGTAGGCTATGTCTTCATGGATGACATTTAGGAGTCTAAGGGAAGCCTTGAAAGACTTGATATGTTCTTCAACAATTATACCCCTAAATGGATTGAAGAGAGGGAGGTATTTTTTTAGGTTTTAGGGTAAATCATGCATAGGGCTGGGCACATTAATGGAGGATCCTCCTAACCATGCCATGACTAGCTAGATGTGAAATATAAGATGTAGATGTTGGCTTACTAGAGAGGAGGGGTAAGATTTAGATCTCCTATGTCTACCTTTATCAACTCTAGCCTTATGATGGATTTTTAAATATTCAAGGGGAAATGTAGTCTCAGAATGAGATCTAGTCTAAATCCTAGGCAATTCTAGGGTGCTTAAGCAAAGATCTATGTTAGAAGCTCACAATACCACAAAGGCTTACCAAATATTACAAAAAAGGGTGAATTTTGGCCCAAATTAACATAAAGGGAACCCTATAGAAAGGTTCATAATTAAGTTAGGTGGTCTTACTTCACCTTTGCTGACCTATATATTTTAGAGCTTTAGACCCTGCATAACTTTGTTATAAACTTGGTTTAATCCTACAAAGATCAATGTTAGATATGATATCTTAAGAAATCTTTGGTGTATCAAGCTTGTAAAAGTGTCTTAGAGTGAAAATTTATAAATAACACCTCAAATATACATGAATATATTCTATCTAAACTTTTAGAGCCTTGGCCTAATGATATTTCACATAATAATCTAATTAGACATTGATCTTTACACTTATCCATTACAACTCAAAACCCTTAGTTCAAATAGTGTACAACTTTGCAAATATGGACTATAAAGAGCCCGATCTATTCAAATAATTCAATGATACACCTATATTTAGCTTTTTAGATTAAATTTAAATAGATTAGAGGGGAAATGTTAGTATATCTTTGGATTTGAATCAATATTTAAAGGATCTCTTCGAATAACACTTTTTTATAGGGATTTTTCAAAGGTTGAAAATATCTTATATAAAATGAGAAAGAATCATAGTGTCTATTCTAATATTTGTGTATTTAAATAAATTATTCTATATTTTAATTGAAATGCACTATAATTTACTCAAAACAACCATCTTTATAGCACCAACTTTTCCTTGTTGATGTATCAATGTCAAGGACATAATGCAAATCATAAAATGACATTTCTTAGATTGTAGTATATGTCCTAGAAAACCCCAGGGTTTAAATCAATTTTGCTAGAGAGATCATGTGGTTACCACCTTTTTAGTCTACAATCAAACCCTATTATAGGGACAATAAGAATGTGATAGTGACATAATCTACCTAAATTTATTTGCTATGATGTAAATTGGTTTGTATTTTCCAATATGATCCCAAACTCTTAAAAAAACAAATGGACATTTTCAATGAGTGTTAATCTAAAGTGATTCATGTTTTTTTAAAAAAAGGTCAAAAGAGAAAGTAAGGTAGGGCATGAAAGAAAGTTTTCTTTACAACAATAAAGACCAACAAAATCCTCTTTAGTTACTTATGAGAATAATGCAAGTAAAACTAATAGCTAGGAGATACTAGTGCTTAGACTCATAATATCAAAAGTGTAGTGATTATTCCAGGGTAAATATAATGCACATATATGAAAAGGATGCTATAAAATGATACCTATAGCAAATTACCTCAAACACATTTAGTAGTAAAGTAGGTAGAAAACAAATCATACACAACAAACTTTTTTAGCCTAGCTAAAAGCACATACTAATAAGGTACATTCAAAACACTAATGCCAAATTTTAACCATTGAATAAATGAGATCATATATCATTAACAAAGATTGATAAAAAAGAATACATGAAAATAATGAAAACAATGAGTCAATTTCTAGAATTTTCTTTCTCCTTGCATTAATACCACAAAATTATGTCTCTAAAAATATAATAAAGGAGGATAACCCCTATATATAGGCCATTTGAATGCTTTAGTTGGTTAAAAAAGGAACTGGATAATACGACACCTATCAGTAGACAAGGTCTCCCATGTCCTAAAGTTAGAGAATATTACTCATTTAAAGTATGAGAATATTTTACAATGAAATTTGAAAGACATTGGGACATGATTTATATTCAAAAGGGAGCCAAATAGATGGCTATTTTGTTCCTAAAGAGCTAGTCTGGGATCCCATTGGTGTAGTCAATGGTAAGGCTCCTACTATAGAAGATGATGGAGTGCTAGTGCTAGCTAAGGATGAAGACATTCCAAGAGGTGTCAATGAGGTGGTGGATCCTATAATGGTAGTTTTTTTTTGGCTTAAACTTGACCTTTCCATGTTTTAGAGAATTTCTTATAGTTGTTATCGATCAATCTCAGATTGATGATAGGCTTTTTCAATAGTTTGGGTGTGATTACAACCATTGCATCATGTTTACTTGGGAGAGATCTTATAACTTAATTGATGGATAAAACCTTCTCTATCATCTTATTGGTAGAGGTTTCCAAATATACCATCTCTTGTTTGAAGGTCACCCCTCTTGCCATGGTTTATTTTTGGAAGTTCACTAGAAAATTCTATAGTTGGGCCTTGAAGGCATCCTTGCTGATAATAGTGACATCATTGTTAGCAAGGTGTGTATTTTTAACATCCTTAAATAGGGTGATGACTCTATCACCTTACTATATGAGAGACTGGCCCAGTGACCTCATTTCATCAATCCATTAGGTTAGGGATTTCCTCCTTCCAATCACATAGGATTGAGTAATGCTCAAGTCCTCCAAGGGAATTAGATTCAATTCCTCAAATTTATTCATTTGGATTAACCTCATCAACTTGATTATTTTAATATTGTATCCCCCATATGCATCTTCTTCTTTGAGGACTTTATTATATAATTCATCTCCATTTACCTTGTAATGAGCCAAGGTATTCAACATATAAAACTTCTCTTCCATATCCCATTCCACTTTTGTTATGATATGCTCTAGAAAGGTGGCCTTGTGATACTATTCCAAGTCAGTTATTATTTGATGCACTCCCTTAACCAATTTAGCAGCCATATCCATAGTTGATTAGAGAGCTGAGAGGGGGTCCTCTTCATATTACTATTGTTAGTCCTACCTAGCTTTATTTGTCTTTATCAGCTCAAACAAGGTTTCCTTTGACTAATACATGATTTTTTGGTCTAAGTGGGTGAAATTTCTCTTTGTCACCCTATTCATGGCCCCAACCTCCTTATCAAATTTCAATGTGACTTGTGGTGGGTCTATTATGACCAAATTTGGGTTCTTTTTTGTAGCCAATTACATTTGCTTAATCCATGTCTTATTTGAAGAAGCACTTGGGGGATTTGATGATGGATACAATTGATAAGATAGAGTCATCCCTTGGAAGGCAAATGTCTAAGAGGTATCAGTGGTCATGACCAATATAAATATAGATTTAGGGGATGTAAAAGCACTAGTTCTAGTTGAAAAACTAATAGAGAATAAGGGAACTTATGGAATAATGATAGTGGGCCTCTTATTAGGTAGTTGTGAACTAGGTCTAGGTATAGGCCCATACATGACTAGAGGAAAATTAGCCATTATTGACACCCTTAAGGTGGATAATATGGTGAAGGGGTTGATGGTAGGTAATAACATGGTTATAAACTTGATTATAGGTCTGGTAAGGGGATTATAGGGTAGTAGGTTGACATGGCCTAGAGTTTGGGGATCACTAAATATGTTTAAGGGTTTTTTATAGAGAAAATAAGAAGGTAAGAAAATATGATCCTGACTTAAAGTACTTGGTCCTTCCTTGGTAGGTGGAAGGGGGGGTAATGCTAACATTGAAGTTGCTAGAGTAGAAGCTACTATTAACCCTAGTGAATGTGTCACCTGCATTTTAATATCACTTTACATCTAGGATGGGATGCTAGATGAGGATCCTAAGATAGAATCCCATCCAATTTGTTTCCCTATACTAACTCTTCCTTTCTCTAAAATGGGAGATAGTGCTTTAAGTATTCTATGACTGAGTTGTGGATTAGTTAGGCCTTCATCTTTAGCACTAGTTGCATTATAGAAGATGTCAATGATTCTACTTGAGTGTCTTGGCATTCAAAAACTTAAAAAAACACTACATCATCTAGTCTTTCTTTCACCTACATGATCTCAATAACCTTTAATATCTACATCACCTCTATATCATTATTTGAATTAAGGTAGAATTAGTCTCCATATTTGGATTCATGATGGTATGTAATGCTGAGAGTTGCCTTATGTCTGATGTAGTGATTGAATGTTAAGTGTACAGGGTTCCATTCCCTAGTATCCTTATCCAAACTAAAGTTAGCCCTTTATTTGCTAGTAGCCATGACTAAGTGCTAATTATTAGCTATAAATTGGTTAATTGGGGATGGATCAGTCTATTATTTTTATTCTTGCATAGTTCATCTACTCTTATGAGTAATTGGAAGGCAATTTCATACTCAACCAACTTGTCTAACACTATGGTGGGAAACCTAAATTGGGATATCTTGATTCCCTCAATTCTTATTACAATGTCATTGAGGTAGTACCAATAGGCTCCCAATGTGCTAAGTATTACCTTCATCTCCTTTGATAGCCTTGGTATAGTCCTCTCATGGATGTCCCTATATATAATTGGGTAGATCTAATTGATAATGGCCCACATCTCCTGACTATACCTATACATTTTAACCTTCATGAAGACATGGGGCATGGTCCATTTTAATTTTATATCCCTATTGGTAAACTAGTGGAAATTCAGAATGACACATATGGGCATCAACCAAGAAGGACATCATATAGAAATGATTTCCTTGGTTATCCATGTCTTCATGATTTGGGTAACTAAATTGTAGGAAATGATTTCCCCAAGAGGGGGAGTGGTGGAGTCATCTATGATTATGAATAGGAGTAGATCTAACTTATCATTCACATGTCCAGTATCTTCTACTCCATGTAATATTTTCATCATTGCTATCCCCATTATCATCCCCTTCTTGAATTAGGTGATGGGGATATAATTGATTTTGGACTTACAAACAAACTTCCCTAGGTTTTTTGACTAGCTTTTCAAGACCTCTTTAATGTTATGTGAGTTGAGCCATTGGGTTATGGTTTCTTGATTATAAACAAATTTAGGCTTGTGTAAGTCATAATAGACTTGGAAGGGTAACCCAACTATGAAAGTGATATAATTTCCTAAATTAAATGACTTGATCATATTATCTATACACCTAGACTTGACAAATATTTGGTGGACTAAGTCCACATAGGGGAGTACCTTCAGGTTGGATACAACCTTGTGTAATATCATATACTCCAGTGCCAAGATGTTAAACCTTTCTTTTGCAACACTAGGATCTTCCTCATCATCACTATCCTAGTCCACCATTCTCTCCACATGGTAGAATAAGTCATTGTAGTGTTTGTCCTCTATGGCCAATGCAATGGTATTAAATTTGATGACTCAGAAGACTATGTTTGTCCCATACTAATAGAGAAATATAAATTATTATAAATTGATAGATCCATATGTTCCTAATTTAGCCATCAATTTTAAATTTTGATTGATGAGATTATGTGTTGTCTTGATGGTAGATGGATGCACATAAGTCTTTTAGTAAATAGTACAGGGCATTTTAGAGTTCTTCAACAAATAACAATTGAAAGTGAATGTAAAGCCTTGAGATTGCAAGCTATAAACTCTAGATTTTTAGAATTTTTAACTACAAGATACAAATCATAAATGGCAAGTATATTTTACTTGGTTTGACTTAAATTTTGGGTGGTTCTTTATTTTTGTTCTAACAACTTCAAAAATCCACTTTTGGGAATTAGTCAATTACTGCTCTCAACTTGTCCATGCATGTTCCCATCATAGGATTCACTTTTCCCTCAAGGTGACTTGGATTTATAACCACTTAAATGAGCTTGATTAGCATTCAATTCACACCAACAACTGATACTTCATGGAGAGATATGTGATTTTTAAGTGTCATACTTGACATGCATTTGACACTTGGCAATACCTTGTATACCTTAGTATTTTATTTAAAGTACCAAATTACCCAAGTGTTTTGTGAAATTTTATACCAAGTGGAACCCTTTGATTGTCTTGCATCTTCTTTTGATGTTGCATGGTTTAACCCCTTTTAATTTGGGCCAATGTGGTCTTGGGACCTCTACTAGCTTTCCAAGTGGTAAGCTTTCATTGGCTCATGCAGTCAGGAGACTTTATTATATTAGACTTTTGATGGACCCACCTATTATGACACTTTAACACATGTCATATTTTTATTGGAACACTCTTTACTGGGTTGAGTATCTCTCTTTATTTATGCATTATCATGAGGTAAGGGGTCCATGTGTTATTATCCTATTGTTTCCATCTACTGGGTGGCTTCCACGTAGCTTCCAACTATTCAAGATTAGGTGATTGAGTGAAAAGTGTCACCTTATCATGCATTCATGGTGTTGTTAAAATTAAACTTTTCATCTTAGCCTTGGGGGTGTGAAGGGTGTGATTGAGTACCAAGTGTCATGATGTGGTTGGATCATTTTATCATAGAACTTGAAAGTAACTAAGGTCTCAAAAGGCCATGAATAAGTGTTACATGGCATGATTTGATTGGGTTTCTCTTTTTTATAGGTTGAAACATAGTGAATGGATGACAAGTGGCATGTTCCCATTGAGTCACTTGATCATGAGATTTAAGAAAGAAGTAGGATCCTTAGGAGATCAAGCCGAGATGCCAAGTGGAATACTACAATGGAGTCATTGGGTAGTAGACCTTTGTATGTTATTTTTATGCTAGAAATACCACAACTAAGTGTTAATTGGTATACTCTCATTGGATCATGGGGTCACAAACCTTTCATACTTTATTTTTAACTTAAAATGTTATGATTGAGTGCCAAGTGGCATGTTATGGTTGGGTTTCTAGGTCATGACCATTATCTAAGGCTAAAGCTTATGTAACTAAGTCCCAAACTTTATGACCAAGTTATTGATGCATGTAACACTACCATGTGTTGATTGAGGTTAAGATGGCATCAAGATTCTATGTAAAGGCAAAAGATATGAATGTTAGTGATTTTCATGATAAATAAAAAAGTGGGGAATACCACATTCATAAATATAGAGTACATAATCTAACTTGGACCTTATTCTAAAACTTAAAATCAAGATATATCCTAGTATTAAATATAATTTTTAATATAGACAACAATACTATGGTTTGAAACCTTAATTAAGTGACTTTGATCACATTTTTGGGGACCATACCTTGATTTTAAATTTATAACCCCTTGAAAGATCACTTTTAAACAAGCTAGATCATTATAAATTGATGAACTTAAACATTTAGTCAAACATTTAAAAAGGTACTCATTAATACTTGTAATTGACCGACATGACTTTATTTTTTTTTAAAATTATGCAAAGGATTTTCTATCATGTAGAGCAAATGACAAGGTAGCCTAGGGTGAATGGCCCAAAATTTTATGTGGTCCCCATTTTTAGTAAAATGGGGCATGTTGAACTAAAAAAATGGTGACTTCTATGGAAAACATAACAATATGTTAGAATCCAGATATCTTGATTTAGAGTGTAATCATTAAGTAATCACCCCTTGGCAAATATAACAAATATCATAATTGGTTCTCTAGTATTAAAAAATTCATACTTGAAGGATTAGAGATTAAAAACTTGAAAATCATTCATACTATGTGTGTGATTTAAATTATTTAACCAACATGCCTTTGGATTTTAGAATTAGTAGCTTTGAACTTTATGGCTTTGAACATAGGTTTTGGGTAAGCATGTTTAAATGTATAAAGTTATGCTTAGCTTTAAAAGGGATCGCTTGGGCATTGATTTGATACTAGCTAGGCATCCATATCCATAATAGAGATACCTTTGGATCCATTTTAGGCCTTGCTCCACTACCAGATAAATGTCCATAGCCCTAGTGGAGTTTACCTAAATCACTTTCAAAGGAATGCAACTTCTAGTGTCACATATGTTTCAACTTGATACACATGTTTTTATTTTTATTCTTTATTTGCAAACCTTTAGAGGTTGGGAACTAGTTTGTTATCCAAGTTTTAAGGAATTCTAAAACTTCTGTTCAAGAACCACATGTTTTACACTGACTAAGTTCCACCTAAAAAGTCTTATGATGTGAAATTAAGTGCAAGTATATATAGATATTTAGAATTTTAAGACCTTCATCTAGTCAAAAATATGTTCATTAGTCCTATATTATAATCAAAATAAAATCACATATTCCATGAAATGATAACTTTATTATTAAACTCTTTTAGATTCCTACATTAACATATAAAATTGTTTCTTACTTCAAACGGCTATCTATTGATCTATACACAATATTTAACACCTTAATTCCTTATATTTTAGAACTTGGGACAAATGCAAAATAAAGTTGGGACCTTTCCCAAAGGGATTATTACTAAGCCATAATAAACAAATAATGAGAAACCAAAGCAAACACACAAACACACAATTACCCTAAGGAAATAAAAGGATAGAAAATAAACACACAACGAGAAAGTAAATCAGAAAGAAAAATAATCTACTCCTACATACCACTATATTAAACCAACTCATAGTCCTTGGGTGGGGGTGCAAGGGGTAGTCAAGAAGTAGTGCTTCAAGTACTATCCATTCACTAGTATAGCTAGGTCATTTCCTTGTAATTCCTTCAATTTGAATGCATTATCAACCAGGATCTCTATGATTTGATATGGCCTAATCTAAAAAGGCATGAATTTGTCATGCTAGATTTTTTCTTGTGGGATTTATCCCATAGTAAGACCTAGTCTAATATCTAGAACATTTTGATTTTAGTTATTTTGTCAAACTAACTTTTGAATACATCCTAGTGTTTATTGAAGTTCTTAAGGGCTTCATCTCTAACATCTTCCATTTGAATGATATTTAATATTTTGGATTGAATTCTTTCATCATCATCTATGTATTCAGCCATGAACTCATAAGTAGGCAATTGTAGTGTAATCAGAAATATTGGTTACTACCCATATACTAATAATAATGGAGATGACTTTAAGGCTTCTTTGTATCTAGTTCAATATGCCCAGAGAGCATATGTTAATAATGATTTCCACTCCCTCAATTTATTATCTACTAATTTCTTTATTGCATTCATCAGGTTTTTGTTTATTAACTATGCAACACCATTCCCTTGTGGATAATTATTTGAGGAAAACATGAAAACAATATTGTTTTTAGAGGTCCATTCTATGAAGTTTGTGGATTAGAAAGCCAAACCATTATCACACACTGGAGATAAAGGAGTCCAAAATCTGGTTATGATATTCTCTTTTAAGAAGTTGATGACATCAATTTCTCTACAATTCTTAGTGGTAACTACTTTAATCCACCTCATGCAATAATAAATCACTGTTAGCATGAATTTTTGGCCTATTGATGAGTTAGGATTGATTACCCCAATGAAGTCTAACCCCAATTATGTGAATAGTCTAGTTTTAATCACTAGGTATAAAGGCATGGTTACTCTTACTTCTCTGCTATCAAATACTTGACAATGATAACATGTTCAAACATGAGCATGTACATCTTTGAATATGGTAAGCCAATAACATTCTACTCTTATTATTTTTTGGGTAGTGGTTTTACCTTGAGGGTGTCCATTTTTCAATATTCAAGGATTTTTTTTAGTATGTTCATAGATTCTTACTTGGAGATGCATCTCAGATAGATGCCTTCACAGTTTTTTCTATGGAGCACTCTTATTTTGATCATGAAATGTGAGATTTTGAGCATGAGTGCTCTTATTTTCTCTCTTTTTAATTTTGGTGGGCAAATGCCATTTAACAAATATTAGATGATGTCTTTATACCATTCCTCAATTAAAACTTGGTTCGCTTCCACCTACAAAATATCAATTCAAGGATCAATCTTGGTGATCAAATGAATTAAACCTTGGCCTCATACCATCATGATAACTTGATATCTATGTCATATTCCTAGAGCTTAGTCATCTATTTCCCTCATCTTTCTCCCAACTCATTTTGGTTAATCATAAGCTTAATGGTGAGGTTAGGTACAATGGCATGAGTTTTATTTTGGAGGATATAATGTATAAAATTATTTACATCCTTTACCAAGGCATATGTTACTTTTAAAAGAGTGGGTATATTAATTATACATCCTTCAAGTTTTTACTCATGAAGGTGACTGGATGTTCTTTGTCATCTACTTTCTGTGTTAAGACAATAATGATCATGTGGTCAAAAGTGAAGGAATAAAGGTAGATATATTTTCCAAAATATAGGCTAATTAGCATAGGTTCTTATACTATAAATTATTTAATGTCTTGGAAATATTTATTATCCTTAGACATCCACTCAATCTTCACATATTTTTTTAACATGGCATTTAGAGGACTAATAATTTCAATAAAACCTAACATGAATTTACACACAAAGTTAATTTTTTTTGAAAAACAACTTAATTCCTTTTTACTATTATGGACATCAACATTGAAAATAGTGTTAATCCTATTAGGGTTAATATACACACCATCCTTTATGATTATGTATCCCAAGAGCTTACCTTCAATTATGCAAAATATACTTTTCTTAGGGTTCAAAGAGATACCAAAGGTTTTGCATTTCTCCATAACTTGTTGAAGGTGTGTCATGTGGTCCTTCCTATTTTTAGAGAAAATAATTAAGTCATCCATGTAGATAATGATGCACTTATTAATAAATCCTTGGAATGCATGGTCTATGGCATGCTAAAAGGTAACCCTAACATTGATAAGTTTGAAAGGCATCCCTTTGTATGTGAATGTTCCCCACTTGGTTGTGAAGGCAATTTTCATTATGTCTTCTTTGTTAACCAACACCTAGTTGTAACTAGAGAATCCATCTAAGAAATACATCATCTAAGATATTTTAACCATTTTAATTACCTCATCCAAATAGGTCATGTGTAATTATCCTTTTCTAAAGATTTTTGAGATTCTAAAAGTCTATGTAGAGTTTGATCTCACCATTTTTCTTTTTGACTAGGACCAAGTTAACCACCCATTTTGAGTGTCACATCAAAAAAATCCCCTTGCATCTAGTAAATTCTATACTTCTTTATAGAGAAGAGGCTCTAGCACTAGGTTGATAGGTCATTACCTCTGCTTGAAGGGTTTACAAGTTTCTTTTAAGGGATCATATGAGTGATAGCCCAAGTGTCGAAGACTTTGAGGTCTTCATATGACCATGAAAGGATGTCCTTGAATAAAGATAATATCTTAGTGGCCTCAAACACCTATTTGGTGTAGATAAAACTAGTGTTAATGTGCGATGGATTGTTTGATTTACCTAGGTTAATTTATTTCTAATATTTGTTGCTTACTTTGGGTATTTTGGGGTCACTCATTGTCTTATCTTGGTCAAATATCCTCTCTAGAGAGACCATGCCCTTAGGGATTATATTATTTTTTAGATGAATTATGCCTCATCATAAAATTTGGCCTCCTTCATGGATTCTTCATATTTATCATTGATTACATGTGACTCAAAAAATATAAAATTAGTCATGAAGTTAATGATTTATCTATCATCATCAAGCACCTGGAAGTGGTTGATGTTGTCAAAGATAAAATGGAAAGATACCATTTCAACTATAAATTTATATAATTCAAGGGCCTCAAGTGGGACTAGATTAATTGATGTAGAAGAAAACACATATATGAGATGATTTTTATCCCTAGGCATATAGGCAATGTTTAATGCTTCAAAGATTTCAATTAGATATCATGCTCTAAATTTGTATTTTTTAGATAAGAAAGCTTACACTGATATTGTCTATGTACTTAATTGATGAATAAATCTGAATCACCTCATACCAAAATTTTTCTTGCCTTTTGTTTGATGGAAAATTGAAGTCCTAAGATTAGGTCCTCATATTCCACAAGATTATTAGTGTATGGAAATCAGAGTCTATAAGATGAAAAGTATTACTTACCAACCAGATTTGTCAATGTGATACCTATCACTAAGCTTTTTTAAGCTATCACACCATTAAAGTAAATAATCTAGAATCCTTCATCCTTGGTCATAAGATTGCCTTCATTCAAGCTAATAATATCAATAGCATATAAGCCTAAGTTGATGGATTAAAAATTCACCTTCTCATTCCTGGCATTATATTCCATTATCATGAAATTCATTCTTGGCTCTCACTTAATTTGGATCTGATTAGGTTACACCTCCAAGGTAACCACATATGTGAGTAGTCTGTGGACATATATCCATTCAAGTATTTCATCCAATCTCTACTTAGTAACATCTCATATACTTCTAATATTTCCATGACCTAAATGTCAATAAACTACTACATCTAGGGTTCATGACCTAGTTACATATAAAAATTTAATAGTTCCCCTACCACCTTGAATTTTAACTTATCCAATTGGATGACAACTCTATCATAATTAATTAAATTCAATCCTAACTTTTCATAAATACATGTATGCATTATGTTAGTAAATGCCCTAGAATCGAGTAAATAATTGTGTACATTATTTTCAAAGATTCTATTAGTTAATAGAAATGGAAGAACCTCAACTTTACTTTTATACATCACCACATTCACATTTGTGGATTTAGCTTTACCTTTATCTGATTTCTTAGTTAATGATTTGAGAAAAAAATAATATTACTTAGTGATTTGAAAAACCTCATGAAAATTAATGTTGGATTTGATATTCTTTGTCTTACACAATGTTGTGTCCACCTTTGGACCCAATTATGGCAACTCCATAGTAGGTTGAGTATCCTTTTCATTTTGAGGAGTATCGTTATTGGTTTGATGATCTAGGGGAGTGTCAACTTTATTAGGTGGAATGAAATTTATTGTAGGTTCTTTTTGGGCTCTATTTATCAAGGCATAATTGATTTTATAGTATTCTTGGAAAGTATGGATCTTATCCATGTTATTTTGGAGCTTGTTTTCTTCTTGGTCAAGAAACTCATAAGTTTTGACCATGAGGGCCATTTTGGTGGGGTTGGACCCACTATCAAGTGCTCTTTTATTTCTTGAATTGTCATTATTACCTTAGTTATTGAGGATAATGTCATAACTTTCTAGTTCACCTTAGAAGATATCAAAAGCATTATAAAATTTTATGCAGTCTAATTCTCCATGTCAGGCTATATTATGAACCCTATACCAATTAGGCAAGGCCAATTTAAAGATATTTATGTCATGCATATTATTGGCTGAGGGTTCATTGTTATTATTATTTTTAGACCTATTGAAAGGTTTGTTGTATTTTTGGAATGTGTAATTTATATTAGAACCTTATCCTACATTTCCCATTTGCCTTTGTAAGTTCAAAAAATCACTACCTAGTTTTTGAACCATCCTCTAAATTGCTTCCAAATATCCCTTTGAGTATTTAGGTTTGGTACTCTAGATTGGGATCTAGATAATGATTTAGGTGTTAGAGTTGTTAATAGGGTCTAGGGCTTGGTTATTATTGTGGGGATGAGCTCCAACATTAGATTGATCGAAGAATCCCAATTATTGGCTAAGAGATGCCTAACTCAATGGTAATTGATTGAGGCTAGGTATTTGATTTAAAGCAAGCATATTTTGATTTGAATTTGGAACTAAATTTAGAGTGGGTAAAGTCAGGTTGAATTTTGGGATAACAAAGGTAATATGTCCCTATGGGTGCATTTGTTAATTAATGTATATGGCCTCTACATATGCCTGTTGGAGCATTGTGATGTTTATGGCCCTTCATAAAAAGACAATAGTAATTGTATCTAGAGTGTTCTTATATATTTTGAGTGCTAGGTCATCTATAGGTTGGTAGGGAGCAAGTAAGGATATACATATTTTGAAATTTAGCATTAAAAGATCTTATGGGTTTGTTTGGGTCTCACTTTAGGATGGTGAATTGATGGTAAATTATTTTAGGACTAAAAACCATTCCAAATTATGTGATGAAGGTATCATTAAACTGATTCCATCTTGTTATGAAATCCTCTAGTAAATTGAGGAACCAATCATAAGCTACTTCTTTTAAGGTAAATGGGAAGAGTCTGTAGGCTACGTCTTTATGGATGAGATTTAGGATTCTAAGGGAAGCCTTGAAAGACTTGATACGCTCTTCAGTAGTTATAACCCAAGATAGATTGAAGAGGGAGGTATTTTAATGGGTTTTTGAACAAATCATGCACAGGTCTAGGCACATTCACAAAGGATCCTCCTAACCATGCCATGACTGGTTAGATGTAAAACAAAGGATACAAATGCTAGCTTACTAGAGAGGAAGGGTGGGATATATATCTCTTATGTCTCCATTTATCATATCTAACCTTATGATGGGTTTTTTAAAGATTCAAGTGGAAATCTAGTGTCAAAATGAGATCTAGTCCAAATCCTAGGTAATTCTAGGGTGCTTAAGCAAAGATCTATGTTAGAAGTCACAATACTGCAAAGGCTTACCAAATATTATAAAAGAGGGTGAAGGTTAACCCAAATTAACATAAAGGGAACCCTAAAAAAAGGTCCACAATTAAGCTAGGTGGTCTTACCTCACCTTTGTTGACCTAGATATGTTACAGCTTTAGACTTTGCATAAATTTATTATAAACTTAGTTTAATCCTACAAATATCAATGTTAGATATGCTATCTTAAGTAATATTTGGTGTATCAAGATTTTAAAATGTCTCAAGGTGAAAATTTACAAATAACACCTCAAATATACGTGAATATATTCTATCTAAACTTTCAAAGCCTTATTATAGTGATCTTTCACACAATAATCTACTTGGACATCAATCTTTACACTTTTTCATTGCAAACCCAAACCCTTAGTTCAAATAGTGCATAACTTTGTAAATATGGACTAAATAGAGCCTAGTCTATTCAAACAATTCAATGATACTCTTATCTTTAGATTTTTAGATGAAATTTAAATAGATTAGAGGGACAATGTCAAAATATCCTTGGATTTGAGTCAATATTTAAAGGATCTCTTAAAATAACATTTTTTTACAGTGATATTTTAAAGGTTGTAAAGATATTATAGGAAAAGAGAAATAATTACAATGTTTTTTATAATATTTATGTATTTAAATAGATTATTCTATATTCTAATCAAAATACACTATAATTTACTCAAAACAACCCTCCTTCTAGCACCAGCTTTTCCCTATTGATGTATGCCTATGTCAAGGACATAATGCGAACAATAAAAAACATTTCTAAAATTGTAGTATAGGTCCTAGAAAACTTCAGGGATTAACTTAGTTTTGCTGTATAGATCATGTGGTTACCACCTTTTCAATCTACATGCAAACCTTGCTATAGGGACAACAGGAATGTGATAGTGACACAATCTACTTGAATCTATTTGTTATGATGTAAATTTATTTGTATTTACCAATATGAGCCCAAACTCTTAAACAAAAAATGGACATTTACAATGAGTGTTAATCTAATGTGATTCATGTTTTTTAAAAAAAGGTCAAAAGAGAAAGCAGGGTAGGGCAGGAAAGAAAGTTTTCATTGCAACAATAAAGCCCAATAAATCCTCTTTAGTTCCTTTTGACAATAATGCAAGTAAAAATAATAGCTATGAGATCTTTAGTTCCTTTTGAAAATAATGCAAGTAAAGCTAATAACTATGAGATCATAGTGATTGAATAAAAATATCATAAGTGAAGTGAGGATTTTAGGGTGAATATAATGCATATATCTAAAAAAGATGCTTAAAAATACTACCAATAGTAAAATCCTCAAACACATTTACTAGTAAAGTAGGACTAGAATAGAGCAAACATAACATACTTTATTAGCCTAGTTAAAATCACAAACTAACAAGGTACATTTGAAACACTAATGCCATATTTTAACTATTGAAGAAATGAGATCATATATCATTAACCAATATTGAGAAACAATAAGACATGAAAATAATGAAAGTAGCGAGTCAATTATTATAATTTTCTTTCTTCTTGCATTAATACCACAAAATTTTGTCTCTAAAAATACAATGAAGGGGGAGAACCCCTATATATATTCCATTTGAATGCCTCAGTCAGTTATAAAAGGAACTAGATAATAAGACACTTATCAGTAGAAATTGTCTCCCATGTCCTAAAGTTAGAGAATATTCCTTATTCAATATAGGGGAATATTTTACAATGTAATTTGAAGGACCTTGGGACATGATTCTTGTTAAGAGGGAGCCCAATAGATAGCTATTTTGTTCTTGAAGAGCTTGGCTAGGATCCAACTAGTGTTGTTAATGGTGAAGCTCTTGATGTAGAAGAAGATGGAGTGCTAGTGCTAGCTAAGGATGAAGAGATTCTAAGAGGGTCTGATAAGGTGGTGGCTTCTATGATGGTAGTTTGTTTTTAGAATTCAAATTTCCCTTTTTAGGCTTCAAATCATTTATTGTAGTTGCTATCAATCAATCTTAGATTGATGATAGGATCCTTTAGTAGCTTGGATATGAGTCTCACAATTGCATCATGTTTGTTTAGGAGAGGTCATATAACTTTGTTGATGGCTACATCCTTCTCTATCCTCTAATTGGTAGAGGCTATCAGATCTACCATCTCTTGTCTAAAGGTCACCCCTCTAGACATGGCTTGTTTTCAAAAATTTCACCATAAAGTTATGTAGATGGGACTTGAAGGCATCCTTGCTGATAGTGGATCCATCCTTTTTAGTAAGGTGTGTGATTTTAACATCCTTTAATAAGATAACGACTCTATCACCTTGTTGTGTGAGAGACTAGCCTAATGATCTCATTTCATCAATCCACTAGGTTAGGGATTTCCTCCTACCAATCAAATAGGATTGATAAATGTTCAAGTCCTCTAAAGGAATCAAATTTAGGTCCTCAAATTTATTCATTCTGATTAACCTCATCAATTTGATTATTTTACTATCGTATCCCCTATATGCAAATTATACCTTGAGGACTTTATTATATAATTCATCATCATTTACCTTGTACTGAGCCAAGGTATTCAATATATCAAACATATCTTCCATATCATGTTCCAATTTTATTATGGTCTAAGTTGTCAAGGTGGATTTTTTATATTGCTCCAAGTTAGTTATTCTTTGCTACACTCCCTTAGTCAATTTAGTAGTTATATCCATAATTTCTTGGAGACATAAGATGGGGTACTCCTCATACTAGTACTATTAGCCCTACCTAGCCTTCTTTGTATTTTTTAACTCAAATAAGGTTTCCTTTGACTCATACATGATTATCTAGTTTGGGTGGGTGACCTTCCTCTTGGTCACCCTCTTCATTACCCTAGCCTCCTTATTAAATTTCAATGTGAACTATGGGGGGTAAATTATGACCAAATATGGGTTCCTATTTATATCCAATTACATCTTCTTAATCCATGTATTGTTTGAAGAACCACTTGGGGGATCTGATGATGGAGGTAAAGGTTGAGCTGGAGTCAACCCTTAGAAGGTAGATGTCTAAGAAGTATCAGTGGTCATGACTAATATAAATGTAGAGCTAGGGGACTAAAAAGCACTAGTGATAGTTGTAGAACTAGAGGAGAACATGTTGAGGCATGATTATTATTGTTTTATTTAAATAATTGTTGTTTTCATTGATGTCAAAGTCAAGATAAATATCAGTTTTGTCAAGGTTAGAGTTGAGGTCATACATGGTGAGAGATATGTGTCAAAGAAGTCTCATGACAAGAGAAAATTTGAATGAAACCTCTTGTCTCTATGATGAGAGAGAATTTGAATGAAACCTAGTAATTTATCTATGTTTTTTGGCATGTCCAAGTTAGGATCATCGTATAAGGTAAGCTATTATTATGTACTAGGTGTTTTAAGAAGCCTAGTCTAAACTAAAGAAGAGGTGTTTGCATAAAAATCATAGTAAATCTTGATGATTTGTGTCATTACATGAATGAGAGATTATAAAAATCTATATAAACATGATAAAGAGGAAAATAATCCTTTAAATTAGTTTCAAGGTCAAGTCTTGAGGCTTAGGCCTGACATAGAGACCTAGTAAGAAGGCATAGGCCTGGTAGCATGTTGAGGTGATCAATATGAGACATGTGTGATGAATTTTGATAGTTTATTAGTAGGATATAAGGTCATATGACATGTTTATGAGTATTTTAAATAATTTTAATAATTTTTAAGTAAAGTTCATGATCTAATTATGATTGTTAGTGTAAGGTCTAGTGTACAAAGTGACCTATAGTGGCCTAATGAGGGGTAAAGATCATCTCCAAAGGTGAAAAATATATTGATAGAATTTAAAAAGGTATTATAGGTTATTTTAAGAGTTTTTAAAAAGTTTTAGATCATTTATTGAATAATAAATAATTAAATCTAGTGATAAGGTCCTCTGTGTGCATAGAATGGGGTGTTGTAGACCTAAGAAGAAATTTCTTGTGCTCGTTGGCATGTGAAACCTTTACTTGAGACATTGAGAAATCAATGGAAGTTTGGTAAGGTCCATATATATATATATATTTATATATATTTTTTGTATTTGAGGGGAAATCCTTTATGAACGATTGCTAAGAAGGGAAACCAGTTAAAACCCTCCTAAAACCCTCATAATGACTTGATTCAAAAGATCTTGTTGATTATAAATTAAAATAGTTTTTTTGACCAATTTTTATGTTTCTAACATGTAAAATACTCTTCAAAGTTTATCCATGTGGTTTTATTTTGTCTTGATAGTGAGTAAAAGCTATATGAAATGCCTTATTTCTATGAATTTTAATGTAACAGGCAGGGTTGACTAGATCAAAGCATGAAAATGGATAAAATATGATGTGTACTACTTTTATTTTATGAAAATTAAATTTTTTTAGTATTTTTTAGACATAAAATGTGCTAAACTGATCATAGAAGATAACCTATTATTATATAGACCTAATAGGCAAGGCAATGAGAAAACTAGGCAAGAATGAGAATAAGATTAGGGATTGGTTTTAGAGGACTAGGGATGGATCCAAATGCATGGGGTAATTATTAAATACATATTAATTGAATAACCTTGGTTTAAAAGTGTTTATGATTCTCATACATAAGCAAAAAGTTGTCATCAAAATGGTATGTCTAACATAGTGAAGTTTGTGTAGAGTGAACTTGTGAGATTGGTTTGTAAGACTAATATCGCTATATAACCATGAAATATATATTTTTAAATATTATGTAAGTATTATTAATTTTCATTTAAAATCATTTAAATATCAAAAAAGTTTTTACACGTGTACTAAGGCTTAGTTTCCATGACTATGTTTTTGGTGTTACATGCAATTTTCTGTGTGTGAATGAAAATGATGTTACTGAGTCATTTTGCATTGATATTTAGGATATAATTACAATTAAGGTGTTATATAGGTATAATATTTTCATTTAAAACATTTTTATGAATTATATACCCATATGAATGTATGAAAATTCAAAGGCTTTTGACTGGGTTCTTAAGGCCTATGTGCAGTTCTAAGTAAGCTTACGAAGTTGATAAGTTTGGGGTCTCTTTTCCATGTTTTATGAATTATAATGAACATTAAATTTAACCTGAGGTAATGGATATTATATATATGTGTGTTTTTTTGGGTTTATTTGGAAAATTTGGTTGTATTCAATAGATTTTCTAGACAGACTTTTTGGCAGTAAGAAGGCCTATTTACAAGTAGACCTAATTGGGTGGTTCAAGGAGTGAAAAGAGACAAATGGTGTTGGGAAAATAAGGTGATATTATAAGGGGTATATTAAATTTAAATTTAAAGTGTTTTATCCATTTTTATAGGATAAAAATTTTCCAAGAATTTCTAAGTGAAAAGTGTTCTTAGAGAAGGCCTAATTGAATTAGGTCTCTATTAGGCCTAATGGTGGTTTTAGACCTTAAGTGTAATGAACAGCCTATGTAGTGATTTTTTAACTTATTAAATATGTGTATTGATATATTTAAAGTGTGATAAAAGTGTATTAAGGTTATTTTCTTACCAATATGGGTATGAGCAAGAGTCAAGTATAAAGACAAGGCATAATAGGCCTAATTTAACTAGTTAGAGATTTGAGAAAGTAAGTGAAGGATATAGAGTTTTGAAGAATAGGTAAAGGGATTGAAGATAATAAAATATTAATGATTAATATTCCATGAATATCTAACTATGTGTCTAAAATTATTGATCAAGGTCATTTAACCTAATTCTACCAAAGAAAAGGATAGTTGAGCGAGAAGGTTTAAGAGGCTATTTGAGAGAGTTGAATAGTAAGAAGAGAAAAAGAAGGAGGTCATATTAAGTTGAGTGAGAAATAGGTGTTAAAGGGTTATTATATATTCAATTTAGATTATTTGGTGATATGTTACATAGGGGGTTGGATCCTCCTTACAGGTTGACTAAAGGATTGGTTGAGTTGGTGCTTGACTAGTGAGGGGTTGGTACTCCTTGTGGGGTCGGTGCCTCACTAAAATATTTATCCATTTATTATAATATATTAGTCCAAGTGGTTTCTAAATGGGTTTTATTACCCTATAGTGTTTCCCACATATATCTTATGTCCTTATGTTGTTTACTTTCATAGATGCTTGTGTATGGATTGATTGATGTAAGTGAATGAATGTTTCATGAATGTTAAGTGAGATTGCAAGACTATTTTAAGACAATTGATTCAACCCATATTAGTATATATAATTATAATATAATAGGGGAACTTATGGAATTATGATAGTGGGACTTTTCTTAGATAGTTTTGGACTAAGTCTAAGCATAGGCCTCAGCCTGATTAAGGACAAATTGGCCATTACTGAGACCCTAGAGGTGGATGATATGGTGAAGGGGTTGATAGTGAGAAATGGAATGGTTATAAGCTTGATTATGTGTTTGGTGATGGGCCTATAGGGTAATATTTTGACATGGCCTAAAGTTGGGGGATCACTAAATATGTTCAAGGGTTACTTATAAAAAGGAGGTAAACAAACATGCTCCTAACTTGAAATGCTTGGTCCTTCCCTAACAGGTGGAAGTAGAGGCAATGCTAACATTGAGGTTGCCAAATTATAAGATACTATTACCCCTACTAAAGGTGTCACCTACATTATAATAATACTTTGCATCTGGGATGGGCTACTAGATGGGGCTCCTATGATAGAAGCCCATCTAATTTATTTCCATACACCAACTCCTTTTTCCAAAGTAGGAGATAATGCCTAAAATAATCTACAAATGAGTTATAGATTATTTAGTCCTTCCTATTTATCACTGGTGGCATGGATAGGAGATGCTGATGCTTTTGCTTGAGTGTCATAACATTCAAAAACCTAAAAAAACTCTACATCATCTAGTCTTCCTTTCACCTGTATGATCTTAGTAGCCTTTAGTCCCTGCTTCACCTCTACATCATTAGATATAATAAGTTAGAAATATTTTTCATATTTAGGTTTATGATGGTATATAATACTAAAATATACCCTGTGTTTGAGGTAGTGATTGAATGTCAAGTGTGTAGGGTCCCATTCCCTATCGGTATCCTTCTCAAAACTAAAAGTAGACCTCTATTTGGTAGAAACCATGACTAAGTGCCAATTATCAACTTTAAATTGACTGATGTTGGCTAATTAGGGATGGAATTATCCCTTCTTATTCTTTCATAGTCCATCTACTTTTATGAGTAGTTAAAAGGATATCTCTTTCTCAACTAGTTTGTCTGGCACCATGGTGGGAAACCTAATTGGGATGTCCTAAATTCCCTCCAATATTTTTATGGTGTAATTGGGGTAGTACTAGTAGGATCCCAATGTGCTAAGTGTTACCCTAATCTCTTCTAATATCCTAAGCATAGTGCTCTCATGGATGGGCTTATATATAATTAGGTAGAATTAATTAGCAATGGCTCACATATCCTCCCTATACCTATAAATTCTAACCTTTGTGAAGACATGGGGCATGGCCCATTTTAAGTTTATATCCCAATTGGTAAACTAGGGGAACTTTAGAGTGACATAGATGGCATAACCATGTAGGACAACATATATAAATTATTTCCTTGGTTAGCCATGGTCTTCCTGTCTTAAATTTGGTTATGGGGATCTAATTGATTTTGGATTTGAAGATGAACTTTCCTTGATTTTCTACTTAGCTTCTCAATACCTCTATGATGTGTTAGTTGAGTCATTGGGTTATAGTTTCTTGATTATAAACAATTTTAGACTTAGGCAAGTCATAATAGGTATGAAATGCTAACCTAGATATAAAAGTGATATCATTGCCTAAATTGAATGACTTGAGTACATTATCTATACACCTAGATTGGATGAATATTTGGTGGACTAAGTCTACATAGGGGATTACCTCTAGGTTGGATGCATCCTTGTGAAATATTATAGACTTAAGTGACAAGATGTTATACCTCTATTCTAAAACACTAGGATATTCCTCATCATCACTATCCTAGTCTGCCATCCTCTCAACATGGTAAAATAAGTCATTGTAGTGTTTTTAATCTATGGTCAATGCAATGGTATTAAAATTGTTGTCTCAAAATACCATATTTGTACCATATGAATAGATAAATAAAACCTATTCTTACATGGTAGATCTAGATGTTCTTGATTTGGCCATGGATTTTGAATTTTAATTGATGAGATCATGTATTGTCTTGATGCTAGATGGATGCATAAAAGTCTTCTATCAAATAGTACATAACACTTTAGAGTTATTCAATAGATAAAAATTGAAAGTGAATGTAAAGCCTTGATATTGCAAAATTTAAACTCTAAATTTTTGGAATTTTGAACTTTAAGATATGAGTCATAAATGGCAAGTATCTTTTATTTACTTTAACTTAAAGCTGGGGTGGTTCTTTATTTTTGTTCTAATGGCTTCAAAAATCCACCTTTGCAAATTAGCCAATAACTGCTCTTGGTTATCCATGCATCTTCCCATAAATGACTTGAATTTTCCCTTGAGGTGACTTGCCTTTATATCTACCAAAATGAGCCTGATAAACATTTAATTCACACCAATAAATGGTGATTCATGGATAGATATGTGATTTTTAGGTGTTGTACTCAACATGCATTTAACACTTGGCATTACACTATGTACTTTAGCCTTTTATTTTAAGTATCAGGTTACTTGGGTGTGCTATGAGATATTCTACCAAGTGACACCTTTTGATTGGATCATGTCTCCTTTTGATGTTGCATGGTTTGACCCCATTTTGATTTAGGCTAATGTGGTTTTGGGACCCCTACTAACTTGCCAAGTGGTAGGCTTTCATTAGCTCATGCTATCATGTGGATTTATTATATGGGCCTTTTGATGGAAAGCCTATTATGACACTTTGGCATGTGACATATTTTGATTAGATCACTCTTTACTGGGTTAAGCAACTCCCTTTGATTATGTATTATCATGAGGTAAGGGGTCCATGTGTTATCAACCTATTGGTTCTAGCTACTAGGTGGCTTCCATATAGTATCCAACTATTCACTATTGGGTGATTGAGTGACAAGTGTCACCTTTTCATGCATTTTTAGTGTTGTTAGAATTGAACTTTACATATTATCCCTAGGGGTGTGAAAGGTGTAACTGAGTGCCAAGTGTCATGATACAGTTGGATCGCTCTGTTGTGGAACTTGAAAGCAGTCAAGGTCTTGAAAGTCCATGATTGAGTGTTATGTGTAATTATCTGATTGGGTCACTTTTATTTATAGGTTAAAATGCATTGATCAGATGATAAGTGCAATGTTCCCATTAAGTCACTTGATTGTGATATTTGAGAAATAAGTAGGATCCTTAGGAAATCATGATTGGATGCCAAGTGGCATGTTGTGATGGATTCACTAGGTAGTAAACTTTTGTAAATTCCATAATTGAGTGCCAAGTAGCAGACCCCTATCAGATTGTGGGGTTCTAAACCTTTCATAATTTATTTTGAACTCAAAATTATATGATTGAATGCCAAATGGCATGTTATGGTTGGGTTGCTAGGTCATGACCATTATTTAAGGCTAAAGCATATGTGACTAAGTCCCAAAATTTATGACCAAGTGATTGATGCATGTGATACTTCCACATGTCAACTGAGGTTGAATTGACTTTTGGATCTTGCGCAAAGGAAAAAGATGTATATTTTAGTGATTTTTTTGATAAATAAAAAAGGGGGGAAGTCCAAATTCATAAATCTAGAGTATGAAATCTGACTTAAACCTTATTATAAAACATAAAATCAAGGTACATCTTAGTATTGAATACAATTTTTGACATAGCCAAATTGTTACTACAATTTGAAACCTTAATTAAGTGACTTTGATTGCATTTTTGAGAACCATACCTTGGTTTTAGGTTTGTAACCAATTTTAAAATCACTTTTAAACAAGTTAGATCATTCAAAAATTGATGAACTTAACCATTTAATGAAACATTTTAAAAGGTACTCATTAATACTTGTCATGGACCAACATGACTTTAAAACTTTTAAAAATTATGCAAAGGGTTTTCTATCATGTGGAACAAATGATAACTTATGTCCTAGGGTGAATGACCCAAAATTTTATGGGGTTCCCATTTTTAGAAAAATGGGGCATGTTGAACTCAACATCTCCTACAAATATAAACAGATTGAGACAAATACAACAAACATAGTTAGAGACCAAATAAAAAATAGACTTGGTAATAGATAACTTGGAGAAATAGAAACAACTCCAAATATTGAAAGAAGTATAAGAAGGTCAAACACAATAGAATATTAAATTATAAAAATAACTAGACAAGGATAAAATAAAAATATAGGAAATTACAAAGATAGATACCTAACAATCTAGGCATATTCTGTAAAAGGAGAATGTAGAAAAAGAGAAAAAAACTAGAAAAATAAAAGGAATAAAAAAGTAAATCAGAAGAGAAGAAGAAAATAAAAATATAATAGGAAGGAAAAAAGAGCAGAGGAAGAGAAGAAAAGTAAAATAGAAGAGGAAAAAGGAAACATGTTGAAAATAACACAAGGAAGAGAAAAGAAAAACAAAGGAGGAATAAAAAATAAACAAGAGGAAAAAATAAAAATAGAGCAAGAGGGAAAAAAGAAACACGAGGAGGAGAAAATAAAAATGGAGTATAAGAGAAAGGAAGAGAATGAGTATAGAGAAAAGGAAGAAACAAAAAAGACAAAACAATAAGAAAAGGGGAAAAAGGGTAAAGAGGTTAGTAGCCCTTATGCAAGCTCAATAGAAATAAGGGATACTAGTAAGATATCATTGAAAAGTTTCATATGAGAAATAAGAATGGTTTAGAGTAGTATAGCTACTCCCATGGATCACCCGAAATGGAAAAAATTAGAATTGGCACAACACAAATACTTATCATCCATAATTATGGTGCCACTAAGTTTTATTCAATCTACTGTAGGAGGATAGATTACAATATACTTGCAATAAATGACCCAAAAATAAAAATAAATAGTTGAAGATACTTTTATCTAAAGTTATAGGGTAGAATATATGACATAATGTGTAAACTTAGAAGAAGGTATCAAAAAGTGTTTAGCTGCCTTAACTACTACTAGACCTCAATATGATCCAACACAACATAGATAATAGAAAGATAATTGGAGGAAACCATGAAGAATTTCATCTACCATGAAGGATCTACAATATATAATAACATAATAAAAGTAATAACTAAAGACACATACGAGGAAAAAATATTAGGCCCACTATTAGGAGAGTATCATGTTAGAAGAATGGAGTACAAAGAGTAAGTGGGAAAACTTCAAAAAGTAATGGGAGATTTAGATACCTATTTTTCCTTTTTAATCAGTTGGCCCTTATGTATCTAAGATAAAAATAAGGAGTAATAGGAGATAAAGAAACAACTAAGTATTGACTCTACTAGTTTTGGTTTTCACAAAATTCCCTCTAAGATAAAACATGCCAAATGGATAAGTTTGCATGAATAATATAAAAATAAATAATCTCAATACATATTTATTTATGAGGACATGACAGGCTATGGGTTTTTATTGAATACCAAATAGAGAAAATGGAAATTCAAATCAAGGGTCATGAAGTGTATTTACACATAGTAGATAATTACCTAGCCCTAAAATAAACAAAAATGACAATGCAAGAAAATGTGGTGATAAAACATAAGATTGTAGATGCCAAAGGAATAATTATGAATTGGGAAACTTTTTCTAAGTAAATGACGAACAAGTACATGAAACATATACACAAATAATGGGAATACACATCATGAACCATAATTTTTCTAAGTTTTTGGCATTTAATCAAATACCTGTCAAAGTAAAGAGTAAGGCATTATAGAATAGAGAGATCTGCAAAAATTGTAACAACTGTTTCTATTATATTTATACAAATAAATAAAAATTATAGTAGAGAATACTATGTAGTGATTACTATGAATGCGCACACCTACTTATTTTAATTTTTGAATATATAAGATAACTAATTCTAACCAATATTAACATCTTCATCACATTAGTTTCAACTGAAGTTAATTGAATTACAAAAACATCTGTAACTAAAGATTCTGATTTTATGTCAATAACTTACTTTACTTTATTTTCCACTACCATAATACTCTCATAATAAAACAATCAATAGGAAAAACTTATTACTCATCCCTTTTTTTACTTACTATATTTAACATATGCCACTTGTTAAATTATTGAAATCAATTCCAATATTTTACATGCAAATTAATGCTTGAATGTCATATATATCAATTTGCATTACATATTAGTTTCTATCCTATTATGGTTTCCAAAACCAAATTAGGGTAAAAAATAATGAATCAATCAAACCTTAACTCTTATCCTTCTCTAATAGCTCTAACTCAACATCTGAAAAATTTCCAAAATTTCCAAGTGTCTCAAATAATAGGTTGATGCTCATGTTTATAAAATTCTTAGACCACTTTGACCCTTGTCATTTGTTGCTTTCTTAGCTCCACTTGTCCCTTCTCTACCAACCATAAACCCACATGTTCATATTCCTCAACATATTATCTTACTCTAATAAGCAAATACTTTTCAACTTGGATTGATCCTATATAATATACATTATCCTTTCTTGGATGCCTTATATATATCAACTTATCCTTAACTATGTTTCTTCTTGTGTTTATTTCAATTTTGTCTTTCTTGTCCAATTTGTGTTTCTTTCAACATGTGTTTTATGCATCAATCATGTTTCCTTCTGATATATGCATAAAAATCATACATATGTGTTTTCACCATTATTTTTGATGTATTTTTCACACTTATATTGTATACACATAAAATTAATCATTAAGTTCTTGATGATGTTTAATATTAACATCCTTACTTCACTTGGCCCATTCACCATTTTGATAACTTATAGTCTCTATGTGAGCATTAAATATTCTAAAAATGATCTTATAACTATTATAAAAATCATTGAAACATCTCTAATATACTTATAGGCACTTGTCAAATCTTTTACAATAGTCTTTGTCCTTCTAGGACAATACCACTCTAGGTTTGACAAGGCCATTCTGTGGCCTTGTCCCTTACACCTAAATAGTAACTTTTTAAAATTGATACATTGAAATTAAACCCTCTCATGATTTTATCAAGGATAATTAGTAGATATATTCCAAATAATACCTTATATAAGCACAACAAGGCTTCAATCACTTGGAAATTTTATTGCACATTTAACAAAAGAGCTATATTTCTTCCAATTCTAATTATAAATCATTCTAAAAATCATAAAACAATTGTGAATATATTTTATTATATTTAAAAGGCACTCATTATCATGCAATCAAATAAATATATCTAGTTTCATTTATTTAGTAAAATTTAAAATTTACACTCACTTTAGGAGAGATAACTACATCAACATGAGGTATTTTTGGGCTATGTAGGCATCACCAAGATTAAGTGGGTTTTTATAAGAGTATCTCAGCTATTAACCTTACCCTATTCCCACATTTTTTCATTTAAACTCTATTGTGTTTATTGTATAAGAGCTAGGGTTTTATGTTTTTTAGGTCTCTACATGATAAATCAGTGCACACATAAAATCATTAAACCCTCACAGATATGTGCATAGACCCAGATCAAAAAATTAGTCACATAATCAATGAAGATGTAGTTGTAGTCAATAGATAAGGCCATAGTGTATCCCTAGCCTAATATTGTACCATTGTCCTTGTGTAGTTTAAATTCATATTTTTAGACATGACAATTTGCAAGTCTTATGAGTTAATTTCTAGTCATGGTCAACATAAGATCTATTTGAGAAAGGTTTGCATATCTATTGATAAATTTACTATTTTATCTAATTTATAATTCTATAAATTATTTATTCTACTTCTATATTTGTATATTTATTGTATATCAATTTCAATAGTTTATATCTATTTATTTAATTCATTTCAATTCAAAATAGATTAAACATTCTAGTGAACTCACAATTTTATTTAATAACACCACTTGCTTGATTTTTGTGTGGTCTAGAGTTTCATCTGAATTTTTTGATTTCAAAAAATATAAAATTATTGATTCCTTACACACAAAAAATGATTTTACTTTCACTTTATTTTCTATTTTTTGTGCTTATTTTTAGAATTATGTTTTAGAAGTTTTAGAACTCATGTGACTATCATTACGAGATATGTGATGATATATTTTATAGACATTATGGTGTAAGAGGTTTAACCTAATAATTATAACCATTGTACAACACTAAACATATATTTTAGTTTTCACGTACTTCAGGTATATTAGAAAAGACTAATATCCATTATTTATACCATATGAAGCCTATTTTAGCTATTTGATTTGTGGTGCATCTAAGAGGAGTGTATTACCCAAGGAATTTACTCTCACCATACCCTCAGAAATAAGGTTAGTGGGATATGAGCATGTTTTTGCCTCAATATTTAGTGTGTTTAAATATTTGGTTGACACTAATAAATGAATGGAAAATTATCCTTTAGAGCCCACACAATCATTTAAACCCTTGCCTTGATCACCATATACCTTGATTTTTACTTGTATTGTATTCATCATGGGATCAATGAGCAAATATTTATTTCATATATTACATAGGATTATAAAATTCATTGCCACAACTTGTATTACCTTTCAACATGTTATTCATCATTTTTTACATGGATTTAATGTCAAATTAATAAATAAGTTACACTAGACAAGGCCCAATCTCACGACCTTATTATTTAAAATGGTTGCACTACTATGTTATGTCATTACTCTTCTTCAATAAATATTGTGAAATCTGAAATGACTTGGTAATAAGAGGAATCATATGTTATATATTGTATCAAATATTCAACTCTAAAGGATCTTCCATTGCTTATTCCACATCTTCTTGAAGGGTGCATCATGGCTCTTATTTCAAAACCCAATACTTAGGAATAATCTGGTCAAACTGATGAAGTGAAATTTATGCATTACCTTCATGAACATCCAAACTAGGTTGAATCACTCTTATATGTTTCTAGAGATGAATAAATAAATGTACCCAAGGTATCTCTTCTAATGTTGTCACTTTTACTATTGCATCCATTCATATTTCTATACCTTTGGATAATTCTATAACACCATATCTTAGTTGGGAACATCACCTGGTTTCCAAAAATTATCCATGCCTATGTCTACTCATGCTCCCCTAATTACCTCTGCAAATGCTACTCTTGAGAATGCATGTCTTTCCTTACAATTTAAACTCTCTTACATTAAGCAAATTATCTCTCATGGTAGCCCATAAATGGACTTAGATTATTTGTTACATAATATTTTGGCATAATAAATTTCATCCTATCCATTACTAGTTAGATTTGTGTCTCCTAAGATTATTCGATATGAAGGAAAAGTTGAACCTGAACAACATTTGTGTGTATTCCATGCAATTTTTTTAGATTATACAAATAATGAAAAATTGTTAACAAATATCTTTCCAATAAGTTTCAAAGAATATTCTCTTAGATGGATATATGATCTTCCTATTTAATTTATAATTTTTTTCATCCCTTTGGCAAATCAGTTTTTAACACACTTTTCTATCAACATTGGTGAAAAGTTGTCATATGCTCAAATTGCTAACCTCAAACAAGTATCTAATGAAATAATTAGTGAATATATTCTAAGATACAATACTATGCTATAAAAAATAACAAATCAAATGGTTGATAATGAGATCCAAGATATATTTACTTAAATTTTATTATCTCCACTTCAAGAGTAAACTATGTTTGATATATTCAAATATTTTGATGAATTATGCCATACAGTCAAAGAGCGTGAGGTCAAATTGATTTATTTGAACAAGATCAAGTATACTTCAAATGATCCTTTACTTAAAATGTGAAGTTTTAAAGTAAGCCAAATTATAAGAGCAATAAAAGTAAGAATTAAACTCATATCATAGTTATTATTATCTCATAACCAACATCAAAGCTTCAACTACAAGCTCCACATATGAGGAAATTCTCAAGGTTACCTTCACCTCCTCATACATGATTGAAAAATATACTTGAATGCATTATCATCACTCTTCCTCCACCAATGAAAGTGGACATGTCTACACCATAATCTAATTTTTTTGATGGAAATACATATTGTGACTACCATATATGTATGAAAATTGTACAAACATATGTTTCTAATTTAATCAAAAGATTCAAGATATTAGTGATGCAAACATTATTGATATTGGCATATCTCAAAATGTACAAAGATATTTTTCTAAATCTTGAAGCAAATATAAAAAAAGATTCTTAAGTACATTATGTATATAATGCTTGTCCTCCTCCTTCTACAAATGGGTATCTAATTGATAGACTCATTGGTATAATTATAAGCAAACAAGCATCATGTCCTATGATTATATTTTATGATAATGAAATTGATTATGATGATTCAGATAGACATGCATTTTTTATTTGAGCATATGTTTACAAACAATCCATACATAGTGTTATGATAAATAATAGATCAAGTAAAAATGTGTGCACCATAACACTACTCTACTCTCCTAGATATAAAAAATAAGATTTAAAAGATACTTCTATATCTATCAAATCATTTTATGGTTATACACATGATACTCTTGGGCATATAATACTACCTTTACATATAAAACCTCTTATAGTGCCTACTACATTCTTAGTTCTACCAAACATAGGGATATTTGATATACTATTAGGATGACCTTGGATACAAAAAATTAGATAAATACCTTCTATAATTCATAAATTTCTCAGATATATTCATGACAATTAAGTGGTCAACATTTTAGGAATCTAATATGAATATCTTTTGGAACCAATTCTATTCACTTCTCCTATAAAATAATTGGAAGGCACACACATTGAGAAACATGGTAATAAAATAGTCTATAGAACTATTCAATATAAAATTACAAAATAAATTTCTCCATCTACTTATGAACATGATAAAGTTATACATGAGCATATTACTAAATTAGTTTCTCCATCTAGTTACGAACATGATAGAGTCACACATGAGCATATGTAGTTAGTTTCAAAAATCATGGTACATTATCATAAGTAAAAAGTGGCATATAAAAAGATGTCTCTATCTCCTAAGGCAGCATAGATTATTTATAAATATTCACCACATGTACATGTTGATACATTTTATCCTATTATACATGAGGATACATGACCACATGGGTATATGAGTAGTGGTTCAGATGGTTATATTACAAAATATTCTCATAATTCACATTTAGAGTCATCTATAGTTGGCACATATTCTTCATAAGAAGTCACTTTATACAAGATAGTTGGGTATACATTTGTTTGGTTGAATAGAGCCTTCTAGTTTCTCATAGTCTACTAATGGGGTTGAATCTCTTGATTAGGCATATATATATTGCTTTGTACATAGATTATTTACTTTTAATTTTTACTTATTCTATCCCAATTTTAAAACAATTATTATAGACATTAGTTTTAACTTTAATTTTGGGTACTTTCCCTCTTGATTTTAAAACTGGTTAGAATAATCCAAAATAACTATCTTACAAATTCTTGCTTACTATTTCATTTATATCATGTTATGGCTCCATTTTCACTTATAGGATCACATCTATTATTTACATTATCCATAAGTACACATAGATTCTTACCCATTTAGAGCATGGAAATCCTTATCTACATTGATATATTTTTTTTCACATAATTTGGGGGCACATGGCTTGCCTACATTTCTTATCATACTATGCTTTAACACCTTCTTGTGGATTGTTCTAATTCCTTCCTTTTCCACTATTTTTGAAGCCTAGATTCTTGGCACATTTTCAAATTCTTTCTAAATTTAAATATTTTCAAAAATAAAAAAAATCAAAAAGTTAAAACTTTTTAAATTTATCAAAAATCCAAAAAAATCAAAATATTTTCAAAAAATTCAAAATCAAGACCTAAAAAGTATTTTCAATTATTTCTAGCTTATTTTTTTACATATGCTATTTATTCCATGTTAGGTAGATAACATATTTTGATTTTAAATACTCATTACTTTTTGTGAGCTATTTGAGTGTGATATAAGGCATACTTTCACATGGTTCTTTGATATCAAGCTTTCCTTATTACCCAAACAACCTTGCTAAGTTGGGGGCATCTCTTTGTTCTCCATGAATAATTCAATAGGTTGTATCTATCTAGAACCTTTCTACTGTGTGGAGATACATATCATACAAATATCTTGTTAATCATTCATAATTTACGTTATGTTAGATGAAAATATTATTTTCTAACAATGACATTGATACATATGATTGATCTACACTAGTTTCATTTTCCACATGTTTCTTTCTTACCTTAATATATGATAGGTTATAACTTGTTTAATTATTATGTGTGGCCATTGGCATTGTATGTGCAAAATACTTACATGTTCTTGCTTGAATGGTATTATCATGTAATTTATGTGTTTCCCTTGGCCTCAACTATTTATGTGACATTCACATGTCCCTTGTATATGGCCTTTGGACCTTATGTGTGACATTATATGAAAATTTAGTGACATTATATGACATTGCTTGTGTGTTCATTTCTTGTTACTATGGTTCCATGATTTAAATCATGAATTACTTCTACTCTCTATTATTACTTTAGTGTCATGATACATATCATGCAAATGTTGCTTCTATGCTAACACATGTTTCATATTAAATTTAATATTATATTCAATACTATGATGCAATTTAGTTCAAATATTTAAAGTGTTACTATATGATTAACACTTTCACACATGCTTTATTTTGAGATAAGTGACTTTCAGGTTATGTTTCTCATCTAAAAATGGGATTGTCTTGAAAATTAAAGCCTCATGATTAGATTTTATATGTATGGCACTATAAAGTTTCAAAAATTATATAATGATTAAAAAAAAATATTATAGGGGCATGTGACATGCATGTGCACTCATTCCTACAATTACTTCAATATAGATTTTTAATATATATGCATGGGCATGCGCAAAATTAGTTACAAGGTTCAATTTTAAAATAGTTATAGTTACATTAATTTAAAATAATTACAAGTTAAATTGAATTTAAATTTTAATCTGGTGTAGTAAAGGGGGCATGATACTCATTAATGTTCAAGTTACTATATGGAAATTTCAAATTTATCAAGCTCAAAAGTTTCAAAGTTGTAAAGTTTTAAATAAATTCTAGATCTATATACAATAGTGTGATTAATATATATATTTAAAGTGGACCACATTAGAGTATAGTGACACTAAATATCTATTGTTATAATTTTTCAATGTATCAAGCCATAATTGGTGGTTTCACCTCTTTAATTATTTTATAGAGTAATCTACATAGTCAAATGACATTTGAAGCATATAATATTTCCAACTCAAGAGATTTAAAAAGTTTTAAAATTGAGACTTGATCAACCTCAATTTTACATAGGTTCAACATTTATATGAATGCCTCAATAAGGGGGAAAACACTTATCCACTTTTAATTTACATGGTAGTTAAATAACATACTAGTCTAGGTTTTATATCAAGGCATTTTGCATGATCAAGTTTCACATAAAAAGGTAAAATGTGTATACACACTTAGGTTTGAATCTAATTTAATCTAGTAATTACACTTCATTTCATCATTATAATAAATTGGGGGCAAATGTATATTCATAAAATTAATCACTACGTGCTTGACAATGTTTAAACTTGACATCCTTACCTCACTTGGCCCATTCTCAATTTCACTAAATTATAGTATCAATAGGAGAATTAAATACTATAAAAACTATATTATAACCACTTATAACATAATTTATAATCCCTAATCTACTTACAGGCACCTATCTTTTTTTCCCAATAGTCTTTGTCCTTCTAAGATAGGACCACACTAAGTCAGATAGGGCCATACTATGGCCTTGTCCCCTACACTGCAATGGTAAAATTTTAAATTATAGACATTTAAATAACCCTCCCATTATTTTAACAAGGTTATTTATTGTAATTATTTAAAATATTACCATATATAAGCACATAAAGGCTTTTCCAAACACATCTAACAATCACATGGCAATTCTACAACATACTAAGCAAAAGAGCAATATTTCTTCCAAATCCAATTCTAAAGCATTCTAACAATCTTAAGTCAAGTTTAAAACAAATAAAATTAATATATATATTTTCATTCATATAGTAAGAGGAAAAATTCAAACACTCACTCTAGGAGGGAGAACTACATCAACCTAAGGCTCTTTTGGGATATGTAAGCAACACTCATATTATATAGATTTTTCTAAGGGTAGCTTGACTATTTACCTAAATATATTCACCCATTTTTGAATTTGATATATATTATATTTATTATGAAATATCTAGTATTTTTTTTTCATGTCTCTAAGTGATAAATTGATACACTAAGAAAATCAATAAATCCTCGTAGATAGATGCATAAACCTAGATCAAAAAATCAATCACAAAGTCAACCAAAATATAACCAAAGTCAACATACATGGATATAGTATGACCATATCCTCCTAATTCAACCTTGTTCTAAAAAAATTACTTTTTTAATTTTCAAACATAATATAATTTGTAATTCCTTTTAGGTAGTTTCGAGTCATAGTCAACCTGCATAGTCAACATAAGATTTGCTTGAGGGAGGTTTGCATATTTATTGATCACTTTAATATTTTTAGCTAATTTAAATTATTTAAATTATGCATTCTAATTATATATATATATATATATATATATATATATATATATATATATAATATAAAATTTTAATATGTTAAATCTATTTATCTGATTCATTTCAATTCAAAATAGATTAAACATGTATAATACTAGGCACGAGTTTGTATGTCTCACCTACACATCATCATACTTAGTTGTTTCTAGAACAAGTGACCTTATATGAAAAATATATGGTCAACATTCCCTATCAAAACATTTCTTATATGTCTTCATGTATGTTTATACCTGATTTAATTATGGCAAGTTCCCTTTCTTGGGCAATCATAACCTCCACCACTTTGCCTTTCAATTAATTTTCCACTAGATCCTAAAAATCAATTACTAATGGTACCTATGGTATAAATTCATGTGTATCCTATATTAACCTCTTTAATACCTCTTAATTATGCATATTATTTTCATAAAATTTTAATATGGTTCATGTCACTTACTTCTATTACATATAAACCTCTCACACTATATTTTTTTTCACATTATCTTAATCTAAAACTCTTCAAACAATGCATCTTCATCAATGTGTTTCTTTTTCATTTCTACCTTAAACTTAGAAGCTTTGTTTAGCTTCCTTATCTCTCCACTTTTTAATTTTCACCATATATGTGCGTGTAGACACTAAAATCTATTATTAAGTACTTGGCAATGTCAAATTTGACATTTATTTACCATGCATGACTTATGTACACAAATATGGTCTTAGCTCGCTATCTCACCTTGTCCTAGTGATTTCTATGGGTTTGACCATTTTTTTCTATTATTACACACCTATAATAACCTCAATATATATTTAAAAACTACATACTATCCTGCATAAAATGTCTAAATGCTCAATTTAATCCTATTGTGCATGGGTCATTACTAAAAAACTAGGTCAATATTACTAATCAATAATAACTTAAGCTTGATGGTATTAACTCTCTCTCATCAAAAATAAATTTTAAATTTGAAGACATTATTATGGGTTTCCCCATATATTTAAAATGACACAGTGATAGAAATTGCCCAATTAGACTCATATAAATAAATCAAGGCCTCACTTTATAGGTGTACACACCTTAAATTGGTCAAGAAAATAGAAGGACTATGTATTTTATATCTCTTTCATAAGGAGTTCTTAATGATCAATGAATGTCTTATTTACATGGTAACTTTGGGATTTTGGTCCTTATTATAACTTGTATTTCCTTAACTTTTCACCTCCAGTGGTCTTATGTCATGACTATCCCAGTCATAGGGGCCCCTGACTTGTTAGTTTTAGTCACAACCCATTTCTTTTGCCTATAGGATAATAGCACGGTCTTGGATAGTAACACACTACACTAGTGTATACCATAGAGCTATTATCCAACAGTCATATTTTTAGCTCATTTTGGGTCTTTACCCTTCTTTGGGTCTCTTCTTATGATTTTATCTATCTACTTACCTTGTTGGCCTAAGAACAAGCATATTACACTCAAATTAAAGTTCTTTTTATATAAGTATCCTCACAAGGCATTCTAAATATAACACTTACTTATTTGTCACATAATTACATGAAAATAAGTCAATAGTATAGCTCAACACTCTGCATATTACTCAACATCACACATAGATTTACATGCTTGATCAAATAAGGGCATAAGAAAATTTTTATTATAATATATCATGCATGTTGATTATACACATTCCCCAAGGGAAAACCACATGTAATTTGAGACCCCTATCATTAGGGTTAATGTAGGAAACTGACATAACAACATGGGTTTTGTATCACATGATCATAATATCCCATAATCTAACTTTTTCCTTTCCTTTTAGATTTGATTTCATTATTATCTCTTGTGTGTAGGTATCCATTAGGGTTTTGAGGGAGAAATATCCAAATTATGACATAAAATGATGACCAAAATCTCCTAAACACATGTATAAAACCCAAAAAACTTCTCATATCATCCCTAGGAGTCTCAAGATCCCTGCCCACAAAAGGACATTATTGTAGTGATTTTGTCAATAGTGTAGTACACAAACATCCAACTAACTATGATACTATCCTAAGGTAACTAAAACTTCAAAATTAGATTGAAATGAATTAGTGTTGAGTTGTGGAGCTAAAAGCTTCCCTAGTGAGCAAATGTGGAGGTTGCTAGGCTTACACAGTAACTGACATCGATCAGAACAAATTGACATCAGTTAGGGGTTGATCGACATCAGCATAATCGATCAGAACCAACTGACATCGATTAGAGGTCAGCCAACATCAGTCATCTTCAGACCAACATCGACTTCTGTGTGTTTTTAGGCATTTCCAAAATTGCTATTTTTAGGGGAACAATTAGTTTGCATATAAAGACTAAAATTAGTCTTGAGTCTATTTTTCTAATTATTGTTTGCTTTCAATTCCATTTAAGAGACCCATGGGGCAGTATTGTAATAAAGGGGGGAACAATTCAGTAATTGAGTTGGTTGTAATTGATTGAGAGAGAGAGAAATCTTGAAGGAGAATTACTATACATTTGTGAGGTGTGAGGAGAGAGAGATTTCTTCATTGTATTTCCTTCTAGAAGAGTTTAATACAGATTGGTTTTTTCTCGTATCTCTTATTATTTGTTATTTTTGATTTCTAGTTACTTATTACTTCTGGTTTCAATTTCGTGTTTAGTTGCTTATACAAAAGTAATCAATTATACTCTAAGATCCTAACAACTGGTATTAGAGCTCTAAACACTAACAAGTGGTATCAGAGTGTGTTAGTGTTTGTTGATTATAGAATTCACTCATAGGGGTTTTTGATTGAGTGGGAGCAAAGCAATGGCAAAAGAAAGTAAACTAAGAATGGAGAAATTCAATGGCAAGAATTATCAATTATGGAGGATGCAGATTGAAGATTATCTGTATCAGAAAGATATGTATTTACCATTGGGTGGGGTTTCAAGGAAGCCCATAGATATGGAAGATGAAGAATGGAATATTCTTGATAGAAAGGCTCTTGGATCTATAAGGTTGAGCCTGGCAGCTTCTATGTTTTCCAACTTATCACAGGAAAAGACAATGATAGAGTTAATGGATACTTTGGCAAGTTTATATAAAAAACCCTCAGCTTCAAATAAGGTATATCTTATGAAGCAATTATTTAATTTGCAAATGCAGGAAGGTGGATCTTTATCTAGTCATCTTAATGATTTCCATATAATAGTAAATCAGTTAAATTTAGTCAAAATAGTTTTTGATGATGAAATTAAGGCTCTCTTAATCTTATGCTCTTTACCTAAAAATTGGCATAGTTTGGTAATGGTAGTTAGTAATAATGCATCTGCTTCAAATATATTGAAAGTTGATGATGTTGTTAGTGTAATCTTGAATGAAGAAATTCATAGGAAAAGAATAGGGGAAACATCAGGTAATGCTTTAAGTGTTGAAAGTAGGGGAAGGCAAAGAGAGAAAGGCAAGCAAGGGAAATCAAGGTCAAAGATGGGAAGTAGATCCAAATCCAGAAATGGAAGAATAACCTGCTAGAATTGTGGAAAGAAAGGGCATGCAAATAAGATTGTTGGTTGAAGGATAACAAAGAAAATCAACATGAAGGTAATAAAGAAGCAAAAGTTGCAGGTATTGTTGCACAGGATGCTCTTATATTTTCTTTGGATAATAAAGTAGAATCATGGGTTTTATATTCTGGTGCCTCTTTCCATGCTACCCCAAATAGAGAATTTTTCAATGATTATGTCCATGGAGATTTTGGAAAAGTTTATTTAGGGGATGATGAGCCTTGTAAAATTGTTGGCAAAGGAAAAGTGCAGCTGAAATTGCAGAATGACAACACATGGGTGTTGAAGGATGTCATGCATGTACCTATCCTGAAGAGGAATCTAATTTCTATAGGAAAGTTGGGTGATGAGGGTTGCACAATAACTCTCATAGCTGAATCTTGGAAAGTTTCCAAGGGTGCACTTGTATTAGCAAAAGGTAAGAGCGTAGGTACACTTTATCTATCTACTTGTATATGACTATTCTCCTTTTATTTTATCTACTTCAGATGTAGATGCAAAGCTGTGGCACTATAGGCTTGGTCACATGAGTGAGAAGGGAATGAATGTTATTAAGTTAAAAGGTAAGCTTTTAGATTTGAAAAGCATAGATCTAGATTTCTATGAGCATTGTATTTTTGGGAAATAGAAGAAAGTGAGGTTTCTCAAAACTGAGTCAACAAAGAAGAAGCACAAGTTAGAGCTTGTTCACACAGATGTGTGGGGACCAGCTCAGGTAGCTTTTATTGGAGGATCACAGTATTATGTTTATTTCATTGATGATGCTACAAGAAAGGTATGGGTTTATTGCATAAAGAGGAAATTTGTGTTTTTGACACATTTAAGAAATGGAAAACTTTGGTTGAGAATGAAATAGGTTTGAGATTGAAGTACCTTAGATCTGACAATGGTGGTGAGTATTGTAGAAATAAATTCAATAGTTACTATTCTATGAGTGGAATACACAAGGAAAGGATGGTTCCAAGGACACCTCAACAAAATAGAGTTTCTAAAAGAATGAATAGAACAATAATGGAGTGTGCATGGAGTATGAGGTTGCATGCTAGTTTGCCCTTACAGTTTTGGGTAGAAGCTGTAGATACTGTAATTTACTTGATTAATAGAGGACCTTCTACTACACTAGATGGTGGAATTTCAGAAGAGGCTTAGACAGGTAAAAAGTTAGATCTTTCATTTCTCAGAGTTTTTGGTTCTAAATCTTTTGTGCACATTGATAAAGAAAATAGAAAGAAGCTAGATGCTAAATCTATGCGGTGCACTTTTATTGGTTATGGTTTTGGAGATTTTGGATTTCAATTGTGGAATTTAGAAACTAACAAAATTATTAAAAGCCGTGATGTAGTTTTCAATGAGAAGGTGATGTACAGTGATCAACTCAAGAGGCTAAATAATTCTGAGCAGGACAATCTTGATTTGGAAGAGGTTATGATCCAAAATGAGCTCATGGGTAAAAATCATCACTCACAGAAAAACACAGAGATTGACATCAATCAGGTGGAAACCAATGTCGATCAAGTGGAGACTGATGTCGATCAGGTGGAAACTGATGTCGATCAGGAGGAATTGACATCAGTCAAGTGTAGACCGACATTGATTAGAGATGATCGAGATTGATCACTGTCAGAAGAAAATTTGGGTGGATAACAAGCTATAAATGAGTCTCAAATGCCCATACAGAGGTCTGAAAGGGTAAGTAAACCTATAATTCATTATTCCCCTTCTTTATACTACTTATTGTTCACTGATGGTAGAGAACCAAAATTTTTTGATGAGGCAATGCAGGTAGAATCTAGGAAATAGTGGGAGCATGGCATGAATGAGGAAATTGATTCCTTGGAAGAGAACTATATGTGGGATTTGGTTGAGTTGCCAGCTAGAAAGAAAGCACTAAAAAAATGGGTATATAGGTTAAAAGAAGGAGAGAATGGACAAATGAGACATAAGGCCAGGTTGGTAGTAAAGGGATTTGCACAAAAACTAGATATTGCCCAAGCAGTGGGAGTTGTCAACAAGTTTATGTCCAATCTAGGAAAGGAACACTGGAAAGTAGTTCAGTGGATTCTTAGATATCTGAGAGGGACCAGCAGTAGGCATTTATGTTATGGAGGGTCAAACACTTCTCTACATGGGTATGTAGATTTAGATATGGCAGGTGACTTGGATGGTAGGAGAAGCACCATAGGATATGTGTTCACTGTTGGTGGAATGGCAGTTAGCTAGATTTCAAAGTTGTAGAAGGTTGTTGCCTTGTTTACTACAGAGGTAGAATACATTGCAGTCACAGAGGCTAGCAAGGAAATGATTTGGATGACTCGGTTCATGAAAGAGTTAGGAAAGGAATAAGAGAGTTTCAGATTGTATAGTGATAGTTAAAGTGCAATTAATTTGAAAAAGAATTCAGCCTTTCATTCAAGAACCAAACATATACAGCTTAGGTACCACTTCATTAGATAGGTATTAGAGGATGGACAGTTGAAGCTGGAAAAGATCCATATGGATAAGAACCCTACTGATATGTTAACAAATCTAGTAATAAAGGAGAAGTTGAATATTCATTCAACTTTTGTTGGTCTTCAAGATTGAACTTGAAGAGGGAGAAATAAGCCATAGATGTTTAGAGGATGTTGTTGTACAAGTATAGGTGCAGCTGTTTATCTCCAAGTGGGAGATTGTTGAGTTGTGGAGCTAAAAGCTTCCCTAATGAGCAAATGTGGATGTTGATAGACTTACATAGTAATTGACATCAGTCAGAACAAACTGACATCAATTAGGGGTCGACCAACATCGGTGGAATCAGTCAGAACCAATTGACATCAGTTAGGGGTTGGCTAGCATCAGTCATATTTAGACCGCCACTAACTTCTGTGCATTTCCAGGCATTTCTAGAATTGATATTTTTAGGAGAATAGTTAGTTTTCATATAAAGACTAAAATTAGTCTTGAGTCTATTTTTCTAATTATTATTTGCTTTCAATTCTATTTAAGAGACCCATGGGGTAGTATTGTAATAAAGGGGGGAACAATTCAGTAATTGAGTTAGTTGTAATTGATTGAGAGAGAGAGAAAACTCTTGAAGAAGAATTAATGTACATCTATGAGGTGTGAGGAGAGAGATTTCTTCATTGTATTTACTTCTGGAAGAGTTTAATATAGATTGGTTGTTTCTCGTATCTCCTATTATTTGCTATTTCTGATTTCTAGTTACTTATTACTTATGGTTTCAATTTTGTGTTTAGTTACTTATACAAAAGTAATCAATTGTACTCTAAGCTCCTAACAACTAGTATCAGAGCTCTAAACACTAACAATTAGGTCATTCTCTTTGTCTATTTCAACATTTCCATCATCTAGAGACACTTGTTTTATTCTAGATAAGTGAATCTTCTCCTTACACTCGCTATTTCAAGTAAATCAATTAAATTATCTATTTGTAATATATATGTATTTATCCTCTTTATTTATCCCTTTAATAATATATGATTTACACTGGTAAACACCTAAAAATTTAAATCATTTTTGTGAACCTAACTTACTTTGAATATTACTTTACAACCCTAGTTCCATCTTAGGGTTTGCTTTCTCCATTTTTGTGTAATAAATTTAGGTTTATAAAATTCTATTTTTTTCTTGTTTTTTGCACATCCTAACCGATCCATATCAGTCCGTTATTAAAGTTTTCATTGATTCAATATTATAATTTTTTTTCTAATATTTATGTTGGATTATCTTCTACCCATTGTTTTCTTATTATTCATTTTTTATATTCTCTTTTGTGGTAAGTTTAAAATTACCTCTAGGGAACCTCTTCCCCCCCACCCAGTTAATCAATTTTTTAACTTTTCACTTATTATACAAATTAATATACTAATTTTCAAAATTTTACAAGTGATAATGAGGATAGATTAGATGCATAGTCTTCACCTTCCCCAATTAAGTTCAAAAAATCAAGTGCAAAAGATGTTACACCTTTTATAGATTCACAAACTAAAGTAGATGATATTATTTTGTCACCTTATTTTACATTTCAAGATCAAAATAGTGATTTCATGAAAAATATAGATAATTAAAATCTCTCTAACCCTCCTACTATATGTCATAATATGCTAAAGGAAAAGATGATTGTTACTTATTCTATCCTTGACTCCATTATTGAAAATAATGATAACATATGCATTCCACTCATAGCTAGTGAAGATACACATTGATTTTCACCTACACATGACAATATACTACATAGTATTAAAAAGAGAAAATATTCTTGTACTCCTCCTTTTATTGAGCATGGAAATGGAATTTATTCTTATCTTACCTCTATAAGTGAAATTAGTTATGATTTTGATGAAACATGGAATAACAATGATTACTATGATTTTAGTGAAGAAGAAATTGAGTTTAATCCTTATAATCTTCTCCCTACTTCAGCCATTTTTCATTTTCAAATTTATTTCATATAAAATTATAATAAAATGTAGTTAGATAAAAATTTAAAAAATTACACCCATGTTGCTAGTTTACATACTTTACATTTTCATGATAATGATATGTCTTCTATTCCATTAGAATGTGATACTTCTTTACTAATTAACAATCTAAGAGATACCAATGAATCTCCCCCACCCATCCTTAATATAGTAGAATCCATTTCTCATACTAACCTCCATGAGGGTGATATATAATTTACCTCTCACTAGGTCCAAGCTATCACCCCTCAAAAGGTTATGGTGAGCAAACCCACTATCTCTACCAATGTTCCTCAATTTAGTGTGATAATGACCAAAATTAATAATAAGATTCAAGGTTTAAACAAACCTATTGATGATGTTAATATACCTTCACAAGAGGTAATATACTTGATGTATGCTATGGTTACTTTAAAAACAATCACACCATCTCACTTTGGAAATTAAAACATACTACTCTTGGGTTGATTCCAATGCTATCTATAGAAATCCTATCCCGTGTATAATCTTCAATACAAAATTACCAAAGTAGTTTCATATACCATTAAAAAATTGCAAATGACATGGAGACCCATACTTACACCTCAAAGCTAATATAAATGTTGTGGGACATGTCCCTTGAGGCCTTAAATTAGTTCCATCATTCACTCCCCAATGGTTCACTATATACATATGATGAGCTAGAAGAAGTCTTTCTCATGCATTATATTTAGAATAAGGGACCTCAAGTCACATATGATAGGTTTCCTTCACTACACCAGGGTGAGTCATAAATAGTAAATTATTACATTTTATGATTCAAATCATGTATGCAATAGTTGATCTACTAAGCAACAGATTTAAAGACACACTACATCTTTGCTAGAGGCCTCATTTTCCCTCTTAAGGAGAAATTATTATATGAGACATCCAAATCATTATAGAATCTATGTTACAAAAATATGACATTAGAGAAGAATTTGGGATTAGTTGAGACATATTCAAGGGAAAATTTGGATTTAGATCTCTCACAGTCACAATTATCTAATATGGTACAAGCACCTAATCCACCTGTTGTCAATCAGGAGTATGTCTTTATGAGAAAGTGTGTTAGTCCTCACTCTTATTGGAATATTGAATCTATCCAAAGTGTGGGTGAATTAAAAAGGGACATAATATCTAGAGAGGGATGGTTCCCTTTGTGATCTCACTAAAACTTACTCTTAAATTACTACCTACTAATTTTGGTAATGAAAAGGGTGAAAAAGTTACTGTTTGCAATGGAACTAAAAGATAAACTAAAATGAAGGAGATACACTAGTTTTTTTGTGACCAATTATGCTTTCAATGACACTCTTATGAGAGGGGAAAACTTTCACACATTAGATAATCTCAAGTAAGATTTCTACAAAAGTGTTTCATAGTAAAGACATGACAAACCTAGTCTATACAAGGAAGGATTGAACTCACATCCAATACATGAAATTAAGCTAGTTTATACAATTAAAATGACCTGTATAAAATCAAAAAAATATCATGAAGGTAAAATAACATAGGAAAACAAGTATTTTGCTAAGTTATATCAATGACAAACACATATACTTCACTCAAAAAGCCTAAAATTGGAAGAATTTAGCTTCTTATTCCTCTCAAAAGATGAACACAAATTTTGGCATCTTTTAGGCACAATATAAAATAAAAAATAGTCATGTTACATTTTGGAAAAATGAATTCATATAGTAAAGTAAATTATTAGAGACAAAGCAACCCCAAAATAGGGGACTTCAAACTTGGTCTAAGCTCCTCCTTAAGTGCTATGTAGCATTTTTAAACATTTAAAATATTAATCCTCCATGGGGTGGCATGGAATAAATATTTTAAAATATTTTTTGGGCTTATAAAACTTTTCATAATGTCTATTCAAGCCATGACCACTTGGAGAGTGCCTATATTCTTGCTTCAACCCCTAAATTTTAGCCTTCATGTCTTCTTGATGAATGAGTCTTCCTTCATGGATTTAGGCCTTAAATTCCAATAAATTCCTTGGTTGAACCCTTTTTTAATCTCATGAATGATGTTTTAACATTTGGCACAAGTTGTTATGAGACTTCTTCAACCTCCTTTTTGACTTTGTCTTCAAATGGGGTGTAGGAGGGAGGTAGAGTCCAATTAGAGCCTGAAAACCTTTTGAAACTTGATCTCCTTAATTTAAAACCCTTTCAGGATTTATTAAAATATTTAATATGGAGTATAACATCATGTATCAGCTTTTCAAAATTGTATGAGGGGATATATGCATTGATTTAGTCTCTTAGCTCCTTAGCTCTCTCATTTTACACTAGGTGTAGAAGGAAAAAGTTAATATTTCCTTAAAAATTGATTCAAGTTTACATATATACACCATGGAATAACAATAAATAGAACACCAGGCATAGAAAAGGTATTTTTGTCCATCAAACACTCAAACAAACCTAGTTCAACACCAAAACCATATATTTTCTATGAATTCCTTGTAGCCTTTTTTATACAAATATCCTTTTTTGGGAGAATATGGAGGTGATTATGAGAAAATAATACTTTTTATAGGTAACCTATATCATAATATAGATCCATAAAAAAAATTGTGTCTAAATTCCAAGTATAGATGTGTTTTCTATCACCTTCTTTCAGCCAAATTAGCCCTGATTAGCCCTCCTAGGCCTAGAAGGTGGAAAACTTGCTCTTAAGACCCATAAATTGTATGAAACTAAAAAAAAAAATTTAATTAAATTTTAACATAATTAAATAAAGATACATGTAAAATTTTTTGGTCTAGAACACTGTGGAGGTACTAGAACCATGAAATGGCCATTGGAAAGCTTGCCTTTTTGAGGCATTTTTTGACCGGCCCAAAAGGATTAAACAGTTTGGGCATTTATGGATGATTTATTATTAATTTTTTAAATTATTTATAAAAATTAATGATATTTATTAATTTTATTTAAAATTAAATTACCTTAATACACCATCCCAAGATGTTACAAAGTGTTGCTAAGACCTATCAACACCCCTTGGATCAAATTCTCACTATAGATTGCATTCTTGTTTGCCTAAAAGTGCCCTAAATATGAGAAAAAATAGATAATATATGACATATTTTATTTAAAATTGTAAGTTATTATATGTTTTTTAATATCACAAGGACCATATGTACAAAATTTGGGAGGTAGATGACCTTTCTAACACCTCCAACCATAAAAAATTCCCAGACAGACTTTTGGAAAGTTGACTGTGTACAAGATCTATAAACATGGCTGTAAGTTGTCCTTATAGAGATCTTATTTTACCTATTTTATATCATAATTATAATGAGGTATAGTTTGATTCATCATTTTGGATATCTTTCAATCATATCGGTCATCAAACCCTTACTAAACTCCTCAAGGACAACTTATGACTATATTTTATATTCTTACTCAAGAACCTGACATACTTAGAGGTTCAAAATTGTATATTGGAAATCATGCCTTGTTTTAAAACAATTATTTAAGTCTATATTCACTTTAAAATCATGTTGTCTTGCTAAACCATGCCTATGTAAGGCTAATCACCATTCCAATGCTTTTAGTAGACTGTCATGCCATAATCAACTATAATTGACTATTTTTGGTGTAAAAAAGGGCATGTAATTTCAATCTCATTATTTAAAACATATGATACACACAATTGAACCATATTTACACATTAGAATCAAATCCATATGCATTTTTTTCATTTTATATGTCTAGTCACCAAGTTTTGATTTAGAAGACTATAGGTACCTATAGTCAAGCTATAGGTTAGCATTTTAAGGTTAGGGGCATACTTGTAGGTATTTATTATCATGTTAGACATTTAATTATCTCCCCATAATATTCTTGAAGTCTCTATGCCATCCTTCAATCATTTATATCATTTATACCATGCTATAGCAAGTTAACACCAATAATGCTATGTTCTAAGCCACTGTTAACTATAGTCAACTATGTCTGACTATTGTTGGGTTAACAAAGGTATTTATAGGTTTCATTTTGATCCTTTAAACTTGTGTTACATGATTTAATATCCTTCAATAAATATTGGAAACATTTCCCAATGGAAAAATTTGTGTTTACAGGCCCAATAGTTCTCCAAGGTGTATATCATAACTTATGAGTACCTACAATTAGGCTGTAGGTAGTTAGTTTGAGGGTAAGGTACCTGTAGGTTTTGATAGAGGTCAATACCTTACTTTTCAATATTTTTTATGATTTTTGAAACACTGGTGTGTTTCTCAACCCTATGGGACCATTGGTCATGCATATATACTCTTGATATTTACCTTGGATCATGAGGTCATATGCAACTTGAAATAATGTAGTAAACACTACCCTTATGTAGTGAAAAAATGCATGGTTTGGAAGCCTATTTTCAACATGTTCCTTTAGTCAAATATCCAATATTCTTTGTAAATTTATACCCCTACATGGAGGATACAACATATAAATATTAAATCTCACCTATGTTCTTTGTCACCTCATCAAATGTCATCCTAAAAATCACATAGGGCTATATTTTGAAGCTTTTAGGGAACTTGTCCCTAAAGCATAATTCCCTTAGATGCATATAACTTCTCCAACCTGCCTACCAATTTTATATTCAAAAATTATTCCCATGGTACCTTAAATATCCAAAAACTTCATGGAGGTTTAAAAAACATGTCAAAACCTTTGATGGCCATGCTCAAGTCTCTATGTAAGGCAACCTATAGGTGGACATCTTAGTATGCAGGTAGTGATTATGAATATAAGTAGTATGCATGCCATATAATATTTTAATCAGTATAATACCTTCACAAGGTCTCCAAATACATCCTTCAAACCTTTAAGGATTTGAAATAATTTTTAATACTCTTATTCCAATTTTCTCAATTTCCTGTAGGTGTTGAAATAGTTACAAATAAGGCAATAAGTAGCAACATGAACAATGCACATGGTGTATGAGAATTTAAAAAGTTTTAGACCTTATTGGATTAATTTAAAATAGATTATATTCCATGATGAATAACTTAAACCACACTTTTACTCCATTAAAATGTGACTAGCTCCTAAGAGGCATCTATTAGTGCTAATTAATATTGTAGGCCTGTAGGTGCAATTAACTAGCTCAACATAGTCAAATGTATGGTATTGGAATGGCATGATTAATAATGTTGTAATAAATGGAAATAAAACTCTCAAGACTCTTTATGACACCCCAATGAATATTATTAAGACCTCACACTTCAACTCACCATGGTGACAAGTGAATGCAATCAGAGCTGACTGCGTATGATGAATTTGAGATTGTGTTATTGACAATAGAGTATATGTGTTTAATTGAGAGGAACATGGGTAATATATACTACCAAGAACTTGTTTTCATTTATAAACTAAATAAAATATCCTCACATGGATTTAAAACCCTCATGAGTGCCTCCAATTTAGTCTCAAAGCTCTGCCTATGAACAAAACATCATTCATCTTCTCCACCATCAAGGCCATTGGTTGTAATGCAATACATAAGGGTGTCAAAATTCACGAATTATTTTGAATTACTCAAAAAAAATGTATTATAGTAACACCAATATGTTATATTCAATATGAAACTCATCAAAATGTACATACCCTATAGTTAATGCTCCACATCTCTGAGACAACTTATGAACATGCTTATCAAACCATAGAGGGTTAACATCTATCTCTCATGGAGGAATTAAACCATCATGAAATTTTACTACTATCAATGAAATATTTTCATCACCTTTAATTCATTAACATTGAAATCAATCTCAATAAATGCATTTATACCTTTTTGAAGAGATACACTCAGCTTAAACTCTCTCAAAGGAGACACACATAGAATGGAAACTTAAGAACCATTAATTGGATGAAAAAGGTGTGTAATTAATTAAATAATAAATTGATAACCTATAAAGATGAAAACATCTACTGAGAAACTCATATTTTGAATCAAAATTGACCCAAGAGACCACTCATAAAGATAATGAAGGAAACATGGTTCTATGCTATAAATTAATTTTTGGAAAGATTTATTAGATGAGACCAAGATAAAAAGGAGACTCATCACCCATAAAATCATCCCTAAAAACCATTTCTCTCCATAGTTTTCTAATCTTGAGAAATAGGTCCAAGAATAAACTCCTCATAGATGCATAGGCTATAGTGACCTGTTGTCACTCTTAGTAATTGTTAATAAATATGAGGGAAACAATACACAAAATAATTAAAATAATTAAAATATCTCTTAGAACCATAAAAATTTCTAAATAATTTTCTAATTCTCTCTCCTCTTTCTATATTGAGTATTTGAAAATTGCCCTTTTGGAGCTACCAAGAAGGGCAATATAGGAACAAAGTTGGTTTTTATCATTTTATCACCTATAACTTCCTCAAAACCACTGAAATGACCCTATGGGGACCTAATGAATCCTATGAAATGATTTTCTCATGAAAATACTTTGAAATTAGAATGAATGCCTTAAAAAGGCCTATTTTTGCATTAAAAAGGCCAAATTCACTAAGGAGCTCTCATTGAAATGATGTAACATGTGATACTAAGTATTTCACATGTAAAATGAGGTGAATGAGTATGGAATTAATATTCTTACTGATTAGATACATAAAAAATTTACAAAACCTTCTCTAGAGGGCATAAAATGGTTGTAATTGCATATAAATGAGTCATGAAGTTAGTCCAGAATGTGATCTACATGATTATTCATATGTTAGGAATATAATTACCTTGAAAATTTAAATTAAAGTCAAAAAAAAAATCTATACTCTTTGCACCAGTAAAAATGGCTTGAAAAGGCCAAGAAATGACTAGATAAGCATAAGACAAATAAAGGATAGGACCTTAAATCACCTAAAAAACCTTAATAAGTGATAATAATGGCTTATAATTATCACTTTAAGGAATTTTAAATACAAAACTACTGACCCACAAGACAAACTAGCATGATATGCAAAGTTTCAAATGATAGGGGTGACATTTTGACCTGTGAAGTCAAAATTGTCAACACCACCCATGATCAATAGAAAAATGGAATATAAATAACCAATAAAGATACTAAAAAAAGGCAAAGAGACACTCCAAAGAGCATATCCCATAATGAGTATATCACATGATACTAGAAGAGGGTCTATACAATTTTTAGACATAGATAGGCCTCACGATATCTTATTTACATTATTAGATAGGGGGATCATTACTAATCATCATTAACCATATAATTTGAAAAAAAAATAAGGAATAAACCATATTGTAATTATCATCAAATTAATGGAAATTGGGATAAAAATATTGTGCACTCAAATATCATATTGACCAATATGTCGACAAAGGCATTATAGAATTCAAGTAATGGGCATTGAGATCTCCTTTTCACACTCTCTTAGATCAAATTCATCTACAAGTGAGTTATCCTAGGACATTAATTTAAAGGAGACACTGGCTACTCATTGATGAGCTCAGAATATGGCTCATTATTGACATGTTATTTCCATCAATTCATCTCTCTAAGGATAGTATCTTATGTAAATCATAGATTGTTAGATAGCAATTACATAGAAAGTAGATACTTATCTTGTTTATATTAAACCAAAGACTAAACCTTTAATTTTTCATTAATGTCTAATACATATCATGTTTTAGTTATTTTTATTGTGAAGAATTCTCAAGAAGAAGACATAGGTGATGTATAGTGAAAGTTCAATTTTGATCTCCATCCAACAGAACTATGAACTCACATAGAATGAATCTACAGACTCTGTAGGTCTATTTTTTCATGATTTTGAGACACATGTGTTCATATGAGTACATGGGAGGACCAACACAAAACATTAATAAATCATCATGAATGGCATCAATTCAAAGGATGGCATAGGCTTGTTTCTACGGACTCCATAGGCTTGTTTCTATGGACTCCGCTGGCTTGTTTCTATGAACTCCACAAGCTCATTCCTATCGACTCTACAGGGTCAATTTCATGGATTCTATAAAGACAAAGATAAAAATGGTGAAGTTGGAAGCTAGATAAGATGAGAGAGAATCATTCTAGCTGAAGTCAAAAGAGGAAAGTACTCACTTGCTATTTTGTAGGATTTGCTTTTGATAAAGTTGTATATATTTGGATCTTAGGACTATTATAAGATAGTATAACTATTTCATCAAAATAATTAGATCTCTTGGAAATCCAATCTCATATTTTTATATGAGTGGATCGACCAAGGAATCTTGTCTCTTTGCATCCTATTTTGAGTTGATTATATTAATATAAAATGTAATACTTTTATTATTAAAAATATAATAGATGAAATATACGTACAAGCATATTACAAGTTTTAGATAGATTGTAATCATTTCAATTTTATGAATTATCACTTCATTTTCCAACATTGATTAATCTTTGTTCCTAAGTCCAAGAGGAGCAAGGGTCCACTCTCCTGGGAACCAATAATTGTGTACGGTACTTATGTTATGTTATATTAACTCTTTGTTATAACTAATCAAAATCTTGCTAATGTTTGCATTCATTCATAAAACATCAAAACAAATTCATAGTTAAAAAGACATTTATTTATTCCAAAGTCATTTCCTTTCTAAGGAAAGTGTGTTTTCTTTTATAGAAAATGTGTGAAGCAAATTTCCTTTTTAAGTTAAACATCTCCATTTCCATGCAAGCATAAATAGAAGTGTGATTTTACTTTCAAGCAAAAGAGTGGATTTATTTGATTAAATAGTTACATATTTTTTTTTTTTTAGAAAAAGAGTGAATTAATTAGTTTAAGAAAAATTTATTTCATTAATCAAATTTAGAATAGGACCAACAAACACCCCCACAAGCAGACTTTTAGATCTACCATTCTACACCTTATTGCAGATAGCTTTGGACACTAGCACTGGTTGATAAGACATCAATTATACATTGATTAAATGAGGAGTTGAATGAAACTCATAATTTTTAGTGCTATTGTTAAGGAACAAGGTGTTATTAAGGTAATAATTATTGTTTTAGAGTGAAAAATAGAAAAAAATTGTAAAAACCATAAAATCCCAAAAAATTCAATAAATTGATGTACCATCCTAGAGACTCTAAAGGATGATTCATCCCAAAATTCCCACCAAGAATACAAGTTGAAACTCCTTCAACATCTCTGAGTAGTGAAACAGAAGTTACGAGTGAAATCTATCTTCAAGAATCTTTAGAAACTTGGATAAAAACTAGGCCATTGCCACAAGCAAGCCCTATAGGACAAATTCCTCAAGATTAATCTCTTGTAAGAAGACATTATTTAGAAATTTCCAAAGACTTAGAAGAAGCATTTAAAAAATCCATAGCTAAAGAAAATTTTGATAACTTTGAACAACCCATAAATGATACCACAAATATTCAGTGGAAAGATCATCCTAGCTTTGAAACATCATCAGAAAAAGAAAATATAACTCTCCAAAAAAATCCACAAAATCCACAAAATCAACAATTTGCACAACCAGGAAGGAATTTTTCCTTTCCTATTATTACAAATCCTAATAATCAAACCCCCAAGAAAAACATTTCACTAGCTAATCTACCAAATTTTTGGGGAAGATCTACATAAAATCTTGATCAAGTCCTGTTTCAGTTTAAGGTGCTATGTCAAACCTATGATTATACAACAGATAGACAAAAATTAAAACTATTTCCATCTACACTCAAAGATGTAGCTATGAGATGGTTCATGGGTTTACCTGGAGATTCTATTAGAACATGGGATGACATGGAGATAGAATTCTTAAACAAGTATCAAGGTTACTACCGAGTGTGAGAAAGAAAAAAATATTTCTTTAAAATAAAAAAGAATGAGGATGAATCTTTAGAGGATTATTTGTATAGATTCATGTTCACTCATAAAAGAAGCAATTATCCACTCACTGAAGAAGTTTAGAAATTGGTTTTCTTAGAAGGGTTGGATGAAGATACTAGAGATGCCTTAAATTTGATGGGAGGTGGAGATATAAATAAGTTAGCTTTCAATCAGATTTTTGAGCTTTGTACCAACTACTGTCGAACAAAACCTAGAATTAGGAGAGAAAGGTTTGGGAAATCTAATGAAGTAGGTAAGCTAATGGAAGAATTTTCAAATCTAATGATAGATATTCTAGTTACACTAAATATTACTTTGGATGGCCTTCAAGCTAAGACAAATGCAACATAACCCTTAGTAATCTATTGTCCTAATTATATATAGAAACATGCCCTTAGAGACTTGCCTCTAGATAAAACTAATCTTTCATCATGTGGGATCTATGATGTAATAGATCATGATACCAAACATTGCACCCTTCTGCCTTTTTTAAAAAATCAAATGAAAACATAAGTCCAGTCCACTAAAGAAGTAAATTATATCAAGAGACAAAACTTTACCCCACAAAACTAGCCTTAAGGATAGTTTAATGCAAGAAACCCAGTTAATCCATGGATGTCACCATGGAATGTTTTAGTTCCTTCACCTTTTTGGAATCAACCCCAAACTCCATCAATCCAAAATCCATGGGTAGGACAAGGTTGGATGCCAACACCCCATGGATAGTGCCACAACCACAGCCACAACCACAATAATAATGGGTACCATAGTAGTAATGGATGCCACAATTTTATAAACAATGGAATCCATAGTGGAACCCATAAAAACAATTCACCCAACTAATAAGACCACTTCAATAACAAACTATAATGCCACCCCTAGTTATTCAGCAACAAGGATAAATCAATCAACCCTCAATGCCTGCACAACCAATAGCAAATCCAAAAAATAAACAACCAACACCTGTTTATGTTAATGAATAGGAAGAGACAATGAATGTTGGAGATATTTATTGTTTAGACATACATTTAAGATCAGGGAAAACTATACAAAAACCTCTAGTTCTCATTTCTGAGATACCTGATGAAAAAGAAAAAATAGAATCATCTCAATTAAGCACTAGAGAAGCCAAAATCAAAATGAGCCTTGAATTAAACAAAGGAAACACTACTACATCAATAGTTACTTTTCCTAAAAGATTAAAATAAATTAATATTAAACCAAAATCAAACTTGGTCCATGAGTTGTAAAAGATCAATATTGAGGTACCTCTACTACAAGCTATTAGGGATATACTTGAATTGAACAAGATCATCAAAAACATTTGTATCAAGACACCTAGGAGGAAAGCAAAATATCTAGGAAGAATTCATGTTGATAGAAAAGTTACTGATTTATTGGCAGGAAAACTATTAGTTCTAAAATATGTAGATCCAGGAAGCCCAGTGATCATAGTCACAATCAGAGGTAAAGAAATTCCTAACATCTTAGTAGATTTGGGAGTAGCAATTAATGTTATAACAATTGATACTCTCCATACATTATCTCTTATGAGAATTCAACCCACAACTACCATTCTTCAAATGGTGGACCAATCTGTAACTAAACTAGAAGGGACTATAGAAAAGGCTGAAGTACTAATAGAGTCTTGGTAATATCCAGTAGATTTCATGGTCTTGCAACCTAAAACAAAGAATCTAGGATATCCCATAATCATATTTAGACCATGGTTGGCTACTGTAGCAACATTAATTGATTTTAGGTTAGGAGATGACCATTTTTAATGGGTTAAAATCCAAATGCATCTCTTTGTATCCTCCTAAAAAACCATCAACAAATCACATACAAGAACTTTGGGTGGATGAATCAAACAACACATCAAACAACATTTCCTCTTTAGCTATGATCATAGTTAAAAAATACTTGGAAGAATTGAATAGAGACACATACCTGGAATCTATGGACTCTGCCAGTATGAAATCTATGGACTCTACTAGTCCAAAAACTATAGACTTTGCCAGTTTAGAATCTACAGACTTTGCCAGTCTAAAAACTATGGAATACCTTAGTTTAGGATTATTGGGTCAAAAAGAATATTATAAAACCTCCACTTCTACTTCATCTATTTTTTCCTCACCATTTGATCATGGATTGATTCAGGAAAGTGTGTAGAAATTGGTAGAACAATAACAAACTCATTTCTTAGATGCATTCCATTGTTTTTTAACAACACTAATCACTCTTGGAGAAGAATTTGTTGATAATGTAACCATGTTTCATAAGATACTTTCTCATCCATGTCCTCTGAACTAATTGATTAGTGAATTTTAAAAAAATATAATCAAACTACCCAATCACAAAACCAATCATGGTATCACTTGGAAATATTTTGAACATCAATAGTTGGTTAACAAATAAAGAGGAAGATCAACTCTTTAAAGTATTGGAAAGACATACCAAGGCTTTTTCTTGGGATTATACTGACATGAAGGGAATTCATCCCAACATATGCACTCATCACATTTACATGGAATCTATCAAACTGGTTAGACAACCATAAAGAAGAATAAACCCAACATTAAAAGAGATAGTCAAAATAAAGATAAAAAATTGCTAGAAGTTAGGTTTATTTACCTTATCTTAGATAGCCAGTGGGTTTCATCCCTAGTAATTATACCCAATAAAAATGGAAAATTAATGGTATATGTAGATTATAGATAACTAAATAAAGCAACACTAAGAGATTATTTTCCTCTACCTTTCATTGATCAAGTTCTTGACAACTTGGCAGGAAAAAGATATATATTTTTATAGATGGGTTTAGTGGGTATAACTAGATAATGGTGGTAGCTGAAGATCAAGATAAAACTACATTTACTTACCCTTGGGGAACTTTTTCTTACCGAGTACTCCTATTTGGACTTTTTAATGCTCTAATAACCTTCTAAAGAGTAGTTTTGGCAATATTCTTTGACCTTATAAATGATTATGTTGAAGTATATATGGATGATTTCACCATTTATGGTGGAACTTATGAAGAGGCTCTTACCAACTTAGAAAGATTATTGATTAAATGTGAATAACATCAATTATATTTGAGCCATAAAAATTTTTTGTTGATGATGGATGAAGGAGTAGTGCTGGGACACCATATTTCTACAAAAGCATTCAAGTAGATCCAAAGAAGGTTGAAATAATATCCAACTTACCCATCCCACAAACACAAACTAAAATTAAAAGTTTTTTGGGATATGCTAGTTACTATAGACATTTCATAGATAATTTTAGCCAAATAGATACCCCTATGTTTGCCTTGATTATAAAAGATAGTAAATTCGAATGGGGTGAATTTGTCAGTAGGCCTTTGAGACCATCAAAGCTAAACTCATTACTACTCTAGTATTGAGAGGACTAGATTGGACTCAGCCATTCCATATATACATAGATGCTTATAATACAATAATAGGATTAGTATTTAGATAAAAGGATAAAGAGGATAACATGTATGCTAAATATTATATTAGCAAAAACATGACATCTGTTGAAAGAAACTACACCATAATTGAGAGGGAATTCCTAGTTGTAGTCTATGCAATTAACAAATTTAGACACTACATAACATGTTATAAAGTATTTGTCTATATATACCATTCAACTATTAGATATCTTACCAACAAACCAATTGTGGGAGGTAGGATTATTAGATGGTTGTTGCTTTTACAATAATTTGATGTTACTATTATAGATAAACTAGGGAAGTCTAATGTAGTTGTTGATTTCTTGTCAAGAATGAACACTATAGGTGAGAAAGAACAAGTGGAAGATGACTTTCTAGATGAACAACTATTTTCTATTTCATCAAAATCTTCGTAGTTTATTGATATAGCCAATTATCTCACCACAGGGAAGTTTCCTCTACAATTTTCATAAAAAGAAAAGAACATTTAATCAAAGAAAGTTATTCTTTTAAATGGATTAACAGAATGCTATTCAAACTTGGACATGACCATGTGTTTTGTAGGTGTGTGAAAAATGTTGAAGCTTATGATATCATCAGAGCCTATCATGATAAACTAGGAGGAGGTCATTACTCATCTCAAATAACCATACACAAAATCCTAAGAGCAGGATACTATTGGCCTCACCTTCATCAACAAGTAAAAAGATATGTCAGACATTGTGATGCTTGTTAGAGAATTGGACAACCTACTCTTTCAATATAAATGCCTCTACACCCTCATCCTCAATTATTTTTAGAACTATTTGATAAATGTTGAATTGATTTTATAGGTCTTATGGATCCTCCTTCTAGAGGAAAAGAATATATCCTAGTATGTACAAACTATGTGACCAAGTGGGTGGAAGTGGAAGTATTAACTCATGCAAGAGAAGAGATGGTAGCTAATTTCTTATATTTAAAAATCATGCAAAGATTTGGTGCTCCAAGGGACATAGTCTCAGATCAAGGACCACAGTTCATGTCAAACATGATAAAGCACTTCATGCAAGTATATCAAACTCAACATAAAAAAACATCTCCATACCATCCACAGGCTAATGGGCAAGTTGAAGTCACCAATAGAGAACTGGAAACCATTTTAACCAAGGTTGTTAATTCTAGTAGAAAGGATTGGGTAGATAAGGTACCATAAGTTGTTTGGGCCTATAATACTACTTGGAAAACAATAACTAGATTTTTACCTTATGAATTGGTTTATGGTAAGAAGCACTTATTCTTTGTTGAATTTAAATTAAAAACTTTGAAAACAACTATATAAGTAGGGATTAAATTAGAAGAAATACAAAAATAAAGACTCTTATAGCTTAATTAACTTGATGAGATGAGGATGGAATCACTACAAAGAACTAAATAGGTATAACATCAAAGAAAAGTTTAGCATGATTCACAGATCAAGTAACAAAAGTTTAAAAAAGGAGATTGGGCACTATTGTTTGATTCTAAATTTCAACAGTTTAAAGGAAAACTATAAATGAGGTGGTTGGGACCTTATCAGATTGAGGTCTTTTAAAATAATTCTATTAAGCTAATACCTATTGATGAAAATATAAGAGATCTTTTAGTCAATGGACATAGATTAAAGCTTTATCAAAAACCTCTCAATAAAGAAAAATTTGTTCAAAAGGTAAAAGATCAATTAGCCTTTCTAGAGGAGTCTGCTTCTTCTAGAGAACCTACTCCTTGATGATCCTCCATACTAAAAATAAAAATAAAAAAATAAAGTAATATTAATAGTGAAATTTTTTATAGGGACACTATTGATAATGCATGCCCAGAAAACCAATGTGTTGGCTGGCTATGCATTGCAAAAAGGGCTTTGGCTAGAAAGCTAGCAATGGTTGGCCAAAGGGAAAAAACAAAATATATAAGAAAAAAAAGAATCTCATCATGTCACTATGATTGGTCTTCTCCACGCAATAAAATTTCTTCTTTCATCACCTATTAACTAATCCATGAAAACTTATTTGTGTAGGACAAATGGCAAGCAAAGGATAAATCTAAGGTCAAAAGTAAGTGAGACATATATTCTATTTATTTATATTTAGTTAACTAATTATCTTTGATTTAATTAATATTTATTATATAGAGATGACCCAAACTTGAGCCTTCCAAAATTGAATGACATGACACATACCATAGTGGATAAGCATGTAAATAAGATGGCAAAGGTGTATGTCTACATCATGATGAAATATGCAACTTTGGTACAATCAATTACATCATCAATAATTATAATTATAAGACATCATAAAGGGGTTCTACATGAAATGATAAATAGTTGTCACCGTCAAAGTGCCACATCATCATTTCATCCAATTTGTAATAATTTTACAAAATGGTTAGCACACTCTATAGAAACACGAGGTGATAAATTGTATAAAGTAATCATGTCAAACTATGGACTCGTGAAGCTGTGGAGTTTCTCATAAAACATTTCATTACTACAAGTCCTCAGTGATTATTGCCTATAGATTTCAATAGAAGCTATTCTAAACCCTAATTTGAGTTAAAGAAATAGAGTTGTCTATAAATCTGAGTAGAAATAGGACAACAAATGAGATCAAAGCTAAAGAATGCAACAAAGCTTCACAAAGACAAAGCTTCTATGGTAGTGTTTAGAGCAAATGATTGGATACCTTTCATTGAAAAGTTATAGGGTTTCTATGAAACAATGGTAAGAGAACTCATCACTAATCTCACCCCTGAGTTTTTAGTTGTTAAAGGTAGTTTTATTCATGTTTCAACTCAAATTATAAGTCAAATCATAAAAGTTATAGAAGAGGGAATGAGAGTGATAGGCATAATTCCATTTAATGTTAATGAGTAGACTAGGACTTCATGTCTAATATATTCCAAGGGAAAATCAAAAGGGATTCATATAAATTCACTTCCTAAACCCTAAAAATATGTAGCCAAGTGGGTACTCAAGTATATCATTTGTGAGGGGCAAAATAGTCTTTCAATACACCTTAAACATGGAAAACAAAACCCTCATTACAAGATTAACCTCCCATCCTTCTTATATGGTGCCCTTCAAATTATGACTATAAATATTAATGCTTCTCTTAGGCACCATGGCCTTATTAACCTAATTATCCAACATCACTTCCTTCAGCAAGGATAAGAGGTCTAGGAGGAATTTAATAAAAATGTAACATAACAAATTCTAAATCTGCCTGCATAAGAAACCTCAAAGTTACCACATGAACATTCATCTCCACCTGCTACATCAGTTAAGAAAATAACTTCAAAGAAGAAATCATAGACTATAGTCTTAAAAGAAATCCCTTCATCTTCTTCTTTAAGAAGAATCAAAAGGTCTCAAATCCCTGTAGTTTCAATGTACCCATAAGAACCTCAAGGATCTATAGTGTAACCAATTCCCTTATTAGGAAGAAGAAAATTGAAATGAAAGGTTGTTATAGAACTTGAGAAGACTGAGGGTTTGATAGTTGAGAAGAAAAGACAACTGAATGTAGCTTAGAGAGTGACCAAAAGAAAGAGAAGGTTAATTATGATATATGAAGATGAACAAGAGGCTGTAGACATTCTGAATAGTATTAAAAAGGTATCTCCTTCCCCCATACAACAAAGTACCCCTAAAATTGTAGATATTGAAGAAAATTATTTTGAAAGGAACTCTCTAATCATAATAGAAGAGCCAATTCTAGGAGAAGATCCAATCACAATAGAGGAATCAAGTATGGTAGAACAACCACATGTTTCAGTTGAATCTACAATGAATAAAGGAGAAACTGTATGCACAAATGATAAAGGAGAGTCATCTAATATAAATGATCATATTATGTAGTTAACCTTGAAATTTTCTCAAGCTCAAGCTCGATAACAATAATAAACAACTGACATTGTTGACTTGATCAATCAATTGTAGAATATGGATCATCTCAACTCATTATTGGTGCAAAAATTGGACACAACATCTACCAATCATGCAATAGAAGTTCACAGATTAGAAGAAACAATAAATAAAAATGAAAGTGAACAAATAAACCTATAGATATATGTAGAAAATTTGTAAAAGGAGAATAGGAGATTGTAGAGTTTAGTAAACTCTTCCAAAGTACCTTCTAATGTTGCACCTTCTCCTCCTAAGGTATTTATTGACCGAAGTTGTCAAACAAGTTGTCTAGGTATTCCTACCATGCAAATTCTAAATCAAATTAGATAAGAATATTCCATACTCAAATAGAAAAACAAAGTTGTAACTTCTTCAATCAAAATATTGTAAAATGAAAAGAAAGAATTAGAATCTAAGGTCTAAGATTTAGAAGAAAATTTGTAGGATGCATGCAAATTAGGGGAATCTCTTTTGGCATGTAGGAATCCTTTTCCTACATATAATTTGTTTTTATTTGAACAATTTTATAGATGGAAACTTCTGAGGTTCTCTTGTCATCTTCCTTACAAGATTTTATAACCAACAACATTTCTAGAAATTTTCTATAGTGTTAAACCTAATCAGCAGGATTTGCTTTGTGAGTTATATTTACATGATTTGATCATAGGAGACCATAAACACAATAATTTCTTGATAAACCTTTATATAGGAGAAGTTCAACTAAGGGAATTGCATTCTACATTAAAAAATCAACTAGCATGGAAAATTAGATTTGAGGAGTATACAAATCATGCTAAGACTACAAGATTATGTATCAGACCAACCTTTCCTATCCCCAGATTGATCAAAAATAATTTTAACTATGCTTGTTTAAGAGATGAAGTTACCATAAGGAAGGTGAAGGTCACACCAAGTGAACAAGCATAGGAGAAGAATCATCTAAGATAAATGGCATCCACTCAGATTTGAGAAGGAAGTCACCATTTGAAATAAATGTCACTTCATCAAATTATCATTAGAGATCATTCAATGAAGTGGTGGTGGAGGCACAAATATATGTATTTAATGCATTATGGATAAAGTATTTTTGTGTATTTCATAAAATTTAGCATTTTCTTAGAAATCTAGGTGCCACCATGCTATAAAACACCTATATTAATGATGGTAGTGTTGACCCAATTTTGCCCCTCAGGCAAAATCTCGGCCACCTCCTACACCTGCTTCACAGGCCCAGTCATTTCAGGTTGCAAGGTCCACTTTCAGGTCTTGACAGCACCTTGCAGAGAATAGGCAGCGAAGGACAGAGTCTTCAGACGTCCGCAAGAGAAGAAGGGGAAAAAATGAAGTTTCGACACTTAGTCAAAAAAGAGGCAGAAAAAATGCAGAGGGCGGCAAAATCACCGCCCACTACAAGGGCGGGTAAAATGAGCCCGTCTATGAAGAAAATGCAGAGGGCGGCGAATTCGCCGCCCACAACACAAAGAAAAGCAAAGACATCGGCCGACGTCGGCAATACTGCCATCGTCGGCACCTTACAGAGACCGACGTCGGCAGAACCGCCGACGTCGGCAGCACAAGGGCAGGCACAAAAAACTAGAAAAACCCGCCCATGGCGGTGAAATGAAAAACCCCACCCATGGCGGTGGAACGAAAAAGCCCGCCCATGGCGGCAAAATGAAAACCCCCGCCCCATGGCGGTGAAATGGAAAACCTCGCCCCATGGCGGGGAAAGGGAAATTGCCGTGCAGGGTATAACTATACCGACGTTGTCAGCTAATCGGCCGACGTCGGCAGGTATTCCTACATGAAGTTCATGCAAAGGGCGGAAAAATCACCGCCCACTATAAGGGCGGCAAAATTCCCCTACAGTGCACAAGAAAAAACCCACCCAGCTGCCAAAGGAGAAGACCAGCACGCAAAATGAGGCAACCAGCATGGTCTTGGCAGACTTGTGACGTCATCAATAGTGTTTTTCACACTTTTCAATGAGACTTCTCTTGGCTCTTCTGCTATAAATACAAGGACTTAGTCATTTTCTAAGGAGCTTCCTGACTTTTGTAAAGAGCACTGCTCTGCAAATTTCCCACCTGAATCAATAAAAATATAGTTTTTACCTCTATTTGGATGGATCTAACAGTGTATGTATTGAATGTTAATCTGTGTCCAGTCATTGTCTCTTGATGCTCTCACAGGTTCAACACCAACAAACCTGTGATCTACGAAGCGCCACTGTCTGCTGCTGCCAGGAGTAGAGTTCTATTTTAGAGGTATTGAACAGGTGAGGTCACTTATAGTGTGTGTTTCTCAGCACCTTGGTGAGTCCCTGTTTCTTGTGCTTTCCATAAGAACCTCCCTGTCATCCCAGAGACCTGGTCTTTTCTGCCAGATCTGAGTGTATGTATGTTTTTGTCTGATTCTGAGAGTGGATGTGGGAAGGTCACCTGTTTTTGGTGTATCACCTCTTTTAGAGTAGGCTGTTTGTTTTCAAGCTTTTCTCTCTCTTTTCACCCCCCCAAGTGTATAGCTATATATATATATTTTGCATTACCTGAAACAAACAAGATACATCAGAGGGAACTAGCCCATATCTAGAGACTCTCCTCTCCTGCTTCACCGTCCCACAGGTGAGAGAGGGGTTTCCATGTTGCGGGGAGAGGGCAGGAATCCGTGTTCCTGCCGCTGGGTGCACTTTCCAGCGTCAACAGTTCTGGCACGCCCAGTGGGACTGTGATTTTACCAGTCAGTTTTTAACGCAGTAAGGTTTCAAGACTGATGCTGGTCCTGTTACAACAAATCAAGTTTCTTCAGCATCTGGCGACTCCGAGTTAAATCCGCTGGTTAAGCAGCCTGGTGCCACCAAAAATCATCCATTTCTTGTATGTATTCTTCTTTTGCACAAAATCATGGATTTTGTTCTCCTTCATATAATATCGATCAGACTTCAAATATTTATGGAATCCCCTCAAGTAGCTCTCCTAGTTGCCCTGCAACTATAAGGGAGGTGGCATTGGAATTTGAGAAGCAGACAAAAGAAATTGACAGATTGGAAGAGCAGCACAAGTATCAGCAAGAGCTGATGTATGAAGAGGAGTGCTTGTTTAGGCAAGCACAAGCTGTACAGTCCATGAAGAAGGAGGTAAGAAAATGGAGAAATCCATCTATTCAAGGCAACCAGCCTTGTGTACCCCTCCTAACCTAAAGAAAACCCCCTCTTTTACACCAAATCCATTTTACCAAATTGCACTTGCTCACTCCAACTCATCAAATACTGCTCCTCCCAATCCCGTACGCCTAGCCTTCCAACACCAGAGGGCATCAGAGCAACCTCCCATGGAGATCAATCTTTTCAACTCCTCAGATCAGGAATCTCCCATTGAAAATAATACTACCAGCGAGCACGTCCCTCTTCTAGAAGCTCCTCAAATGCACCAACAGTGTTTTCCTTGCATTCCTCAGCCTCCCCAAGTTTTCCAGCATGATGTGCAAATTCCAAGTTGGAGGAAAGAATGTCAAGGACCAGCTCAGAGCTTTGAAAAGGATCATGCTGGTGACTCCAAGAAAGACTCTTCCAGGAAAACCTAGCCAGACAGATTGAAGACTTAGAGGCTAGGATGAAGCTTCTCCTTGAAAAAGAGTTAAATTTTTTAGACCTTGCGGAAGAAACTCAGGACCTCATGGAGAACAAAGTTGCTGCCTGTTCACAGGAGCAAGATTCAAATTCAGGGATCCTGAATCGGGGGAAGACAGTGGAATCATCAGGCAGCAAAGAAGAAGAAAAGCAAGGTTTTTCTCAAAACCTTGAAGAAGCTGAAGTTGTGCCTGCCTATGATAATGCTGGCAGCCTCCAGGAAAATATTTTTCAGGAAAATCTGAGTAGGAGAATTGCAGAGTTGGATTCTAAAGAGTATTCCCTCAACCAATGTGTGGTGGACGGTTCAGACCAAACAACAACACATTCCATGCCTGAACACGCCCCACCTACACATTTCCAAGAGAGTTATCAGGCCGCCCCTAATATTGATGAGGTGTTGACCAAGTGGAGGGAGGAGAATCATTCGATTCTAGCTCAAGGGCTGCCCCCTCTCCCACATGTTTTTTCCACTTCCTCCCTTCTCGAGGAAGACCCTATTTTGCAAAAGGTAGGTGAGGAACAAAAGATCCAATCTGCAGTCCTTCAAGAGGTTGTCATGAGCAACAACGAAGAAGAAATCATAATTGACACTCTTTGTGAAGACCTTATCAGCAGTAGAGAAGATGCGGGCCTTGCGTATATGCAGATGTTCCAGCAATTCGAAGAGGAACAAATGCGTGGTAAGCTCTCTTCCCCTCAGTTTGATGAACTTTCTTGCTGTATTGATGAAGATAACTACATTGAAGAGCCTAAAAAAGAGGAAGATCAGGAGAATGTTTTTGAAAATCTAGAAAACCTGATCAACAAAGAGGAAAAGGAGAGGTCCGTCTTCTTGGAGGAATGCCTTGAAGAACTGAGCTTTAGACAAGAAAGTGAAGTCTTGTGGGATGAACAATCATTTTGTGAGCCCCTTTTAGACATCACCACGGTCAACTTTCTTCAAGAAGACCATAAAGAAGCAGAGGATGAGTCTGACAGAGTTTTCAGCAAAGTAGAAAGAGATGAATCAGACCATGATACATTGCAGAAGAATTGTGTAGATCAGAAGGCTTATGGTGATAAATCGACAGCCATTGATTTCTTGGTGGAGAGCACCAATTTCAAGGACCAACATCCAACAGGCCTCTCAGAACAATCAGAGTACGTATATATTGGAGGCATGTTCGATGTTGATCCCTTCAGTTTCCAGCCAACTCAGGTGACAGGCAGGAAGAGCAAGTCACCAAATCTCATTTTCTTTCAGCTACTTGCCTGTCATGATAAGTCCCTTCACCAGGAAGGGGACTTGAGAAATTTTCCTTTTGATCCAGGAGGGATACGAGCATTCCTGGCTAGTTGTATATAATAGTTTCCCTTGTTTTCTTCCCTGTTTTCCCTAAGTGCAGTTTGCACAGTTAGTTGTTTTTAGTCTTGTGTTTTTCCCTTGGCAGTGGGGTAATTTCTGTATTTTTGATTTTGGGTCTTCAAAGTTGTTGTGAACTCACTTCAAAGTCACCATCTGACTCCACACCCAATGGATATGTAAGGCAACTGGGTTCTAAGCATAGCAGGCACGCTTCCCCCGTGAGTCGCCAATTTGTTGACCCAATTTTGCCCCTTAGGCAAAATCTCGGCCACCTCCTACACCTGCTTCACAGGCCCAGTCATTTCAGGTTGCAAGGTCCACTTTCAGGTCTTGACAGCGCCGTTGCAGAGAATAGGCAGTGAAGGACAGAGTCTTCAGACGTCTGCAAGAGAAGAAGGGGAAAAAATGAAGTTTCGACACTTAGTCAAAAAAGAGGCAGAAAAAATGCAGAGGGCAGCAAAATCACCGCCCACTACAAGGGCAGGTAAAATGAGCCCGTCTACGAAGAAAATGCAGAGGGCGGCGAATTCGCCGCCCACAACACAAAGAAAAGCAAAGACATCGGCCGACGTCGGCAATACTGCCGTCGTCGGCACCTTACAGAGACCGACATCGGCAGAACCGCCGACGTCGGTAGCACAAGGGCAGGCACAAAAAACCAGAAAAACCCACCCATGGTGGTGAAATGAAAAACCCCGCCCATGGCGGTGGAACGAAAAAGCCCGCCCATGGCGGCAAAATGAAAACCCCCGTCCCATGGCGGTGAAATGGAAAACCCCGCCCCATGGCGGGGAAAGGGAAATTACCGCGCAGGGTATAACTATACTGACGTCGGTAGCTTACTTTAACCGACGTCAGCAATATTGCCACCATCGGCAGCTTATCAGCTGACGTCGACAGGTATTCCTACATGAAGTTCATGCAAAGGGCGGCAAAATCGCTGCCCACTATAAGGGCGGCAAAATTCCCCTGCAGTGCACAAGAAAAAACCCGCCCAGCCGCCAAAGGAGAAGACCAGCACGTAAAACGAGGCAACCAGCATGGTCTTGGCAGACTTGTGACGTCATCAATAGTGTTTTTCACACTTTTCAATGAGACTTCTCTTGGCTCTTCTGCTATAAATACAAGGACTTAGTCATTTTCTAAGGAGCTTCCTGACTTTTGTAAAGAGCATTGCTCTGCAAATTTCCCACCTGAATCAATAAAAATACAGTTTTTACCTCTATTTGGATGGATCTAACAGTGTATGTATTGAATGTTAATCTGTGTCCAGTCATTGTCTCTTGATGCTCTCACAGGTTTAACACCAGCAAACCTGTGATCTACGAAGCGCCACTGTCTGCTGCTGCCAGGAGTAGAGTTCTGTTTCAGAGGTATTGAACAGGTGAGGTCACTTACAGTGTGTGTTTCTCAGCACCTTGGTGAGTCCCTGTTTCTTGTGCTTTCCATAAGAACCTCCCTGTCATCCCAGAGACCTGGTCTTTTCTGCCAGATCTGAGTGTATGTATGTTTTTGTCTGATTCTGAGAGTGGATGTGGGAAGGTCACCTGTTTTTGGTGTATCACCTCTTTTAGAGTAGGCTGTTTGTTTTCAAGCTTTTCTCTCTCTTTTCACCCCCCCCAAGTGTATACCTATATATATATATTTTGCATTACCTGAAAAAAACAAGATACATCAGAGGGAACTAGCCCATATCTAGAGACTCTCCTCTCCTGCTTCGCCGTCCCACAGGCGAGAGAGGGGTTTCCATGTTGCGGGGAGAGGGCAGGAATCCGTGTTCCTGCCGCTGGGTGCACTTTCCAGCGTCAACAGGTAGATAATTAAGGGTATAAAATAGCAAGTGATAGACTTGATTAAGTTACAAATTTTATACTAACTTAAGACTTCGAGTGAACTTAAGTAAAAACTAGAGAGCTAAGGTGAGAAAACCCTATACTAGTGATAATTTGAGCAATTTCAAGCACTAAGAGTGAACAACTACATACATGGAAGGATTGCATTCATAGTATGATTGATTTAGAGAGGTGTAGAGAGAGGATTATATACAAATCAGATATTTGGAGAAGTTAATTGATGCTTAAGCCACCATTAAAGGCTAGCAAAGCTTGAGAACTGAAGGAATAGTCATAGATATCATGACTGTAGAAGTGCCATCACCATTTAAGTCTTCGATAAACTGCACCTACCACACTTCAACACTAGTAGGTTTAGGATGGTGAAAAAATGGAAGGGGTCAAACTCTGAGAAAGCACAACAAGTCCCAAAATGGGCATGTAAAGTGTCTAAAATGGCCACTACAAAAATAATGGCACAACATGTAGAAGTAGTGAGTGTGGCATAAGTAGACATTAAGATGCTCACCAAAATGTCCTACTAATTAATGTAGTTCCCTCTAGAGGTCATGATAGGGGAATATTGGCACTCTTTTGTGCACACCTACTAGTTAAAATAATATAACCACAACACATCCAATCATTTGCAAGACCTTGCACAAGATTAGATGGTGGACACATGGTAGAAGATGGTGCAAGGTGATGCCCTATTTGAGATCTTGATCTAAGATAATTTGATATATTTTAGATAAAATAAACTTTATGAGTTTCCATTCTTTATGAAGTTGAAGGATCTTGTATAATTCTTACTCTCACATATTCATGAGGACTACATTTAATTTATTGAGAGGCATATGAAGATTTTGGTGCAACTAATAAAGAAGATAACCAGGCTTCTAGATATTGGTAAACACATCCATTAGATGATGGATGATGATGAAGATATGGAGTGCATATCCCATCTCCTAAAGTATTTCAAGGGGGGTTTTGTGTTTCCATCAAAGAGTACAAAGACCCTGGCATGAGGGCAATGGTGTAATTTGTAAGCTCCAAACTATGCCTAGGTGGTTGATGGACTGATGTGATGAAGGCATACCTTTGTATTACATATCACATGGTGTAGGGCATGTAATTTAATATTTCAAAATTAATTGTCAATGAATTTATGAATAATTCACAAGAGTACCACAAGGCAAAGGGGAAATTCAAGTGGGGATCTATTCTCATTCTAATTATCATGGAAGAGATTGGAATTCTAGATGGGGATGAGGGTAACCTCTAGGTATTTTTATAGCACAATGACTACCTAGCACATAAGTAAAAATACTTCATGATCCCACTCTCTTTTAATGTCAAATATAATAATTATGTCAAGGGATGGTACAAGACGTACATAGAGGCCTTCAAGGTAAAGTGGTGCATCCCTCAAGGGATCCCTTAGATCATGTTTAGAATGACAACCTTTGTTATAATGCATCATTATTATTTAGTGCAATTTTTGTTAGTTGAAGATAACATGTCGAGGTGGATAAATATTCCCTGTGCCCTTTTGGTAAGATAGTTTAGGGATGCATTGCATCAGATCACCAATGCACAATAGTTATACATTTTAGTAAAGGAACTAGATATGGAAAGGTCTAGGATAAGGTGATAATTTAATTGAGAAAATGGGAAGACCATCGAGGATGAATAGGATGAATTGGATCACCAATATATCCACATCCTTTAGGAAGCAACTATACTCAACTACATCCATAGATTATATTATGAGATGAAGCCATGTATGAAGGGCCTCAGTGATGAGTAGAGTAAAGACCCCCCAATCTAGATTGGTGATGAAGGAACACCAAAACCAATAGATAATAAGAAATATCCGAAGAATAAGGGAAAACTTTGGAAGAGATAGAGGAGTGAATAAGGCTCAAGATCACCTCAGAAGAGGAAGCCTCTCCTTTGTTCCCCTCAAAAGAGTGCATGATATTTACACCAAAGGCTTCCCATAGCACCAAAGAGAAGAAAAAGGAGAAGGTTCCTATTGTGGTATCAATAGCAACCCTATTGGATAAATAATAAGATATGGAGGAAGACACATTTGGGAAAGGAGTATACATTATGCCTAAATAAGGTGATTCTTCTTCTAGAAAGAGGACCCCCTCACTACCACCTCAGACTAAATTAGAGAAGAAGATACAAAGATGGAGGAAAGTTTGCTTTGATGATGATGATATGTAGAAGGTGTATGAGTTGGAGGAATGAAGAGAAGAAATTACAAAGGTTTGGATGTCAAAATAATCCATTGAGATGGTCAAGGCCCAAGAGCATAGGAGAGAAGGGGAGAAATGTAAGGTGTAGGAGATGAAAGGGATGAAAGAAGAAAAGAGGAAGGAAATAGGAATAGGTGAAGATCCTAGAAAGGCATAAGTGCTTAGATAATCAAGACCCTCATGCATACCAATTGAAAAAGAGTTAAAGAAAAAATGAGAGGGCATGGGCTTAGACAAGGATCACATCGATGTGGAACTAGAATTGCACTGTAAGTGAGAGGCTATGAGGGCCAACGACATGACCAAAGATGAATTTGATCGAGTGGAAGTTGAGGAGATAAAGGTGAAGAAGAGAAGACCACTGAAACCATCAACATAAGGAAATCTAAGAAGAAAAAGGTTAGAGAAGAAAAGCCCAAAAGGAAGGAAGAAAAAGAGAAGGTAGCCTAGGTAGAAAGGGATAGAATGAACAAAGAGAGAGAGGAAAGGGTTGCCACTAGCATCAAACTTAGAGAGGAGAAAGTAACCAAAGAGGTACTAGTGCCCACTTTAGCCTAGTAGAGAAAGATGCATAGTAAGTGCACCCTAGTTTTCCTTAAAGACAACGAAGGAAATAATAACACCTCAAAAAAACAAATGTAAAATGTAGTAAATACCCCTTTGGGGAAAGAGGAAAGTAAGGCTGGTGTAGAGGAGGTTCATATTGAAAATCCTTAGCAATAAGAAGAAGCAAGTAAGGGAGAAGAGTCTAAGAAAGAACTACTTTAGAAACAAGATGGAAAAACTAGTTTTGAGGAAAGAGAATAGGTAGACTAAAGGGATAAGTCTGATGAAGAAACCCTAGTAGAGCAAGAAGGAGAAGAAGAAGACACTAGAGAAAACACTAGTACTAACAGAGAAGAGATGGAGCTGGTTAAGGAAGAGGAGTATGAGCTAAGCTATAGGGGAAAAACATAGAGGGAGTTCATTGAAGATGATGAATTCTACATGTTAGAGTACATGCACCCTAAAACTACCACAACCATAATGCACCATTAAGTTTTTTGGGTTCTATATTGCTACATGGGTGAGCCTTAGTTTGAGGTACAAAAAAAACAATCTAAAGTGAAAATAAACTATAAGAGGGGCATGACTACCAACCTATAAATCCAAGGGATATGAACCCCATAAGGTTTGATAATTCCCTCCTTAAGATGGCCTTAGAAGTAGTGCATAAGAACATCATCAACACTATTTGCACCAACAAGTGGAAACAAATAATGCATGAGGTAGAAGAAGAAATAAAAGTAATGAACCTCAAAATCTAGTAGTTGGTTGAGTGCATCAAAGAAGTGGAGCCATCCCTTTTGGATGGTGTTGATACTTCAGAAATGAAAGAGGTTGTTGGTAGAAAATATGCTCCTCTGGATGAAGCTGGTGGTAGAGGAACAAGAAGACCCCTATGAAGCCTTCAGAAGGGAGCTAAAAAAAAACTCAACATGATAGAAGACTTCTTCACCAAATTAGAAGAGGGAGTAGAAGAAGTAGATGTCATATTTTATAACTTCACCACTTAAGCATCAGTCATAGATGTGCACCTTCAAAAGGTGAAAGAGGAGAAGGATGTTTTGATGAAGCATTCTTTCATTATGAGTAGGACTAAGTATGCCCAAGTTATGGTGTAGGTCAACACCTTAAGAACCTAGCTAAAAACATATGATCAAGACTTGGAAGCATTATTCCATGCCTTTTAGATAAAGATAGGTGAGCAAGGGGTCATATTAGATGGTGAGGTAAGAAGGGAAAAGGAGAGGATGGAAGCCTTCAAGAAGTAATTGGAGAACTTGAACATGTTCACACTTGAGGATGCATCAACAAAAATAGAAGGTACCGCTAAAGAAATCAAGATTGCCATTTAGGGCTTTGAAGACTTCAAGGTGGAACTATAATATATCATGCCTAATTTTTTTGAAATAAAGGCACTAAAATACTAGTCTAAGGGTGGACTAAATTTTTTATATGGGGTAATGTTGGGCCTCTTTTTGTGATACCTAGTGGACCATGCCAACTCAGAATATCTTAGTGTAAGGTATTCATTGAAAATGATTACTCATATGATACTTTTGGAACTACTTGGGAGGATCCTTATAGACATTATGCCAACTAGAAATTAGTTACTTAGTGCTTGAGTTTGAAGGAGAATCTCATTGAGTTATTTCACATGGTGGTTGGAGAGTGCATATGTTAGAGTAGTGGAGTTAACATAATAATGACCCATAGCAACAACTTAGCACCCAATGTACACCCATTATACTTGGGTCAAAGATGCTCCCCTACCTATAAAAATGAATTTAAATCTAAAGAATAAGAAGGAGGTGACATTAATGCAATGAAACTCTTTAGGACTAACTCTAGGATTATGCACACATTTTGGTTTAAGTCCAACATGAATAATTTGGAGAATCACCATGTATCACCTAAACTCACATATGAGCTATTGGGCTTGAGTAGAATTTAGATGAGTGTGTGATTTTTTTTAATACAAAATGTACCCTATGTTGATGAACTTTGAGTTAATGAAAATGGCATTGCATATTTACTTGGTTGTTAACCCATTTTATATAATTTAGCACTATTGTATGATTGCATCTTAAGCTCTATATGAATAATGGCATAATTTTCATGTTTGAATGTATTTCAATGTAAAGGTCTAATCTAGGTCACTAATGGCATCACTATGACATATAGTGACTTCATTATGCTTGTAAAATTGCCTAAGTGTTGAAACTGACATGCATCTAAGCCCTAGTAACTATGCCTAAAGTGATAACTTGAAGAATGAGCACTTGAGCATAAACCATTCCCTTGATTTCACTAAGTGCCTGAATGATAATTAACTTTCTATCCTTATGGCTTGCATCATTAAGAACTATAACTAATCAGACATGAACTTGTACACCATGACTAGGACTAGTTCCCTTAAATAAGCTTACACCTCTTGATCTTATCTAGAATGACATGCACTAATAGACCACCTAATCCCATTTTTCAAATGACTAAGTCCCATTGAGACTAAGGTTGCACCATGTTTCAACTAGCCCAATGTTGGCACTGGTCCCCTCATTGTTGAACTTTAGGTGAGTACACAAGGCTTGCATCTTGTGTGAAATTCATGCCAACGTAGTAGTGCATTTAAATTTTGTATGCCACAAAATTTTACTATGGTTGTGCCTAGTTGTATTAAGTACATAACTAATTTGGATTGATTGCTAAGTGCATGAATAAGCACATGAGCTAAACAAGGAAACTTTTCTACAATAATTACCATCTAAAATGCATCTATGTTTCAAGTACATACACTAAAATAAGGTAGTCATAGTTTTAGGTGTATGATATGAGTAACCTCTATAGCCTATGACATCTCTTCCTCCACCCCCACCACCACCATAGTTGGTTGATATAGCCATACATGATCAATATATAGAGATAATTGTTACACATGTAAGATATTTATATACACCTAGTTCAGATGATAGTAGTTGAGTCTATTAGATAGCCAACTTTTCAACATGCATCACATCAAAGATTTGTTCAGGGCTCATAGATGATATGATCTCCTATAACATGTACTGAATTAGTACCATGAATAGTTTATCATATTCCATAGTGAATACAAGCAATGTCACATTCTCCTGTACCTTAAAATTTCTAATGCCTTATAGATTTATCCATCATACCTATGATTATATGAGTTGTGATCATAATAATTACCATATAATACATGATTTCTTACTAGATTATGGCATGTCTACATATGGTACCTTTCACTCATGACACGTGACATTAAACTATTTAATAAAGATATTTACCATGGTCCTCTCATAAATGGAATAATAAATTACCACTTTCTAACTTTAGAATATCTCAAAAATTAAAAAAATTCTCATAAAATACAAAAACATTCAAAATATCAAAAAATACAAATCAAGACCTAAGCATGACATGCTTACTCTATTACACTATTTACATATGCTATTTATCACATGTTTGGTATATGTCATATTATTTTCAAATACATACATTTCATGATATATGATCATGATTTAGGACATATAGGTTATACATGGACATATATATGTTGGAATTTCCTCTACTTAGTAGCCATGCTGATACTAACGAATATTATTCTATATGTTTCACAATCATAAGTTATGTATTTATAAAAACTTGTACCATGTTGAGATATACATATTACTTACATATGTATTTATAGTTACTCATATATTATATAGTGCTACAGGGATATGTTATTTTACTAAGAGTGACAATAACACATGTGGATGGTGTAGACTAGTCTTTATTTGTTCTATGATTCATTGATTTTGGTACTCTCTTACATGATATGATAGTTTGTGCATGTATATTATATGTTTACCCTTGGAATATTTTGATGTCACATATTTTTGTCCCTTGTTTATTGTGGCATATTTATGTCCCTTATTTGGTGTGACATTTTTATGTCCCTTGTTTGTGACATCTTTATGTCCCTTATTTGATGTGACATCTTTATGTCCCATTTTTGGTGTGATATCTTTATCTCCTATGTTTGTGAAATATTTTTGTCCATTTAATTTTGACCTTGGCCTTGTTTTTTCCAACATATTAATTTCCCTTGTATGCCTCATTCTTGTATTTGACACTAATTCCTAATCTTGTTGAGCTTGCTGAGATTGGGTGGTGTCATGATCAATATCATGCAGCTTTATTATGTAGTCTTATGCAATTATATTTTCATTGATGGTTTCTACTGTATGATTTATTGATACATCTATCTATATATGACACTTATATTCCTTGCATTACATATGTTACACACATGCCTTGATGGTGTATACATCATTATGGTAATATTCTCTCTACATCATTATTAATTATATTTTGAGATGACTAACTTATAAGATACATCCCTAATCTCAAAAGGGGGGTATTACAATGGTCTTGTCATAGAGACACAAGTCTCCTTGAGCATAAAATCAGATTTTGGGAATTATAGTATAAATTTATGAGATTCAGAGTGATTCAAAATTAGATGAGATCAGTTACATGAAAAATATTAGAACATCAGTACAAATTATGGGTGTATATGCCATGCATATTTACTTATTAAATAAACTTGATTAAAATTCATACACACTTGAATGTAGATGCATGGGCATATGTACATAGTTTACAACAACATAAATTACAATATTTTCACATATACATAACTTTGAGATACATGTTTTTAGTTTCAATGTATAGATGCATATGATTTTATATTAGATGGTATAGATTTATGGGGGAATGATACTAGTTTAAGTACATAAACACTGTGATAATGTATAAATAGGAAAATTCTAATGGGTTTTGATATTTAGTCATGCACATTTACACATTTTGTAATGAACACTATTACATTTATTTATTTGCAAACACTTTTTATATCTGCATTGAGTAGTGAACAATATTGAATCTAAAATACATCTATAATAATTGGGTTTATGTTATTATGGGTAATGTAAATTGAGGTTAAATAATAATAAATAACTATGTAATTACTTATAGTGAACCAATCATGTGGTTCCCATTATTTATAATATCAAAATAATTATTTTGGTTAGTTTATCTTGTACTTCTCCCACATTTATAAGGGGCATGTTGTCTTCCCAACCTAAGGGATTGCATAGTCACACAAAATTGGGGTTTGATCACCCTTAATTTATCCATGGTTTAACAAGAATAACCATTCTCCAAGTTATTCAACAAAAATCACCTTTCTCCAATGCTTAAACAAGGAAGCATCATATTTAACAAGGTACAAGGGAAACATGATTTCAACCAACACTGGGTGTAATACTTCCTCGATATTTAATTTTAAAATTTCAAGTTCAAATTATAATTTCAATTATGGACATTGATTAAAATATTTTTTTTTGTAATTTTTACTTTTTAATGACCTATAAAATTGGATATTCTTATAAAATACAAAGTGTTTTATACACACTCAAGTATACCTTTTCCTTTTAATCTATAATTTTTATTAATAGAATAAAAGGAGGAATTTTTAGACATTAAAATATGGTATTAAGTAATATAAAATGACAATACTAACATATATTTACCGCACATGAATTATGTATAAAAATATGGTACTAACTCACCATCTCACCCTATCCTAGTTCTTTCTATGGGTCTAACCCTTCCATTATGTTGTTACACATCCCAGGTTTATTTTTTCCCCTTTACTTTAGAAATTTCATTAATATAATAAGTGATGGGAAATTTAGATACCAAAATCCAATAAAAATTACTTGACAATGTTCATTATTAACACATCCTAAAACACATGAATCTTATTCAACATTCTTATAAGCCATTTATCTATATGCGAGCTCGACCCTTTATTTGTCATAACTACTACAAAAAACTTTACAAGTCAAGTTATCAAACTACTTTATATTAACCTTATAATGTCTCCATATTAGGATAATTATCCCTAATTTTTTAGGATAGGTCTACACTAGGTAGACAAGTCCACTATCATGAACCTATCCATTTGGAACAACCACGTCTTGCACCAAATAATAACTAGTTTCCAAATTTTGAATTAATCTTTTGGGTGTACCCACACATTTTATAAGGTTATATAAAGGAAATTATCAAAATATTTCACTATATAAATAAATATAAAAATCATTTCAAAAGTACTTGGTTCTTAGCTGGGCATTATCTATTGAATACTTACACAATATTAAAAATTGATATAATCTACCCTATTCTTTTCCAATTGAATAAGATTCATAAGGAGTATCTATAAGACAATTATAGACCACTTAAAAGTAAGAGATCATTTTCAAGTATCAAAGCCATATTTATGGTTTTATACATATAGTCAAGGAGTATGATTGCACAAACACTTTAGGATTGATTTTCCTCTTCAAAGTTTCTAGATAAGTAGGCAACATTCAATAATCAAGTGGGTGATTGGGGTTCACTTAACCCATTACACTTTTCCTCTTTTTGTAGGTTTCTAGCTCTGATAAAGACCCATATAGTTTCAAATATAAGAATAAAACAAGGTGTTCACATGGCATAATTTAAATATAATCTTCTCATCCCAATTACCAAACATAAGCACAAAAGGTGGAATAATATCTTTTTTTAGAGTTAATGAGAATAGGTCCATAGTCAAAGGATGCGAGTGGGCTATGATGTTTTACAGGGAGCATGGTGCTATCCAGTGAACATGGTGTTGTCCAAGAATATTTTAAAAATATATTTCTAGCCTTACCCTATCACAGTTCTAATTTTCTCTATTTTCACTATCAATCATCAGTCATAATTAACTGGGACAAGTTTGTAGTCAATAGACATGATTGACCTATATTATTGTACAAGAAGTGTGGACCTAACTATATATTTTTTCAAGTTCAACTACTGATCAAGCATAATCACAAACCTACATTATTTTAGTTCACACTATCAGATATAAGAAATAATCAATAAAAATTTATATTTAAGCTAAGTATATTTATTCATTATGCTTTCCTAAAATAATAGTTTTCCATATTTAGCAAGATATAAAAATAACGTTGTAAATACTTATGTATCTTTAGAATTCTAATTCTCTCTCAAGTTTTAAAACTATTATAAAAACATATTAATTATTAAATAAAAATAGGGTAAAAAATATTGGTGAATTCATACATTTTTTAGGCATCACTTTTTATATTTATGTCATAGGTTTTAATATTATTTTCTAATTTATATACACAAAAATATATTTTTTGATATGGTTTTCAATTTCAATTTCAATTTCATTTTTCTTTCTTACTATTTAACCCTAAAAACTATGTTAAATAAATCTAGGGTTAAAGGGGGAAGAGATAGCCTAGGGCAAAAGATTATAGACTATCTCTAAAGTAGGCCAATTATTAATGAAACTCCCATAAACATATAATATATTTATTATGATAAGATGCTAAAGATATAAAGTATAACTATGCTAAATATTTTAATAATAATGAAAATAGGGATTCATTAATTGGTTCTTATGCTAATGTAGATCTAGATCTAGAAAATGATGAAAGTGGACTAGATTTGAATTCTAAAATAGTCACCTGATTCTAGAAATTATAACTCTATTATCACATCTAGTCCCTCTCTACAGAACTATTTAAGTATTAGTAGTGGATTTAGAAATTAATGATTTCTATTTTTGATTTTTAGGTCTAATTTGAGTATGTATGCTGCATGGTTGATAGTCATATTATTATTTTATGATCAACTATTATATTGGATAGCATTTGGATATGTTTATACTATGCTTTATGATAATATTGGATATGATTTCATTTATATATGATTTACATTAAAATAGTTTATTAATGCCTATATATTGATTATTATTATAATCTCAAACTAACTACCTTTTTGTTTGATTAAGGTGGTTGTAAGACTATCCTAACCTCATTGGAAGTATAAAAGGAGAGTATCATAGAAGAGGGAGATTTAATTACCAGTATTTAAGATTTAAATAACTGAGTCGAACTTACACACCATATTCTATTTGTTTGAGTGAAATTAATGTTGCATTATTTATTTTGGTAGCAGATGAGTAATATTTGCATTGTCTGAGTTAATCACTTGTTATGATTTTGATAGTATGTGAAGTATATGATTTGAATGGTTACTTTAATTAGAATTATATTTGT